>PRKT01000223.1:75768-87945 GCA_003671525.1 Saccostrea glomerata | reverse complement strand
GTAAATTCAGAGAGACAAATCCAAATCTTCAGACACAGGCATATTCAGTCAGTGGCAAGTTTTGTTTCCATTGCAATCGAAATCAACAATTGACGTCAACAGTATACAAGAAATAATTCCTATACTGCGATTGGATATTAAAAAGTCGCGATAAAGTTCATAATCCGACTATACTTTACTCCCTTTGGTCAGTATTTTAATGAGCTACGAAGAATTCTCTCCTCGTTCAACCACGGCCAGATTGGAGAGGAGCGTACATTTAGGCCGTGGTTTGCGAAGATGGGACAACTCTCGTATATATGTAACAATTTTACGTTGTATTTATGAATACCTTCCTTATGACTAATTCGTAAAGTCATTTATAGCATCAGTTTTTCCAGATTTTGATTATAATACCGGTAATGACAATGTATATGTCTTTATATTAAAAAATGAAGTTAATAAATTTTGATAATTCAATATTTTGCCAATGTATGATGGGGGGTACTTAAAAGTTAGTTAATAGTGATGAAATAGAACCATTTTTAATGCGTAGATCAAATCTTATTTGATTTTTTTTTTAATTTGATTTTAAAAAAAATGAGAGAAAATAAAAGTTTATTAAGAGTCAACATTATAAACACGATAAATGTGAAATTAGAAACTCAAAAAGCGTATAGTTCTCTTTAAAAAAAAAATGTGTACGTATTTTGACTATAATCATAAGGTAAAACATGCATGTATGTAGAAGTGTTATGAACTGATGACGCTTCTAGGTATTCATGACTGTAGATCTTACATGTCAGCTAGGCACTTGTTCCTGTAATAAATTTTTGACCCATAGTATACTACGGGTCAAATTTATTACAGAAACAATTAAGTGCCTGTGGTACAAAACTAAGAAAGTATACAGGTTTTAACGTAGCAAACAAGTAAACGAGTTTTACTTCATTTCCTGACCAAAATATTTATAAGTCCAGAAACGTGTTAACTCAGGTCCCGAAACGTCGGCGTCCCGAAGCATCGCGGGCCCAAAATATCCATAATTCCCTTTCGGATACCTGTCGTTAGTGTTACACGTTCCCCAACTGCATCTTTTTAACCATGATGGATTTATTTGTTCAATTTATTCATTGTTGACCACTCAGCCCACTGCGAGTGTTAGTCGGAGCATATGGCGGAGCAGCTGTTTACTGAACACACAGAATAAATGAAATTATTTCATTGGTTGAAAATTTGTAGTGATTGACAGCTGGCGATACGTTAATTGTTAAATGAAAGAAAAAGTTAGCACGCTCACATACCCCACGGTCTCCCAAAAGAAGAATTGCTGAAATTCCCAGAAAAATAAAGGAATCGAAATTTCCTGGTAATATGCACATGTACAAATTAATAATAATAATATTTATTCAGGTATAGGTATTGAGCAATGAACAATAACATTGAGGTATGAGTATTAAACACAATATAAAAATGGTAAAACCAGGCACTATTATCATGGTATTGGTTATTATGAACCAAAGTATGACATAATTAATACTGGTCATACCGTACTTTGAATGAAGTAAGTTCAGGGAGCAGAGCCACCTGAAGTTTTTGGGTTTTTCAATATGTATAAGAGTAAAACTTTTTTAGGAATTGGTTAGATGTGTACCAAAGTATGACATTATTAGGTCATATCATACCTTGAATGAAAAGGGTCCAGAGGGTGAAGCCCCCTAAAGCTCTCAGGTTTTTGTGTAATTTAAGAGTAAAACTAGGCACAAAAATATTGGTTTTGTCCCAAAATATGGCATTATTATTATTATTCGTATCATACTTTGAAATTTTAAGGGATGGCCTGTGGTCGTACACATGTACGTCCCCCTTAAATCCGCCAGTGTATATTTTGTATTAATTTATCTGGAAAGTATAATTATTTGACAAGAAAATTTATCTTTTGTGGTGTATAAGAATTGGTTCTTATTTAAAGTTATTCATCACACCTACTAAGTGCATGTTGATAAACTGACTAAAGTATCCAGTCTGGTAATCTGATTTTAAATACTATTTGGTTCTAATAAAATGGCGAGCGAAGCGAGCCAAAAAATTTTGAATTGAAGACTTTTGAGATTAAATTACACGTAAATAAAAAAAGGTATTTTTACAATATTTAATTATCAGAAGTCAAGGTCAGATTATTTATTTTCTCTGTAGTGGAGGACAGATTATTTATTTTCAACATTTTCAGGGACAGATTATTTATTTCCAAAATCTGCCAGGCCCCCCCTCAGAATCAAATGGTCGTCCCCTTACAATTACGTGACCAACCATTCTTTCCATCGCTTGTTGACATTAATTTACACAGCGTGGTCGAATGTTAAATCTTATTTTACAAACTTACGGAAAACATTATTTTCTGTAAGTCAATCGAATCTTTCAAAAATATTTTAAAATATCTTAGGTTTGAATTTAGAACAAAACGCTGGGGTACTTATTTTACATACATGTACATTAACCAGTCTTCAATTTTTATAGTTCGTTAGCTAAATGTTATGTGTAATTTTACTTTCGTTTTGACGATTCATAGCGTAAGGACTGGCGATCTGCGGTTACTTTACTTACCAATATTGATTTAAATGCACAAGCTTAATTTTGTTCATCACAGATTTTTACCATGGCTATTTCAGTTTTAAATTTTAAAGAAAATCTTCCGAATCATAAGGATCTATTCAGAATTTTACTCATTAATGAAATGGACTAAACATCGATAAGTATCTCCGGCACATTTGAACTTCATAAGTGACTTCTGTGCTGCACAATGCCTATTTATATTACACGTTGAATAGCCCCCCCCCCCCCCTCCCCTCAATTTAAAATTTACCGTTCATTCTTCTGTATGGTAAATTCAGAGAGACAAATCCAAATCTTCAGACACAGAAAAAAACTGTGCAAAAATATGTCCATAATATTAGGGTACCTTTACAAAGTTGGTCAAGTTAAAAAATCCTATTAAAAATTCCACTCAAAAAGACCTATTAAAACATTCCACTCATCTCTTAATCCATCTCTATTAGAAAATACCAAATGTAAGCTTTAGCCATACATGATATCCCCTTGTCCATTGAAGATATTTACCCTAGATCAAGTTTCGGAACATACTATATTTGCACATAATGCAGATATAAACGTCGAACATCGTACCAAAATTTGAAACTTAAGCTCTCTTTTCAGATATTTATATTTGAGAAGAGATGTCATCCAATACAAGGTTTGTGAGGACGTCATGTGATGAAGGCCGCAAGTAAATATGAAAAGGAAGAAAAAAACCTACATGTACTCCCTACTTTGTCATAGTAATGGGGCTGTTTAAGCCCACAGAGCAAAAAGAGTCCAACCAAAAATATCAAAAAGAATAAAAAGGGCATTGTTAAATCAATAATTTATATCCTGCGCGTATGTCTGTACGTAAGCTTGAGATCGTAAAGTTATGGTCAAGTATGTAAAGTCTCACACTCATTCACTGTCCCGCCGAGATTATGGCTGACTCGGCGTATAATAATCAATCATTCACTGTAATTCAAACAAACAAAATAATTACCAATTTGCGGAAAGCTTAAAGTCAGCAACTCTCAATAAGCTTGCCCTCAGAATTCCCATCAACTGTATGATAGACAAAGTACGTGAACATTCCAGTGATAGAGGTAACAGAGATATTACCATCTTATCGACAGAAAGAAAATTTTACAGAACTTGCAGATCCAACAATAAAACAAGATAGTTATGATGCTATAGCTATAATGACACAAGATAAATTGAATATGTAAACATCATTAGCAAGTAGAATGTTATCTATAAACTAAAAGTTACTCTCAAGCTCACAATTGGGATGGTACCTAATGAATTCAATAAAGGTTATCAAGTTACATTCTGCATATCAAATAAAGACGATGAAACGTCTCTCTTTCTGACCTCAGTTAAAACTTATCCTATTAAACCAAAGTCAAGATTTTAATGACTAATGAAGATTATGCCGCATGGAATCTTCCAAAGTCAGTCTATGGATCTTATTTTCAACATTTTCTATGTACATGCATATTCATAGGTTATAAATTAAAATTTTAATTATTTTAGAAATAATGTTCAGAACAACTCTCTCCCTGCAGAAGAGACAGGGATGTATTGTTACCTATATTATTTGTTGCAAAGTCAGAAAATGCTTTTATTAAATACAAAGATACATTGGTTTCTAAACTTTACAGCAGAAATCCCAGTTTCTTGATGATCTTTACCTGAATCGCCCAGAAAAATGGTCATTGTGCTATAGGAAAGAAACTGAGAATGGCAATATTAATACCAATATGTTTGAAGAAAGTTTTCATCAGCAGATTAAAACTTTTTACTTCAGGAACGCGCAATAGAAGATTAAATGTCCTATTTGACACCTTGTTGAAGATAGAAAATGTTTTTTTTTTTTACTTTATTTGACCTTTAGATCGTGTCTCTTATAATAATCTTTCAAATGAAGGTTTTTGTATAACAGATAGGCATTGCAAAGGCTTTAAAATACTATAGATAATAGTCAGGTCAAACTAATTACCAACTCTGAAACTATTAAAAGAAAACAGATTTCTGATTGTTCTCAAGAACACTACTACTTTTAGTGTAAAAATTTGCCTTGCATAAATTGATGTCATCATGTGTTTAAATGAAGCTTTACTTATTAACACAATATTCAATCAAATATGTAAACATATTCATTTTCCCTCCAGGAACAGAGAAAGCCAACATGACGATTGTATTGAAAATGATCTGCAGCTATCACTTCCAGAGTTTGCAAATTCAACTGCTGAACAAAAGAAAAACATCAAGTACAGAGGTCAAAAAACTGGACTTGAAAACTGTGCCCTCTGTCATTTTAAAGATCTCCATGCCTTAGACCTGGCACATACCACAAAGGGTACAAGGTTTTAAACCAGAAGCAATAGAGGACATACAAGTCCTTAAAATTTTCAATACAAAAAGAAAGAAAACCGATGGTGTTAATTCGTAAACAATTTAACAAAACAATTAAAGTCTACAGTTTAAAAATCTCTTGCCACTTTTCATTGGTGATATTGACACAGTTGAATCTAAAGTTGGACCTGTTCCAAAGGGATCGATTTTAACTTAGCAGCGAATAAAATATGAAATTCAATCAGATGCTATTATTAACAATGATGCTTTTCCTACCTATCCAGACTATGAATTTCCTGTAATATTGCAAAATTTAGAAACTGTTCTAACAATGGGTGAAAATAACATTTTCATATGATAGGCTCACTGTTTTCAAAACCTAGTCAGCTGACATTGATAAAATACTACCGATCAATCAAAAAATCTTTTGGAAAAATGTTCGAAAATCAAGATTTACATCATCATGTTAAAAAAGAATTTGTTCCGGTAAAAAGGACCATGAAACACTAGCTGATCGTCTCCTTTCAAGCAATAAAATTCAAACTTCTGCTATGAAGTATGGTATTGAACATGAGAATGAGGCTACCGAGTCATATGCTTCCATAACTGGAAGCAATGTATATGCTGAAGAATTTGCAATAAATCCTTCTTCATGCCATCTATGCACATCACCAGAAAGGAATATTAGAAGGTCGTTGATCCCAATGCCATTCCCATGCATGGACTTTTAGAAATTAAGCGCCAAATTCTGACTCCATAACAAATCTTAAATACATGTACTTGACGTTGGTTAACAATACTTACAAACTTAAAGCAACACATGATTACTATTTTCAAATCATGGGACAAATAGAGATTACCGGGGCACGTTGGTTTGACTTATTTGGTACCGAGATGATTATTACCTCGAGAGAATTTATTTTATATCAGAAAAATGACAAATGATGAATGATAAACTTGACAATTTCTTTTTTACCTACTTTCTTCCAAAATGTGTAAAAAAAAAATTGGAAAGTAAGTACATGACTTTAAACTGGATGTGACAAAGTACTATTACAAGTTTACATAAAACAATCTGATTAATACTAAAGTGTTCATAAACACAAAGAATGCATTTATTCACATTTTAAAGATTTGCAGAGGACAAACATAATTTACAAATTACAAAATCCAAACTTGATCGAGGATTAAAACAATGTTGCCATGGTAACTAAACTTGAATGTTCTGTAAAATTTTATTAAAAGCTACTCCTAAAGTTGTAGTCTTATTGCAATCTTGCCACAAAAAGAGACTTAATCAAGGATCATTATTCTATACATGTTTTATTCGGTAATTGTTGTAAAGTTGTTTCATGTTTAAAAACTATTTAGATCGGGATCAATTACCTAATTTTAATCTATGACACCATTGTCTTAATTTACAGCCAATCAGCGTGGCTTCTCCTAATCACTAATCCTAACCCACCCTTTTTTGATGACAGGCATATCAGTGCCTGCTTCATGATATATGTAATTTTAGGGGGTTGGATTGCATAATATGATACCAAAAATTTTTTAATTCTTTCGAATTTTTTTCTAGTCTTGTCTGACCCCCTTATAATATGTTTATATTTTGTTTTGCGTCTTTTACTTCAATAAATGACATTTTTTCCCTTTCACTACTGTTGTTATTTTAATTTTAATCCATCAAAAAACTAGCTCAGTTGACTTGGCTTCGGTCTTGCATAATAACAGAGGAACATAAAAAGTTTTATGTCCTAGCTGCTACTTTTGTCTTCCTTTATTATATTCACAAACCAGTAGACCTACAGTCTCGACAGAGACTTCTGGTTTATCTATGTAATCGAGAAAATAGCCTATTGGTAGCTACTATTTAATACCGTTTGTTCCAGGTTTCGATCATTTTAATCTAGTCGAGGGTCTGGTGAACTCGATTTTAACACAGATTCATGCAATATGCATTAAAATAATGACCAACTTGCCGTATACAGTTACTTGTAGTTAATTAAGAAATAAAGTATTATTTTAAAACATCTATCGGGATATAAATACGGGTTGGTCACGAGATTAAATTCCATTTATGATGAATTTAATCTCGTACCAACCCGTTTTTGTAGCCCGATAGATGTTTTAAAATGATAATTTATTACTTATACGAGGGCCATTTCAAAAGTCCTGAGAACTGTTTGATAAAGAAATTAACCGTTTTACGGAAATTATTGAACCTGATATCATTGGAAAGATCAGAATAATATACACATATTGTGACGTCATTTTATAATTTTTATGACGTAATATCTTTGCATACTGAAAAGTCGCGATTTTATCCACATGACACGATTTTAAAAGTGCTGCCGAAGGCTTATTTGAAAAAAATTCAAATAAAACTAATTTGCAAAGAATTAGAGTAGGACTATGGTACTGTTTATCAGCAATTCTATATTGCATTGTTTCGTTTGTTTACAAGCACGGTTTATGTTCAGTTATGCTAATATCGACATTCATTTAAGATTTTAAGTTACATGATAACAATGGATTTTCAGTCCTTTAAATCGTTCTCCATTGTATGAAATAAAACATGTTCTGTGTAAAACTGAAGTATATTAATGCATTCTTCAACAAATAAATTTTGAGTAACAGTACTCTTATCGTTTAAAAATAAAATGTTCAAAATTTTGCCCCTGACTTGTTTCTGTGCGTATTTTAGCTTTACTGGTCAGAGACCAGATGAGCTTATGCGATAGTAATGCGTCCGGCGTCCGTCCGTCTGTCTGTAAACAATTTTTCAAAATGCTACTCCTCCTACAGTTTTGATCTGATTTCAATATAACTTTGCACACAAGTAGACTACACTAAGATACATAATTCTGTGAATCGGTTTTTGATTTTGATAAACGGTGTTGCCGTGGTAACTAAAAATAGAAATTTCTGTGAAATTCTTTTAAAATGCTACTCCTCCTACAGTTTTGATCTGATTTCAATATAACTTGGCACACAAGTAGACTACACTAAGATACATAATTCTCGATATCGGTTTTTGATTTCGATAAACGTTGTTGCCGTGGTTACTAAAAATAGAAATTTCTGTGAAATTCTTTTAAAATGCTACTCTTCCTACAGTTTTGGTCTGATTTCAATATAACTTGGCACACAAGTAGACTACACTAAGATACATAATTCTGTTTATCAGTTTTTCATTTTGATGACTTTGTTGCCGTGGTTACTAAAAATAGAAATTTCTGTGAAATTCTTTCAAAATGCTACTCCTCCTACAGTTTTCGTCTGATTTATATAACTTTGCACACAAGTAGACTACACTAAGATACATAATTCTCTTTATCGGCTTTTGATTTCAAGAAAAGGTTTTGCCGTGGTAACTAAAAATAGAAATTTCTGTGAAATTCCTTTAAAATGCTACTCCTCCTACAGTTTTGGTCTGATTTCAATATTACTTTGCAAACTAGTAGACTACACTAAGAACATAAAGAGACTTTATCAAGGATCATTATTCTATCTACTGCTGTTGTTAAGTTTCAATTACATACTGCTTAAGTACTTTTCTCTTCCTTTGCTATAAGTACAAACCAGTAGAGCTTCAGTCTCGACAGAGACTTCTGGTTTCTTAATAATTCAACTTCGGTACCCCAAAACTCACTACTGCTTTGGACTTTTGACTCCAAAAAAGGTTTACAAGTTACATAGACATATAGAATCTTATTTAATCTCCATGAAATATATTTATCGAATATGTGGAGGTAATGTGGGGTTACAACTTTCGATTTTACGAGAAAACACCTGACGAATTGATGCCATCAAATTTTGTAACACGATCGTTTATTTTTCTTGGATCGTCAACATTGCCTTTTTCTCACAGTTAGGTCTGTTTTATGCATTTTTTTTGAGCGATATTCGATAAAAAATGCAATATTTGACAATCGCTTAAATCATTTCAGAACAAGAAGATCTCCGAAATAGAACATCGTATGATAGATTGTAGTCTATGTAAACATTCTACCAACTGGCATTTGCGTCCGATATCTTGCGCCCGAGTAATGAGCAAAAGTTGTTTTTAAAATCCTCATTTGAAGAAATTGTGTCTTTTGTTACGTCATTTTCTGGCCAGTATTGAAAACATGCGGAAGTATGATGTCATTTTCGGAATTATTACGTCATAAAAATTTTAAATCGACCTCACAATATGTCTATATTTTTCTGATCTTTCCAATGATATTAAATTCAATAATTTCCGTAAAACGGTAATTTTTTTATTAAACAGTTCTCAGGACTTTTGAAATGCCCCTCGTATTTACATTTGTGACTTATTGCGACTTTTAACGTGTGAAATGCATTATTTTTCAAACCCAACGGCATGTATGTTATCCACTGAACGCACGTTGACCCTTTATTACGTCACTAAGAAATTACGTCAAACGTTTATCCATATGCACATCTATGACCTCTGGACTCCGTACCTGTATTTATACAGTTATAGATACGCATTGCTTTCAGTAGTGTTATATAAAGGTAAACATTTGCAAATGTAAATATTTGTTAATACAATGATATGTAAATCAATCTATAAAATTTGTCATGTTTTCATTCTTCGTCAACAGCTGGCCTATTAGACAAGCACATTGTGCGATATGCATATTATTTCACCTTTTTTTCGTAGACAAAATTTATTGCAGACTTATTTGTCTAAATAGAAAGTAATAAACTTCATCTAGTGATCATTGACGTACCCTATAAACTACGTCAACATCAACGTCATAATGGGTAAAATGACGTAATATAATAAGAAGGGAAACATTTTTCTCCAATGATGTTGACAAAATTTGATTAACAGAACTTCAACCAAAAACAATCAATCAAACAAAACAAGTACCTGATCATTTCTCGATAAAATCGGATCGTCTGATAACCCACAAATCGACTCCATTCAACTTACCTCATCAAGTAGAATGAAAATCGAAAGGAAACCCGCATCGTATGACCACACCTTAAGGCAAAAACTACAATGCATCGTCACGTCATCTTAATTTGCTCTGCGATATTGAGAAACTATGCATTTTGACATCACGTTATTTACCCCGGAGTCAAAGTTGTGTGTATAGAAATTAACACCTGACTTGCTTACTAATCAAAACTATCGTTACAAACTAGATAGGAAATAGGTATACAATACCCTTGTGTTTCTGTCTAGATCTGTCATTCAACAAACTTCACAACAGTTTTCTCAACAAATGCTCTCTGCAGATGTTTGAAACTCCAGCAAACTGCTTGCTCTGACATACCTTATAATTGGATTTATTTTCATACCAGTCAACACTTTTTTTCACTCTCAACACTCTAGAGGATGCAGAAATGCTAACAATTTTAACTATTAAAAAAAACAGGTATTAAAACACATATACACCTGTACCGGTTAATCATTCATTAAGAATTGTTTTTTTTTCTTTCAACTTTTGTCAAGGAAGTAAGGGGCATTCTTTCTACTATTAGACATATACCTGATAAGCATTTTTAGGTCAACTCAGGTGACCAATGTGTATTCCTTTTTCGTCCGTCGTCTTGTCGTTCGTCGTGTATTAAAATTCTGAACGTTTCAGCTTCTTCTCTGCAACCACTCCACCAAGCTTGGCATAGAACATCTATGAGTGAAGAGGAACAAAAATTTTGAATTTCATGGTCCCTGCCCCCCTGGGGCCTAAATGGTGGCGCCAAAACCACAAAAATTAATGTAATCTTATAAATCGTCTTATTTACTCCTGGACAAGAAGCAGTCAAACTGTTGGTATGACTGTAATCAGCATTGAGTCTTACCAAGAGTGAATTCATGGCCCCAGGGCCAGGGGTTCTAGTGCTAGGGCGGGGCTATAGATTATGTACGTAGTTAAAATGCATTAGTTCTTTGAATGTCTTCTTCTCTGCTCCTAGGCATTAAATGAAATAACCAAGCACATGTTCATAATTAGGTTGAGAAATGCTGCCTCTTCCAAAATTGTGAATTTCATGGCCCCAGATTTAGGGATGGTGGTGTTAAAGTACTATTGTGTTATTTAAGGCTTGCTCTTCCAAAATTGTTAAAATCTTGCCCCTGGGTCGGAAGTTTTGGTTTTCTATTGATAATATAGTGAAAATACAATAATTCTCTCAAAATCTTTTTCTTTGTTCCTGGGTATTAAATAAACTAGAGTTGTTATAGGGCGTCTGCTCTGGAGTCGCGAAGTAAGGAGTTGATCCTTACGTCGCACGTTCGATTCCCACTGTGGGACGTAGAGTCCGGTTATTCGGATGATACCGTATACGTATAAACCAAAGTCCCATGTCGCAGTAGGTGCTTCGGGCACTAAAAAAGATCCCTCTCTGCTTTATAACCTTAAGGCCGCCGAGTATGTCAAAAGAGGAAGAAGTTAAATGCCCTAAAATGGCCACATCAAGATTTTGAGTGATAATTGTTTATAGACATGTAGAGGTATTGTAATTTTTAGAAATATTTAAATTTTTGCCGTGCGACGCACGTGCTGCTTGTATGACGTCATCAATCTTGCTATGTTGAATGAATGGAGACTTCAGATTTCTATGATAAACACATATGGTTTTTCAATGAAAATGATATCAAAATTCAATATCTAAATATACATGTACATATACTTTTTCCTTAACTTTTTATTCATCCAAAAGACACTGTCAAATTTTATTTAACAACATGTACACATTGCAATGAGAGCAAATAAACAACGACAATGATTTAAGACTATCTTCACAACACACTGTCCAATATCTGTTTTAATGTCATTTACATTAGTCTGATCTTAGATCTAAAGATAAATTGAAATCTATACAATATAAAAATAAGATAAATTGCTCAACAGAGCGACATTAGCAACATTTTGGAACAAAATACTTGCATAATCTAGATACCACATGACTGAAGTTATATGAGCGCATATACCAAGTACCCTGGACCCGGTTCTACACTGGCATGCAGTACAATGAAAGTACTCGATATTCATCATACATAATCCACAGTTAGTATGATTTTAATTTGACGTAATATATCGACTCTGAAGCTTTGCGTATAATAGTTGAGAATCTTGTTTCCAAACCATCACTTCAAATTCTTATTGAAATGTTCTTGGGCATAAGATTTTGCAAGTTGAACTTGGTAAACGCCGATTGCTAATGATCGTAATTCTTCTTATGTCATGAACGGAAAATTGATGTCAGTGGAATGTAATCATTTCCCGACCCCCCCCCCCC
>PRKT01000223.1:61622-75740 GCA_003671525.1 Saccostrea glomerata | reverse complement strand
CCCCCCCCCCCCCCCCCCCCTAACTTTTTTAGCTTCTCCTTTTCAATTCTTACTTGCAGCTCATTGTTTTTGTTTCGCCAGATAAAACATTTTGCAGCCGATCGCCTCGTCATATCATCTCTGTTTCCACTGCTCAGTGCTGGTAAATACTTGTTACATATTGCTGCAACAATAGATATGTCATCTCCGACAAGTCCATGACTTTAGCCTTGCGTTTGTCGATTCCACAACCCATCTTATTTTTGTGACGAGCCTTGATGTGTTACTTTAATCTGTTGCTAACTGTATCAGCCTTTTGTTAAGAATGCTTGCATTTCACTTCTTACACCAACGGCGAGAAACCCAACTGAATCTCGAAACCCTCTATCAATCACAAAAACGTCACCTTTTAGCCTACTCTTATTTCCTCGGTGTCATATATGCAAATGCATGTGTCAGAATGTTTGATTCATTGTTTTTATAGTCTGAGAGATAAGGATCAAGTTTACTGACAAGGTATCCAGTCGTGGTCACGATCACCATTGGTTTGATGAAAGGTCGATGTTTATGCAGATTGTAAGAACGCCGTTGAAATCGAAAATGGGAACTCTTTTGTATGTATATATATGTCCCATCTAAGACGAGAACGGCGGGATTTAAACCTTGACCGAACTGCAAAGAGTGACGTGTATGATTGGTTATGACGTCATCCCTCGTTACGTGCTGGAAACCGAAATTATGAGGAACAAATAATTGCAGTCGATTTTTTAATGGACTTTAATGCACGCGTTCGTCTGACTGACTCCTTGGAAAACTGTAGCAGAGTTGCAATAACTTTATTTGACATCCCTGTTTTCAGCTTCGTGAGATATATTCCAAGACAAGAGCTT
Organism: Saccostrea glomerata; assembly: GCA_003671525.1. Taxonomy (NCBI): domain Eukaryota; kingdom Metazoa; phylum Mollusca; class Bivalvia; order Ostreida; family Ostreidae; genus Saccostrea; species Saccostrea glomerata. The sequence goes on along the minus strand of PRKT01000223.1, from coordinate 74,871 downwards.
GCACTTTTTTCGCGTGTGTCTCTAACAGAGGTTAAATAGGTTGAATCAGTAATTGCACCATCTGTAATATGTACTGGGCAACACCTTGCTCCATGAGGTATAATTATGTTTTTATACAAAAAAGCAATTAAATTGAGCATTTGATGAAACAACAACTAATTTCCGTTTGTGTCATGGTGCGGTACTTTTTCCTTTGATGTTAGCCCTACTGTAAATCAGATATAAAACCTTTGGCTGAATTCTAGCATACTTTAACTTCTAGGAGGCGGAGCTTACCTGCTCTATAACTTCCACTGTACTGTACTATAACTTCTAGTAGGCGGGGCTTAGCTGTTCTATAACTTCCCTATGATGAAATTTCAAAAATACCTTTTTTTGTAAACACATAAAATTTTAACTTTTGTAAACACATAAACTGAAACAAAGTATGACAATATCATAGATTCAAAATCCTGTCAACTCAATATAAACTGAAACGTAAGCAGTGCTGTACTTGCATCTTACATGTAACACGTTCATTAGTAAGAACAGTGCATAGTTCACAAATTTAATACAGGGATTATTCAAATTCAATTGAAATTGAAAGAAAACTGACAATTTTGAAACAGAGCCTTTTCTGTGATTTCTGATAGAACACTCCTGTTTCCTGGGTTCCTTGTGCTACGAGAAGTAGAACTATTATAACTTTTCACATCAAATTCCATGGGTTCCTCTTCAGAGGCAGTAGCGGCAGTCGGTGGTTCAACTTTGATCTTCTTTGGTGCGGGCGGATCCAGTACGGAACTAACTGTTTCAAGTATTTTATCAGACGATCTCTTGTACTTTCGGACAGCTTTCTCCGAACGATGACCTGTACGCGCCATTATCTCTTGCTCATCGATACCGGACAAATACATCTGAGTTGCGCAGGTTCTTTTACCAGAGTGGTTTGTAAAGTTGCCTGTTAAACCACCGGCCGCACACATTTCCTTCATCATCGACTTGAGCTTGTTTATTCCCAGTGCTTGAGTACCAAATCGGATCTCGGGACCAGGTAAAGGCTTTCGGTAAAAGAGTCCATCGTTGCCCAAGGTTGTAAGATACGATTCGAAAATGCCATAAAGACAGTAACAACAGTAACAGTAACAATAACAAACAGTAACAATAAACCATGTCGGAAGCATAATACAAGTTGGGGGGGGGTGTTGTCCAACTTACAAAACAATTCTTTTTTTCAATTATCATACGATACCACTTACACTACTTACTAGGCCCTAATGTTCATTCGGATTCCTATCTCTGTAAACAAAAAGGGGGGGGGGGATGTTAAGACTTAAAGCCTGTGATTTATAGATCTATATACACATGATATATAGATATTCAAATTTTAAACTAATGCAAATTATTTAATCACAAGACTTACCCGGCTGACAGTAATGCTTTATGTTTTTGTTGCTGAGCTGCATTTGCCGTAATCCTCCCTGGTACGTCTTGTTCTGCCTGCCCCTGCGCATCAGACCCAAGTTTGAACTGTTTGCACATCAGTTGACGATGTTCATCACATCCGCGAAGTCCGAACACTTTGCAGGCATAGAAGAAAACTGTTTTGTAGGGAAATGGCGGAATTTTGGCCCAGTACACCTTTTTCCCATAGAATATCTTCTTGTTCTGGCAGTATTGGGTCGGCCTGTCGCACGGTCGTTCCTATCCCCTGGGCTACGAGGTTTTTCATTCGAGCGTCGAGTACTTTACGTGTCCGCGCAAATCTATCGTCATTATGGTCAAGAAAGTTCATTCCAAATATTTCACTATCACGCAAATGTCGCAGCAAACCACACATAAGATAGTATAAGGATTTCGGCGTGTATTCATTTCCCTTTTGATTGCGAACTTCAACGACAAATCTTTGCAACCAATAGTCCATACAAGAAGCGTCCATTGCAGTAAATTCTGGAATAAACTCACCGGACGAAAGTTTATTTCTTTCCTCCCGCCATTTTCTCCAAACCCCAAATGCCCACCTCGTATTGGACTTGGTATTCTTACACTCCTGATCCTCCGTGAGAAGCTTTATTTCCTTATCGGTTATGGGTCTTGCAAACCTCCCCTGTGGTTCGTCGGTTTCTGGGGATGCCGATAGTTCGGTTTCTGGGGATGCCGATAGTTTGGTTTCTGGGGATGCCGATGGTTCGGGGGTTTCTGGGGGTAGCTCAGTTTTTAAAACTTCTTCTTGTTCTCCGAAAAGAAATCCGAAATCAAAATCTCCGATACTCATGTCGTTAATTCCCTCTAATGCACACTCCTCATTTTCAATAACTTCACATATTTGTGAAACAGTTATATCGTCTAAATCACTTTTTAGAAAATCAAGCTCGTCTAGCTCCATCCTCGTTTAACTTTCGGCGCAGTCTGACGATGTGCATTTAGGATGGACTTATGACGTCATGTCGCGTGCAGTTTGGTGCCCCAAAGAACAGATAGAAACACATACTTTGCATATTTATAAATAGATCTTGTATACTATTTACTTCACTATTTAATGAATATGCAAATGACCATGACACAAGTCATTTACAGCCACGACTCGACGGCCACGCCTCTCTGTACAATAAATCCCTTACAAACGAAACAAAATACTGTAAATATAACTTACATTGCTGTCACACTCTTGGTAACATTTTATATTTACCTTCCGTATGATCAAGGGTTTTCTTCGTTCGTCATAACCATTTGGTACCTAAACATCTTAGGTCTGTTTTCACTTGGCACAAAGCGGAAGCACTCGTTGTTAAGTAGATAACGTACATGTAGGTAGCAACTCATCTTCGCTAGCCAAGGGTTTCCGATCCGAAATCTACTCTACAACCCTTGGCAGATTTGGCTGAAAATTTTAGAACTCGCTCAAACGAATTTGATTGGCTGCGAAGTCCGAGTGTACGCAAGGTTTTTACTAATCGACGATTTTCGGCTGAATTAAAGTTTGTTCGTGTTTTATGCAAAAAAGAGTAATATTTACAAGGGATGAAAGTTAGGACGTGATCTATGCTAAAAAACAAAAGAGTAATTAATTTGAATTTTTTTTCTTTTGATTATTTATGTTGTCAAGAATTATTGAATGGACCACATAAGTCCGTGTTCCGCATTTTAGGTGCATCAATTTAAGCCAATCAAATGTTACGGCTCATTGCTAATAATTGATACGGCAACATGTAGAAAGTAAAGTCAAACTCTTCACAAAAAATCAACGAAGAACGATATATTCTACCACTTTTGAGGTGTGCCCACTGCCCACAGCTGTATGAGGTTGTTGGGATATATTCTACATCAGGCTGCATGGAGGTCGCCATATTGTTTCAAACGTCATATTGATTTACGTATGTTACAACTATTTTCATTCGACAAATATTAAAGAGCTTCTAGGGACTTAACTCAATTACGGCGATAGGCGGCGCAATTAAAGTTCCTGTTTGATAGGACTAAATCTGCCAAGGGTTGTAGAGTAGATTTCGGATCGGAAACCCTTGGCTAGCGAAGATGGTAGCAACTCGGAACTCATTATATTCAACATCATCCCCCTTTTTTTTGTCATGCTTTAACGAAGGAAATTTAAGGGGGAATAAACATGTACATCCTTTAAAGGTAAAAAAAGCTTACTCGTATATTAACGAAAGAGAATGGCTTTTGATTAAGATGGTACTGTAATTTATTTAGATTTATTTATTTCGGAAAATCACCGCCATATAAGTTTTGTTAAAATTAATACTTTCCGCACACACTTACCTATTTTGCTCAATAAATTCTGAAACTGTGATAAATAAATGAAAAAACGTTTTAGGTTGGTGGGTGCATGCGGAGGTACTGAAATTTCAAAGAAATTGTAGGAAAATCACATGTTTTCTGGAAATATCTTAAGTTACATCAGTATTTGTAACACCATTAGTGCACTATAATTAAATTTTGAAATGTTTGTTTCCAAACATTAAGAATATAAACAGTTTTCAAAATGTTGATAACTTTAAAATTTTCTGAATGTTGGGGCCATTTAAGGGCATTGGAGCATCTTCCTCTTTGTAGCTCTCCATTGGCAAGTGGTGGCTCCATGCGAGCGAAAAACTCTCGAGAGCTCGAGGGACGTTAAACTATAAACAATCAATCGAAACATTTCGTGGCCTAGAAAAATGGCTTTTTGACTGGATGAGGACAGATGACCGCCACAGTGTACAAAACCATGGAGAGAGGAAGGTTGCTCATTACAGGACTCGCCGAAGGCTAATGAAAGAATACTGTGATAAATGAATATGTTCCCACGATCATTTAGATGCACTCCACCTAAGGTTTTTAAAAAATTTTTGGAAAAAGAAGAATACCTTCTTTCCCTGATTAAAAGCACCAAATTCTTCAAAAGAAACTTGTTGAGACCTTTTCTCTTGTGATCACAAGAACGCACGGAATGCCCCTTGGCCGCTGCCGAGAGAAAATGGAGCCAACAACAACAATGATCGTTGAATCAAGATGCTTTTCTCTCAACACGGTAATCTGCCTTTTCAGTTTCACCAAGACATCAGTGGCTTATCTGGTCGTTGATTTCACCCCCTCACCACCACCACCCCCTTGAAGCTGAAGGAAAATAACGACAGGACGTTTCTTCCTTACCAACTCAATGTCCAGGTATTGACCGTGGAATAGGTATCTCTATCTCCACCCCCACCTCTAACCACACACTCCATGAATATGTACAGTATTCCTCAGTGGCTTGTCCTTGCCGTTGACCCTCAACCAGTGTTGCAGTCGGCGTACAAAGGCTGTGCCAACAAATCAGTATCTGTTTCTCATGGTGCCAGCTGTGATAAAGAATACCTTAGGATGTTACCTTTTAAATACGACTATTCATAGCTTTACTGTACCCAAGAAGAATTGTCATGCCCCTCTTCGAAAAAGGAAGGGCATATTCCTTTGCTGCTATCTGTCGGTCCCCTTAGTTTCCGTTTATTTTCTTCACAACCGTAGCACATACGAAATGAAATATTGTATACAGATATATCAAATGAATATCTTGGTCAACTTCTGTTTTAGGCACGATTGCGCCATTTTTGACAGAGTTATGCCCCCTGGACTCAAAATATTTCAATTATTTGCAGTTTCCGTCCATTTTCTTCGCATAGGTTGCACAGTCATACGGAAATGAAATTTTGTGTACAGGTTTTGGGTACGATCGCGCCATTTTTGACAGAGTTACTTTTAATTGCTTCAAGATTTCAAGCAAAGGAAGGACAACTTGATGTGCTTTGATTTGATTGGTCACTCACTGCTGCGCGAAAATTAAGGATATCTCTTTGAGAAGAAATGTTAACACTCGCCTATTGGAAAACAATTAGTGGACTGTACTCAAATCATGGCTTACTGTTTTTGAGAATTTTATTTTTTGAAGATTTACCCTATGTTACTATGTAAACCTAAGATCGCCTACTTTGGCCCCATCCTATCCCCGGGGGTAATCATTTGAACAAACGCGAATCTTCACTACCTTAGAATCCAGACCTGAAAACAAATGGCTTTATCACTCTTAAGTGACTGTACAAACTGTAAAATTTGCCGTCAGATGGTGGTTCCATCATGGGACTACATTGTGACGTATACCATGTAAAGGGGCCCATGTTCCTACCGACATACCAGCAGCAACTTGATTAGAGGATTCTTAGGTGTGTCATTTTCTTACAAAACATTAAGAACCGGCAATGCATAAAACAATGACATAATGCCAATGAATTCTTTAAACTATCCTTTCTTATCAGACCCACACTTTTTACTTCGAAAGTTCCAGGATAAAATTTTGCATACTTCTTATCCTGCAATGTTCCAACTGTTTTTGATGACCTGCCTAATTCCAAGTTCCACAGTATGTGTGGAAAGGCTTTTTTCTCTGATGAGCACACTATGTGCACCGATAAGGAGATGTCTTAAACAAGCGAGTCTGGACAGCATTATAACAAGAGGCACAGGGGCCTTTTAGGTGACCTGAGTAGCATAACTTTCCAACAATTGAATTTCATTCGTGTTTAAAACCAGACGCCACGAATTTTACAATTTGGAAAGATGCACCATTACTCATCATTATTATACATTCAGCATGCTTACTTTGGTTACATAATACCAAGAGGTAGATCAGAGTAACAAAGAGAAAATGCATTTCCACTTTGTTATTAGTTGTGCACCCCATCCCACAGGAACCACTGACCCTGGGGCCACATATTTCAAAATTTTACAATGAATTTTATTTCATCATAAATTGTTGATTAATATCAAAAGGGGATTTCAATTTTTCAAAGCATTATTTTATTTTCAGATTATGTATCCCCCCTCCAAATACCTCTGAGCCAGGGGCCAGGAAATAAACCATTTTGAAAGAGGCAGCTTTCTTCATTATAAATATGTATTTGATCATTGGCATAATACCAAGGGGCAAAGGAAAAGGTTTTCAAAGAATTCGTACATTTTCACTATATGATTTCATTTATTTAGCCCTAGCACTAGAATCTCTGACCCTGGGACCATGAATTTCACAATTTTGGTAGAGGACTTAATGCTGATTACAATCATACCAACAGTTTGACCGCTTGATGTCCAGGAGTAAAGAAGAAGATTATTAAAGATTGCACTAAATTGAGTGGTAATGCCCCCCCCCCCCAAGGGGACAGGGACCATGAAATTGACAATTTTTGTTCCCCTTCACTCATATATGCTATACCGGTATGCTAAAATTGGTTGAAATTGGTAAAGCCGTTTCAGAGAAGAAGCTGAAAATGTTCAAATGTAAACGCACGACGACGGACGAAAACGAATAGCAATAGGTCACTTGAGTTTACTCGGGTGACCTAAAATGTGTCGGGATCCAATGGGTCATTGACTCAAGGGAGCTGAACAAAGCCCTAGAGCAATTAAGGACATCTAAAGCAAAACAAAGTTTTGACAAGAGCCTTGGAGCATTTCAGGATATCTAAACAGTTATTGACTGGATACGAGGGCAACGTGATTTCTTGGACCTGAAGGTGAAATGTTGCCCGAGGCCGCAAACTTGCTCATTTGTATGATAAATCTGGATACTAAATCTCATTTCAGTATGTGCAACCGCAGCAGGAAAGTGAAGGGAAACTGCAAATTTCTGAAATTTTTCTAAGCCCAAGTAATAACTCGGAATGCAGAAACATGGTTCGAGATAGAACTTGACCTACATATTTTTATGCCCCCCTTCGAAGAAGGGAGGGCATATTGCTTTGCTGCTGTCTGTCGGTCCACTTAGTTTCCGTTCATTTTCTTCACAACCGTTGCACATACTGAAATGAAATTTGGTACACAGATATATCAGATTAATATCTAGGTCAAGTTTTGTTTTGGGTACGATCGCATTATTTTTGACAGAGTTATGCCCCTGTGACTTAGAAAAATTCCAATTATTTGCAGTTTCCGTTCATTTTCTTTGCAACTGTTGTACATACTGCAATGAAATTTGGTATACAGATATATCAGATAAAAATCTAGGTCAAGTTCTGTTTTGGGTATGCTTGCACCATTTTTGACAGAGTTAAGACCTTGGACTTAGAAAAATTCCAATTATTTGCAGTTTCTGTTCATTTTCTTCGCAACCGTTGCACATATTGAAATGAAATTTATTGTGCAGATATATCAGATGAATATCTAGGCCAAGTTTTGTTTTGGGTACAGTTGCGCATTTTTTTTTTGGCCATTTTGGACTTGGAAAAATTCCAATTTGGGGGGAGGGGGGCATAACTGTTTTACAAACATCTCTTGTTATGATAAATCTGTATATCAAAGTTTATTTCACTATGTGCAACGGCTGCGAAGAAAATGAACGGAAACTTGGCTGGTGGTCAGACCGACCGACAGCACCAGAGCAATATGCCTCCCTTCCTCATAAGAATATCAAGAAGGTCATGTTTTGGTTACGATCGAGCCATGTTTGACAAAGTTATGTTTCTTGAACTTATGAAAATTCCTAGTATTTGCAGTTTCCGTTTATTTTATTTTATTCCAAATGTAGTTTTGCCTCTGTTTACCAAAATAATTTTCTGAATTCTGGGTTGGGTCTATATAAATATTCCAGTATAAAAGTTAAGTCGTCTGCGTGGCGCAGTGATAAGAGCGTCTTCTCTGCAGTCGCGGTGTAAGGAGTTGATCCCTACGTCGCGGGTTCAAATAACATCATTGATAATGGAAAAGAAAACCGTTTTAGTGGTCATAGTAATGGTGTTAGGGGCACTTGTATGTTAAGGCCTGGATTTGAGGGTAGGATGGTTGTCGTTTTTCTTCTAGGACAACATATCTGTGCTTTGAAATAGCCCGTTATTTTCGTTAAATTAAATGTTGGGCTTAATTATTATATCGTAAAAGACCTTCCGTACACTGTCCTAGTAAGATTAATTCGTCAACCGTAAAAGTCAGCGCTTCTCGTACAAGTCCAGTGGTGGCTTCTCCATATAAATTCTCACGAGAGATGTTAACAACATACAAAGTAGATATTTTGATAATGATGGACTCATGAAAACCAAAGCCAAAGAAATTGAATTATGCAGAATTCTTCTTAATGCCACTCAATTAATGCAACCACTGGACAAAGGTGTCATTGGACCACTAAGTCTAACAGGCACCTTAGACGAAGAAAGTACACAAGTCAAAAATCAAAGAAAAGCGATTGGTAAGAGAATTTTGCGTTAAAATTGTCAGTCTTTCTGGTCATAACTCGTGAAATGCTGAAACTCTCCCTGACTTGTACAGATGAAGCAGCTAATATATGCATAGTTGTTGAGAACGAAACATTTGTACTGGTTGTCAAGAAGAATTTGAGGAAAAAGAAGTAAACTTAAGGTGCTCTGAAGTTTTTCAGAGCACTTGCTCCTTCGACTCCTGACTGCCAACGCTATGCTGATCAATTTGGGGAAATGCCTTGATCTTTAACAATAGTTTCCTGTGATTTAATGTGTATTAAAAAAAACCTGACTGACAAAGCTTATCAATGTGTCAGAGGTTTGAAAAATTGATACTAATTCAATTGGCACTATTCAGACTGAAATTCACTCATCTGGAGATAAAAGCTCCACCTAAGATTTACCTCGAATGATAAGCAGGAAGAGAAAAAGACAGGAGAAAAAGGCAAATCAGACTGATTGTGTGAGGACGAAACTGCCTAATAGATGCAATATCTACCATTCAGTTGAAGAAAAGGAGACACTGGGTTGGGGGTAATAAATTAAGGTGTGGATACTGGGTTCATCACCAGTGTACTGGTTTTTTACCTCCTCGTCTGTTATGAAGAAAACCTAGTATCCATGTGTCATTTTCATCAATACATGTAGATCTATATCATGTATAATTGTTAATATTTGTTGTTATTAGTATACAGTTTTTTGCAATATAAAATACGAAAAGTACTGACTTCCATTAAATCTAAATTTTATTTTCTACAGGCTGTTACCAATGTTTTATTTTTTCTTTTAGTGCTCCATTTGAAATGCATGTTTTGCTTGCCTGTTTTGTGGTGTGTTTTTTTTTTTTGCTTCCAGAATAAAATAGCATGCTTCTCTCTTGCTTGGATGACCTGATCCTTAACCATTTTTTTTTCTTATATTATGAATCTTGAGTATTCCGAATCACAGAAGGTTCCCAAGAAATTGGTTTTTGTTGCAGGTGACATGGTCGTATAATTTTTGTTGCAAAATGAAGAAATAAAAAGACTAGTATGTTCCATTGTCTCTATCAAGCACTTATTTGGCAACATTACAGTTTTTCAGAAAGTTAACATCTCTGTTTTTTTTACAAATATTTACTGAATAGTCATTGTTTCCTTTCACACTCTGCTGCCAATTGTTTCCACAATTTTTTTAATATGGAACAATATAATTGGTTTTTCTAATATATACAATCTTAAGTTCTTCGAGAACACTTGAAACACTCTGATCTAGTATATTAGATACATACTCCACACTCCACAATTTTTTGCAAGATGGCCCTGTTCTATCATATAGTTTAAATGGATCCCTTTATTTTTTTTACTCGATATTCGATGCACTTGATGATTGCTTTCATGTCCGCAGTGGAAACGAATCCACGAAGTAAGGATTAACTAAATACTCCGCGAATCACGCGGGCGACTATTTCTAGTTAAAACTAATATAGGGAATATATTGATGTTAGCAAAGTACTTTATAGATGAGTCTCTGTATGGAAACTCAACCCATTGCAATTGTTGAATCGGTTAATTTAAAGGGTGGAGCTGTTACTGCCTGGACCATTGAGCGAAGAAAATGATGGGTGTGGATTGTGTCGTAAATCTGGCGGCAGAGGTATGTTTGACAAATATTGTCGAACTACATTCCAGTGTTCCTCCTGGGACAGTCGAAACTAGTTGGTGCCAATTGTTTGACATATATTTGCAAGGAATGCACCGTTTTTTTATTGTCTGTAGATGTGGTTGTACCAATGTGTCTATTTGCACAAAATACAGGAAATAATTTAGAATTTAATTCTCTGTTAAAGTTAAATGAATTGCTATTTTAAAGTCAACTTTTGGCTGATTTCTTGCTCAACTTTCCCTCAAACTTTGTACATCATTCTGCGCTTTCAATTGATGGCCTAGCACTTTGACGCAATTTACAAAACACGGACGGGCCACGGATTCACGGAAACAAAGAAAACAGTACACATTACGGATTGTTTTTGCAAGGATAATATCTCTGTACAATTAAAAATTATTATAAAACCTATCATGATTAATCATCCGTGAGTTCCATAATATAATAATTGAAACAACTGTGACGTTATTAAACTGTATTAAATTTGCACTGACTTTTATTAAAATGTTGCAAAATTAAGGCAAGATTACTGATAAACTCTTACAATCCATACATTTAATTGTCATTGCATTTTCATAACGTTTAACGCAAGAGAATGTTATTTGATATTCATGGTAATGAACATTATTCAATGTTGGCCACCACTTTTATGGTGGTTATTTACTATTAGAATAAATTTGTCAACAACTTGCAGGAAGCTTTCATCCGTGGTTATTTTTCCGTAAAACTGTAAAGATCACGGATTTTGTAGGCTCTAACATATCAATATTCATTCTTACTGACAATGTTACAGACATAATGTGGCAGCAGTTGTTAGGAATAAGACAAGAACATTTTCCTGTGGGGAATATCTGAACTGTGTATAGTTGTTCAGTTGATCCCATTACTACAAAATATCGCATTCTAGGAGCAAAAGAAATCCTGTCACCTGATATTATTTCCTATGACTTGGCAATTTTAGTCAGATTTGAGGTTCCGTAGATTCCTGTCGGTCATCTGTAAAACAGAGTTTTTAATTGATTCTACGATACTTGTAGTTACGGACAGAATCTGAGTGTTATATTCAACAAGAGTTTTGGTATTCTTATGTACAGTGTAAGAGTTAAATTCCCTAGACCGGCTTTGCTTCTTCTTACTTCCCCAAGATAGCCTTGTTGTAAAAATCGGAAAGACAAGACAACGGCATCTATCGGTCCTTCCTTCCAGTTGTTTAGGTTTTTATTAACCAGTTACTACCCTTTCGTTGGTTAAATGTGACACCATTTTCGGGATGCAGTCTAATTATTTATTTCTACATGAGCACGAGCAAAATACTGTATTTTGTTGTGAACATGGGACGGGAAATATTCCACAAATCTTTGACTCTCCTTCATTCAATTTCATCCATAAAATGAACAAATCCTTTGTCTTCAAACGCAAAAGCCTGCGAGTTTATCAATGCATCTTTTATTGGCCTTTCATCTGATTTCATTTTTTTTTTATTTTATACAATAAATCTGGCGAACATTTCTTGGCATGTTAGTGATTTCAGCATGTTCATCAATAACAACGGATTCTTATTTAATTTCATGCGCATTTTTTCATTGGTCAAATTTACTTTTCTACGGAGGGTTTAATTCTCACTGAAATCTTTGTTTTGTGCATTTCCCGTAAACTTTTTGGTTTTCAAAATGACTTGTCTCTAAGATAATGTATTACTGCAATGTTTTTAAAGTTGGAAGATAAAGGGACATACACTTCTTCCCTAAATTTTTTGTCCGTAATTCTAAAACTGTAAACTGGTACCGGTAATTGACAAAATGTCGTTCACCATTACGGAACTTTTTCTAAGAACTGAGTTGAAAACCATATCTTTTAAATTTTAATGCCGAATTTTCTTCCCTTTTAGGTCTTTAGGAAAGAAAAATCTTTCCGTGTCATGACTTATTGGTGCAGTTTAATGCTGCGCATTGCACAATCTTCCCAACATCGGCAATTGTCGGTTCTCTAATGACGTCATGTGACGGGGAGACGGCATTTTGAATAGGTCACATAGGTAAATAAAAACATCGATTACGATAATTGGTTCCATGAATTTTAATAGACCATTATATCTTATGAATATTACACGAATAATATTGTATTTTCGTATAATCATTATAATTATGTTACCTTATGTTGATTCCGCCCGCAGCACCTCTTGGTGATCTATAGGCAGCTCTTCTTTCTCTTGCTGAAATACAACTGGTCTTTTTAGGTCACCTGAGTAAACTCAGGTGACCTATTGCTATCCGTTTTCGTCCGTCGTCGTCCGTCGTGTGTTAACATTTGAACATTTTCAGCTTCTTCTCTGTAACCACTGAACCAATTTTAACCAAATTTGGCACAAAGCATTTATGGGCCAAGGGGAACAAAAATTGTGAATTTCATGATCCCTGCCCCCCTGGGGCCTGAGGGGTGGGGCCAAAACCACTAAAATTAATGCAATCTTTAAAAATCTTCTTCTTTACTCCTGGACCTCAAGCAGTCAAACTATTTGCATGGTTGTAATCAGCATTGAGTCTTCTACCAAAATTGTGAAATTCATGGCCCTGGGGTCAGGGGTTCTAGTGCTAGGGCGGGGCTAAATAAGTATATAGTGAAAATGCATTATTTCTTTGAAAATCTTCTTCTCTGCTCCTGGGTATTAAATAAATCAACTAAGTACATAGTTATGATGAGCAAGAGTGCCTCTACCAAAATTGTGAATTTTATGGCCCCAGGGTGAGGGGTTCTGGTGTTAGGGTTGGGCTCCATTGATTATATAGTAAAAATACATGATTTCTTTGAAAATCTTCTTCTCTGCCCCTGGGTATTAAATAAACCAAGTAAGTAAATAGTTATGATGAGCAAGAGTGCCTCTACCAAAATTGTGAATTTTATGGCCC
>PRKT01000223.1:14328-51580 GCA_003671525.1 Saccostrea glomerata | reverse complement strand
CGTCCGTCCGTCCGTCCGTCTGTCCGTCCGTCCTTCCGTCTGTCCGTCCGTCCGTCTGTTACGCTTTGGGGTACCCATCTCTTATCCGCAACTCCTCTCATACCACTGAAGGAAATTAAATGAAACTTTTACAGAATCTTTATTACATATTGCCATTGTGCACCTCCTATTTTACTTTTTGATCTGACATATATTTTGGATTTTCCAGAGCAAAACATGGATACTGCCAATATATTCATATGGGAGGCGGGGGGTATCATTTAGTGAGCTCATTGCTCACAGTACCTCTAGGTTTTTTTTTCGTGGCTTCGACCCCCCTTTCAAGATTCCTTGATTCGTCAAAGTGCTGCTTGCATAGTCTGAATATCAAAACCAGTTTTTGTTTTTACGGATATAATTTATGCATGTACATACCAGTAGTCTTTTTTCCCTTCTGCCTGGCTCTTTTAAGATGATGATTTTTTTATGAATGAGCTTTCTTTATAAAAAAGAAGAATTTGTACGAATTGTGCAGATGGATACTATGGATTTGAGTCTATTTAGTATGTATTTGAGTTATAGACCATCGCATGTTCACGTCCAAGTTCTGCAACCATTCAAGGTGTGCATGATTCATGAATATCATAGTTTACGATAAATTCTTATAAGATATGACTTTAATATCAAGACTAGAGGTACTGTGAGCGATGAGCTCACTAAATGATACTCCCCGCCTCCATACAGTTATAATGGCAAAGTCCATGTTTTGCTGTGGCCGGAAAACCCAAAATATGAGTCGGATCAAAAAGTAAAATAGGAGGTGCACAATGGCAATATGTAATAAAGATTCTGTGAAAATTTCATCAAATTTCCTTCAGTGGTATGAGAGGAGTTGCGGATAGGAGATGGGTACCCCAAAGCGTAACAGACGGACGGACGGAATTAACGACTACTATATACCCTCCCGCTTTTCAAGCGGGGGGTATAATTATTGCATTTATGTCTGATTTATATCGAATCTAGATCATTTGTTATACCCCCCGCTTGATAAGCGGGAGGGTATATAGTAATCGTTAATTCCGTCCGTCTGTACGTCCGTCCGTCCGTCTGTCCGTCCGTCCTTCCGTCTGTCCGTCCGTCTGTTTTTGACATAAATTTTCCGTTTTCCGTTCCGCGTTTTAGCAACACCCCAGTAGTATAAGCATTCTAGATAGGACCGCATTCTGATTGGCTGAGAGGAATCACGTGATCAGATTTGATTGGTTGAGGGATAGGGGGTCAATTGAGTGCAGTCCTAACCCTAACCCTACCCCTAGCCCCTTAACCCTAACCCTAACTAACCCTAACCCCCTAGCCCTAACTAACCCTAACCCTAATCCCCTTAACCCTAACCCTAACCCCTAGCCCTAACTAACCCTAACCCCCCTAGCCCTAACTAACCCTAACCCTAACTAACCCTAACCCCCTAGCCCTAACTAACCCTAACCCCTAACTAACCCTATCCTCCTTAGCCCTCTCTAACCCCTTTTTAACCCTAACCTATCCCCTAGAATACGGAGTTGTTTACACTGTGTTTACATTAATACGTTGGTACTACGTTTTGTTTATGCTAGCTGCACAGGTAAATGCGCCGTGTGCAAAACATTTCAAGAATGTCATTATGACGTCACGCATTCATTCACAGTCTAGCCTAGCCTAACCAGTTCAAACTGGTTTTATTGAAAACACTAACAAAAGACAAGAACACAGATTTTGATTTTTCAATTTTTATTCAGAATGAAAAATACATACATTTTACATTTTCTTCTTCTTCTGTCCCTTCTCACTAGTCAAGGAAAGTTTCCTTTTGGTTTTCCGAGGTTTTTTTTCTTTAGTTTTTTCTATGTCTTTTACCAATACATAGCATGGCTCCATCTGTTTCTAACTCTGTCCTGATCCCCCTGGTCCTTCATCTTTTTTCTGGTCAGTGTTTCCTCCTTCTTCTCTCATTTTTGTTGTCTTTTCTGTTAATGACTTTGTGATTGTGGATAATAGAGCACTAATGTAACAAAATCCACTGCTGTTATGACATTTCAGGATATCCAGCTTGTTTTCAAGATCACTCACTTTGGTGTTCATTTGATTCACTTTGCTATCCACATCATTTATCTTGGTGTTCAGTTGATTTAGTTTGTTATCCAGAGCAGATAGCATGTTCACAATTCCGTCCAAAGTGGTATTTAAAATGCTCATATCTTCTTTATTCATGTCTTCAGGAAAATTATACATGTCCAAATTCAAATCCAATTCCACGGCATCCTTTATTATCTCTGCCATGGGAGCTCCTACATATCCTTCAGGTGTCACATAATACTGGGAATTTTCTGAAGTATTCATCCTTGCTTTTTTTAACCTGTGTCCAGTTCGAAGTGCTCACGCAGAATGATTATCAAATTTTACAGTTTTTAGTTTATATACCTGCTATGAGCCGTGTGCACCTTTTTACCTAGGCTTTATATACCTGTTACATCCTCTGTAAAGGACCGTGTGCAAAAAACTTAGGGGCCGTGTGCACCTTTTAACGTGCGTTTTCTATACCTATTGCATCACCTGTAAGTGGTCGTGTGCAAATATACGTTTTACCTGCGTGGGGTGGGGTATATAAATGAGAATAAAAAATAATAATAATAACTTTTTTACTGTGATAATACATAGATGCGACGGAGAAAGTATGTATTCAATACGAAATACCTGGGAAATTTCACACATCGGTTAAGAAAAAAAAAATCCGTGACTTTTTAATACCAAACCTCAATCAAAAATCTACGAATGACTAGCTCCCCTGAAAAAACCCCCCTAGAAATCCTTGGGGATACAATGAATAGCAGATCCAAATACTATGTTAGAGGAGAATTTTTAAAAAAGAAATAAAATAAAATAATGTAAATATCACTGTTATGTTTATTATATGACGTCATATATACACTCGGGTTCGTCCTTTCCCCCCTCAATTTTGCTTTCTCACTGTGGTGGGCGTGTTTACCAAATGGCATGATTTTCTTTTAGCCAATCACATTTGATCACATGATTGGTTTTTCCATGTTTCGCACGCGATTTCACTGTCGTCTGCTATTGTAAATAAATACAGCCCCTCCGTGGTTTCAGTATCATTCCTTTGCGCTTGATTTGACTTGAGAACAAGAAGTAAGAAGAAAAGAAGAAGAAAGAAAAAAGAGATGGACAACCAATTTCATCAAGATATATGGGTGATACCCGGGATCTCCATTGAGCACCATATAATTATAAGACGGATGGATACTGGAGAGGAAATATCACACTACAACATGACGAGAACTAGGCTTCTGGAGCCCCCCAGCAGAAGGACCAACACCCCCTACACCAGGCTTCGAAGCAGAAGAACACCTCGATCCCCACCCCCACCATCGCCCAGACCTGCTATTCCTGCTTCAACCCAGACACGGACCAGAAACCATGGGAGGATCCCCACCTGGGGCTTCCGGGTCCCCCAACAGTCCATTTTCTGTTCCTTATGCATGTCTGAAGGAGAGGCAAGTAACTATTGTTGCAGCCGTTGCATGCAGCGGCCCTCTTGCATGCTTTGTGCGGCTAGGGTAGTAGAGCAGAGGATGGCCTGTCCCCTTTGCCGGAACCAGATTCGTGTCCCCGTACCCTTGTCCAGGAGGCCGGAATTCGCCCCCCGTGACAGTGACAGTTCCTCAGATGAAGAAGACGGGCCCGGAAACGTTGGACAGTTAGTCCAGGAGCTGCTGGCAGCCTAGGCGGGACCTACTTGACAACAAAAAACCAGAAAAACCAAAAAAAAAAATCAACAAAAACCAGAAAAAAACAAAAAAAAAATCAACAAAAACCAGAAAAAAAAAACAAAAGTGTTTTATACCAAACGGCTCTTTTAAGAGCCACCAAATCTTTAGAAAAGATGCCTACTTAAACAGTCGAAAAACGAAACGAATTGTGTGTGTCTTAGAAAAAAAGATCTTTTTTTTTCTAAAATACAGTCAAAGAAACGATTGTATCTTAGAAAAAAGAGGATCTTTTTATACAGTCAAAGAAAAAAACGAAACGTTCTGTGTGTTCAAAAAAGAAAAGATTACCTTTTGTACAGTGGGTAAAAACAAGAAACTTGTGTGTCTCTCAAGTTATAACACCAGGTCACTTTTTTAAAAATATTTTATGTGTTCAAGTACGACTTAATTTTCTATGTAAATTAGGCGGCCATGACGAATTTCGGGAAGATTTTACCTCAGTGAAAAAGGCTTGTAATCCACCCTGTAGGTCTTTAAAAGTTCTTTCACATTGTTTATGAATGTGATTATGTTATCCCTCACCTATATGTTTAATGTCAGCTATGCTAAATAACCCAGTTCTGTGTAATTTGAGAAAAATGTTTTGTCATGTGCTTAAAGTATGGCCTGCTATTCATGTCATCATTTAAAGTCGATCCTAAATAAATCTGTCTTAAAAAATACATTTTACAAATGACATTTAATATGATTAGAGTATAGGAATCCATATATATATATATATATATATATATATATAAGAGATATTATTTTTGCATTACATAAATTATAAGAGGCATTGTCTCATGTAATTTAAATCATAATAACAAAAATGGGTTTTATTTTCTATACAGTCCTCAACCTGGAAGATATGTTTTGTTCCTAACCATCTATAATCAATTCTCTATGAAGTGAAGCCTGGCTGCTGGTCTTCCTTTGGGGAAATACACAGTGAATCAATTATGATAAAACAAACAAAACTTGAATTTGAAAAAGTTTCCATGAGATATCATTTTAATTTATTTCATTATTATTAAGATAATTATTAGTTTTATTTAAATGTTTTTATATTTTAAAATGGATTAACAAAATAAAATCTGATCATGGAAATCAATACCATAAAGATAGCAAGTTTTATAGGTATCTATATATATATATATAAGAGATATTATTTTTGCATTACATTTATAAGAGGCATTGTCTCATGTAATTCAAATCATAATAACAAAAATGGGTTTTATTTTCTATACAGTCCTCAACCTGGAAGATATGTTTTGTTCTTAACCATCTATAATCCATTCTCTATGAAGTGAAGCCTGGCTGCTGGTCTTCCTTTGGGGAAATACACAGTGAATCAATTATGATAAAAACAAACAAAACTTGAATTTAAAAAAGTTTCCATGAGATATCATTTTAATTTATTTCATTATTATTAAGATAATTATTAGTTTTATTTAAAATGTTTATATTTTTAAAATGGATAAAAAAAAATACAATCTGATCATGGAAATCAATACTATAAAGATAGCAAGTTTTTTTTTATCTTTAAGTGCAGATGAATTTCTGAATTTTCCATTAAATATTTGACATTATATCACAGGGGAAAGAAAAAAACTACTTGAGTGTTTCTACTACCCCCAGAGATCTGCTTATGAGTGCATGGGGATTGCAGTGGACCTTCTCTCCTGTTTTAAACAGACTTTAGACTATGACAGATAAAAAGGTACTTTTTTCTTCTTTATTTTACATCACATGAAAACACACAATTAATGATGATGATGAAGAATGTACACATGTTTTTCATAAGTGTGTACAAATTGTTCAATATCATGTCTATAATGAATCAAATTTCCTTGGGCTAGTCCACAGCCAATCTCGTAGGGAAAAGCATAAGTCTGGTAAGGTAAACTACCCATTTGTTGTAAACAAGTCATCAAATCTGGGCTCCAATTCTTTGTTTCTCTCCTCAGGTTTCAGAACTCCATATTCTTCATAGTCACCTCCTTGCCTGTAAAACATACTTTCCAGTTCTGGGGTACTATGGGACATAAGATATTCTGCTTCTGGATTAACTCTCTCCATTTCTATGCCCCCTACAGGTTCCTTCATTTGAATGAATCCCCTGATTTGATGCAGTTTTCCTGTCCAGGGATGTCTTTCCTTTTGTAAAATCAAATAGTCAAATTCATCTTCATTGCTCAGAAACATATCTCGATCTTCTTTTTCTTTGGGCTCTGTAATGATGAAAGTCCAATTAATGGCTATCCTATAACATCTGTGTGGACATTTAGGATCCTTCACAGCTTGCTCAGGCTTGCTTAAATATTCATTCCTAGGTTCCTGATCCACCTCCATAGGTTCTATCATTCTCTTTTCTAATAAGGTAAGTTTTTCCATGTCCATCTCCATGTCTTTTAATATTCTAGGAATTCACTTGACCAAAACTGTCCTTTACTCAATTAGGGCCCCAACTGATGAGGATTTTCTTTAACACCTTTGTTTTTATACCCCTCACACCTTTGCAAAAAGATAAGGGCCGTGTGCAAAAAAAAAAAAAATATGCTGACTGCACAGGTAAATACTAGCGCCGTGTGCAAAGAAATATACGATAGACCTACGTTTTTTGTTTATGCTGACTACACAGGTATAATACTTGAGGGCCGTGTGCAAAACATTGCAAGAATGTGATTATGACGTCACGCTTCACAGTCTAGCCTAGCCTCACCAGTTTGAACTGGATTTACTGAAAGACAAGAACCACCTGGATTTTTTTACTGAAAACAAAACAAAGAAAACACAGATTTTTGATTTTTTCATTCTTTATTTGTAACAACAAACAACAAACAACAACAAACAACGTATTTACAATACATTTTGATAAAAACATTGACACTTTTGTCCATGACCCGTAGGTAATTTATGATAAGTGTTTTTAAACCAATTCGCTACGTATCTGTCCCTTTGTAAAGCCGTACTCTGGTCAAAAGGGAATAGCCATTCGTCAGTTTTCTTTCTTTTCTTGTCTCTTTGATGTAAATAATACACGCAATATTGTCCACACACATCGGTATTCCAGTCTTGATAGCGATACGGATTATAAATCCATTGCTGAGCATGACGCTGGATAAAATCTTGAATTTCTTTTTGTAAGGGAGGAAATCCATAAGAATCGAAATATTCCACCACGGGATTACTCACATACAGACACACCCAATGTTCTCCAGGTCGATCTTGAGGATCCGTATTGACCACCACAGCTTTCTCTCCAGGTCTTAATTGATCCGGTAATAAATCTACAGGATACACCCCTCCAAACGAACTCTTGAATTCTCTGGATAAGACTTCTCTCAATTGTCCCGTATCCATTAGTAATCAATGCTCACTTCTCTCTGTTTGTTAATTTCTAATAGGTTATCGAATTCTGCATACACCACACAATTTAAGGTGTTAGGTGTATTGTTTGTAAACTGCACTTCTACTCTCAGATTTCCTGTTTCTATGATGTGGAATTTATCCGATTGCGCCTCTTGATCTTTAGTGAAATCCCAACCCCATAGAGTGTAGCCGCTTTTATACTCTTCTAAGGTGATGTCTGGAGCCCAATCTTCTCCTAATTTTCCCAGGGCTTGATACAGACTGAGATAAGATCTCAGATATAAATCGTCGTTGAAATTAGGCTCAAAACAACGAGTACTCATGGTCTCTCCGTTGATACTGACATCTAATTTCTTGATCCCAAAGTTTTGGAAATGAAAGGGATTTTTAGTTTGATCTCCGTTAAAGGCGGCATTCTCCACAAAGCCTAAAATGAGCCGTTTAGGCATCTGGCCTTGAAACAGATGATCCGTAATCTTAGACTGAGTTCCTGTGGGGATGGTAAAGGTTTTCACTTCCACTCTTCTCAAGGGATATTTGGCTCTGTGGGTATTCAAACTCTGATTAATGGCATTCATCATGACTGGTGTGGGTTTGACTTTTCTCACCCACAAGACCATACTCAAAATTTTCACTTTTCCTGTACTTCCTCCTTTGATCATCATGTAGAAAGCAGGTCTAGCTCGATTAAATCGCAAACGGACGTCCACTCCATTAGGTAGAAATCGATCTTGTTGAAACAAATCCAGATGTAAACGATCCAGCAAACTGATTTTCTTACTGTCAGCAATAGCTTGGTGTCTTTTTCGGAATCCTTCGTTTTTAGAATTGACTGGTAACGCTGTGAGGATGGGTTCGTCAATGGTCACCGTGTCTTTACCTGAACCTTTAGTTACATCAAAGGTCTTATTTTGAGCTACACCAAGAGCCTCTAACCCCACTTCGTCCATGTGTCCTGCCGTATCTTTTTCCCACAGACTACAGGCCCTCGCCTGTGTCTTTAATGTTCTGGGTCGGTAAGACAATAATTTCTCCAGATAAGCTTTGTAAGGATAGGTATCCGTCCCCGGGGTCACTATTTTTCCATTCAGACTGACATCGATTTCCGTAAACATGGAATGTAAGATATTATTCACTGGACTCGAAGTGCTGTTCGCCCCAGTCAGATTACTTCCATCGTCTTTGGTAAATTTACATACCAATTGAACATAAGTTTGAGATAAATCCAGATAGTGATCTCCTTGTCCTTTAATTTCAAATTCGATGGGAGCGGTGTCGGAATCTAAAGTACTGGAAATAGGGTAATATTCTTCCCATTTCGAGTCTTCTAAAGCAATATTAGTCGGAGGGACTTCAAACAATTGTAAATTGTTCATCCCACACGCACAGGAATCGGGTTGTAACATGATGTGTCTACTAGGATTCAGTTTTCACAAATGAACCTTCTGTTCACTGGACTGGCCTATTTATACTCTCTCTCTCTCAGTCAAACACATCTAAAGGACGTTTTCTTTTAGGAATTCCTCCTCCTTGTGTTTTCCTTTTTCTCTTAGGACCTCCTCGGGCTAACATAGGGGTCTTTTTTCTTCTGTTGTTAGTACCTCCTAGATTCATTCTTTGTTTCACCATTCCCGAAGTATTTTTTAGAGCTTGTACTCCGTGAGTTTTGACTGCGTCTTTTAAAGATCTCTTATTTTCTAATACGTCTAATCCCGTTCTAGCAGCAGCAGTCAAGGCGTGTTTAGCTCCCGTTTTCAGTAAATCAGTAAAAAATCCTCGGCCTCTCTGTCGTCTTCTTTTTCTTCTTGTTATTTTAATCACCATTCCCGATCCCCTCTGTTTTTTCATTCTTTTTCTTCTTCTTTTGTTAGTACCTCCTAGATTCATTCTTTGTTTCACCATTCCCGAAGTATTTTTTAGAGCTTGTACTCCGTGAGTTTTGACTGCGTCTTTTAAAGATCTCTTATTTTCTAATACGTCTAATCCCGTTCTAGCAGCAGCAGTCAAGGCGTGTTTAGCTCCTGTTTTCAGTAAATCAGTAAAAAATCCTCGGCCTCTCTGTCGTCTTCTTTTTCTTCTTGTTATTTTAATCACCATTCCCGATCCCCTCTGTTTTTTCATTCTTTTTCTTCTTCTTTTGTTAGTACCTCCTAGATTCATTCTTTGTTTCACCATTCCCGAAGTATTTTTTAGAGCTTGTACTCCGTGAGTTTTGACTGCGTCTTTTAAAGATCTCTTATTTTCTAATACGTCTAATCCCGTTCTAGCAGCAGCAGTCAAGGCGTGTTTAGCTCCGGTTTTCAGTAAATCAGTAAAAAATCCTTCCCCTCTTTGATAGTTTTGGGGTGGATAATAGCCTGGTGGTGGTGGTGGTGGTGGTGGGGCTTGCTGTTGACCCAATAATCCTCCTACTAGATTGCTGACTAAGGGAGCTGCTACTTTAAATAGGGATCCTAAAAAACCGTGTCCTTTTTGACGTAATAATCCTTTATGATAGACAAACTGTCCGTGTCCTCTTTGTCTCAGTAATCCGGGATGATACTGCATGGTTCATGTCTCTTGTTCAACTGACCTTTCTATCCTCGGGGGACTTCCTTTTATACCCTTTTTTAGGGTTGAATACAATACAGACAGCAGACCAGACAAGTCACCACACCCAATAAGATGGAACACAATAACGGTACACTCATCTCAGTATACTTTTCTGAAATGAAGTTTCACCACTGATTTACCACTTACAAAGGGCATGGGTTGTCCTAAAGGAGTCATGATGTGAATCTCAATGGTATCGAAATGTTTTTTACTTAGTTTCAAATATTCCGCTCGAATGGGTTCCCATTTGGCTTGTTTTGAATCCTCCAAATGAAATGTACAAGGCACCACTCTTAATAATTTCAAGGCATTGGATCCTACCGTCTGGGGTTGAATCAAGTCACAATAGACATACATGGATTTCAGATTTTCATATAAATCCACAGTATTGTTTCCCAAGTAACTAATGTTGATCCATTTGGTCATGTTTTCTGTATCGTTCTGAAGAATGACTTTCTGACCGTCCATGCCTAGCTTATAAGCTAGGGATGTGGGGAAACGAATGCATAAGGGAGTAAGCATTTTTTCATTGATTTGATACATCACTCGATCATAGGTCTCGTAATATACTAATTTCATAGATTTTTCTTCATTTCCATCACCAAGGGTTTTCCATATTTTTCTCAATGATCTCTCTAGTCCTAGACTTATTTCCTCTGTTAAGGCCTTGGGGTGAACATAAGGCCCGGGTCTGAAGTGAATTCGTCGAATTTCCATCTTGCTATCTAGTTCAACGAGTGCAGGCCGTTTAGTATGGGCCCAATCGAGCAGTACAGGACATTGACTTAATGGCATTGGGTCTAAGGTTTTCATTTTAAATCTGCCATAAACATTGGGGTTTTTGATATAGTGAGCATAAGACTGAGGGACCAGGATGTCAAAATAAGCCTCCTTTTCTGTAATGTTTTTCAATGAATTGGGATACATCATTTCTGTTAAAGCCACTTCCCATTCTCCGTCGGTTAAATCCACTGTTTGTGGTAATAAGGTTTTAAATTGAGCGGTCGTATTGGTAGAAAAAGAGGCCATAGACCCATCACTGGGTAAGGTCATGTAAAACCCACTGCTCTCTGCCATGTTCAATCTAAGACTGAGACATTTGACCTTAGGACCTTTGTATTTATAACAACTTCTTTTTTGTATATAGGGAAAAATAACTAACAACACTAGAATTTTGGTTTTTTCTTTTATTTTATTGATTCATAACAACAACAACAATAACAAGAACAAGAACATCATAATAACAAACATTCAAAACTTTGGTTCAGTTCTTTTTGTATGGGAAAGGGTCTCCTCATGTACAAATAGTTTGTTTCACAACGGTTACCACAGGCATTGAATCCTTTTAGGATCACTTCTTTCAAATAGTCTTTAATACAATCTCCAGCTTTTTCCATCCATTTCCCTTGAAACAAACTGCTTTCGGGTCCCTCTCTCTGGTGAGGCAAGACGTAATTGATTTTCCATTTGAATTCCCGATACTTGGGATGTCTGGGTCCTATTAAGACCATGTGTTTGCTTCTTTGGCGGTTCGGTAACTTTATTCTCTTATACAGGTAGATTTCATTGAGAGCTGTTTGTCCTGGATTCTGATCAAAGAAATCTTGAATACATGTCTCTTTGTTTTTCATCCATTCTCCCTTTAAACTAGTCCCTTCAGGTTCTACTATTTTCCAACTATACTCTGAGCTTAAAAATTCCATGACGTGTGCTCTGTCCCTCACTCAGATCAGAAATGATCCTCTTAGGGTTTGGGTGTCCCCTTTTTATATAGAGGGGTGTATCTATTTTTTTTTTAGATTCCGGGACTTTGTGAATTCGTCTTCTTGACCGTAGGGGTATGATGCATCATGGTAGGACTTGGCATGATGTAACCCACCGAAGAACTCACAAACACCATCCAATATTCTCGATTAGAATCGTGTAAAGCTAACATGACCACACTGGTGATGATGAGGGAAATACAAATGAATAATTGGGCAAAATACACAATTTCTTCTCGAGGAATATTCTCTCCACAAAATTTCCAGTGAGGTGTTATTGAATGAGATCCGTTTGGGGAATCCATGAATCGAAACTTGGGGGATATCCTTTCCACCGGACTTTGACTTCTTGAATGATTTTTTTCCCGACTCGTCGCTTTTTATACCCCAAGATTTCCTCTACTTCGTACACGTCGTCTTTTTTAATGATCTGTTGTAATTCTTTCTCGTAGAATGTCCCTTCTAATTCCTCCTCGTTATAATCTTGTACTCGATACACGTAAGGATACCGACCGGGGACTCGTTGAGCAATGGTAAATATTTCCGTGGTCCAGTTCGGTAAATATCCTTTTTCAAAAGTGCGTTTAGCTTTACTGATGCGCACTTTATCTCCTGTTTTAAATTTGGGGGGTTTTTTGGTTTTAGGTGATGATTCTTCCCCATATAAAGTTTTCCAGACTTTTAACACATTCGAGGGATTCACTTGAGCTGGTGTTCTTTGGATACTGCGATGATACGTATGATTGTAAGCATACACTAAATCCGGTAAGACCTCTAAATACCGTCTGGTCTTATTCCGAGTGAAATACCGCCACATGCGGGCTTTGAGGGTTCTTTGAAATCGTTCCACGATACTGGCTTTGGTATCCGTATTGCGTGTGGTAAAGAAATGAATGGATTTAAATGCCTGTAAGAATTCTCGATTGGTAAATTCTTTGCCTTGATCCGATTGAATGCGCACGGGACGTCGATCGTCTTGTCGGAAAATCTCTTGTAATCCTCGAATCATTTCTTTTCCCGTTTTCTGTTTTAAAGGCACCACCCAAGCATATTTAGATAAGACGTCAATGGCACACAATAAAAAAGTATAGCCGTCATTATGTTTCTTTAAACTGGACACATCGGCTAAATCTAATTGCCATTGTTCGTCCATATCCGTCACTCTCGTCTGTTGTCTCCGGAATTTTCGATGAATGGGTTTATGTAAGGTATAAGTATCTTGCTCTTTTAACCATTCTCGTATGGTGTTTAAGGAAATCTTATGTCCCAAACTTTTGACCTGACGATACAAAGTCTGTATACCTCCATACCCTCTCTTGGGATCGTAATAAATCTCTGTTAAAATGTCTCCCACTTCCTTCTTCTTCTTCATGTCTTAGGCAAAGGAAGCCAATTTTCCTCGATTTGTTGTAATCTCTTTTGAAATAAATCTGTTTTGACTTTTTCTTTCTTTTTCTTCTGGAGGGCCTCCTCTAACCTTAAAATAGGGGAAGGCTTGGATTTTATAGATCGTCTAATAGGGGTCAAATAAGAGGAAGCATCATGAAATCCGCTCTCTTCTTCTTCTTCGTCCTCGTCACTCAAAGCCCCTTTAGGAGTACTGATTTTTCCTGGTTTTTGCATGGCTTTTATAAGGTCTCGATTTTGCAAGTAAACCATGGGAGTACGGGTCTCTTTTAAAGCTTGAGCAAATTGTTCTATTCCTTTAGGCACCGGTTGACTTTTGAGAGGTTTAGATCTCATGCTATCAGCCATTAAATCCACGATGTTAGAATCGGGCACTTTTTGACCTCGATAACTGATTTCTCCGTCTTTATCCCAAGTCAAGACTTTGGTTTTCTTTAAATGATTTAATAATAATTCAGCTTTTCTTTGCATGGGTTTATTCACGCTTTGAATGATTTGTTGATCGATCTCGGGATCTGGAGCTGCTGCTGCTACTGCTGGAGCTGCTGCTGCGGGGGCTGGGGCTAAGGGTGCAGGGTTTTTTTTCCCTGGCTCTCTCGCTTGTTGTAAATAATTCCTATACCGATGAAGTTCTTGACCATATAAAGCCACTTTTTCTTCTGGAGTTAAATCTTCACGTCTGGTAATCTGGTCCAATTCTTGACCTATACTCAGCGTAGATTGGAATTCCGGAGGTTTGGGGAGTTTACCTTTGAGTTCATTCAACAGAACTTCAGGTACTAACACCATTTTACGACTCATTTTAGAAGGTTCAAATGTAAAGGAGCGGCTGCTGCGAATAAAAAAGGAAAAATACCTCCTTTTTGTTGTACTAATAAAGCTCGTCTTTTCTGGATGGATTGAGGTTGAACCAGTCTCCTTAAGATGTGCTTCTTAGGAGCTAGTTTTCGTTTCTGACCCGAATGGGGAGGTAACACTCCTTTTAATAGGTTGTAGATGATCTCACAAATTTTTAGAATACAGTCTCCAGAACAATGTTTTAAAATCCCCGTTTTTAAGGACGAGGAATAGTGAGGATCCGAAAACACTCTTAAAAGAGGAGCATGCTCTTTTAATCGCGTACAACATCCCTTTTTCTTCTTGGCCATCTTTGAAAACAATGAAGAGAAGTCTCTCATGTCACTCCCTTTTATAGTCTCTCTCTCTCTCTTAAGGAGGGGCATTCCCTCCGTCTTTGTCGCTCTCGTGTTTATCTCTATTTTTCTCCCTGACATAAATTTTTCCACAATATCGGCATTCATATCTCAGACCTTTAGGAAGTTGAGGGGTGGAGGCTGTCAAGGGTTGAAAACGTGTGATTTTAGGGACATGAATGGGAACTTTAATTCCAGGGGAGGGAATGCCCACATTCACTCGAGGAAACACTTCTAAATCGCTAGCTCTTTGACTCCCTATGGGTCCCATAGTACGATCCATTCTCAGTTCTGCTTGTTTCTTGAGTAACTCTCCTATGGTCTTTTGTGTTTGTTCCTTATAAAACTGATTGATTTCGTTTTTTAAACTTTCGGGCATGGCTTTAAGTTGAGTTTGAGGAGCAGATTTTCGCCTTTATTAAGATTATCAAAAATCCGTGTGAAATTACTTAAGGAATCACTGTCTAGTGAGTATAGTATGCTAGGGCATCAATGATAGTAATTAAATTGATTGTATGTTGTTTAACGTCCCTCTCGAGAATTTTTCACTCATATGGAGACGCCACCACTTGCCGGTGGAGGGCTACAAATTTTGTCCTATGCTCGGCACTCAGGGCCTTTGAGCAGTGAGGGGTCTTTTTCGTGCCAGCACCTACTGCGACACGGGGCATCGGTTTATACGGTCTCATCCGAAGGACCGGCCTCCACGTCCCGCAGTGGGATTCGAACCCGCGACGTAAGGACTGACTCCTTACTTCGCTACTCTAGAGCAGACGCTCTAACCACTGCGCCACGCGGGCGACGATAGTAATTAAAATGTAGATTTAGATTTTAAAAATGTAGACTAAAAGATTTAATGTAAACGAGGACTCCCATGCCAATTTCAATAGTCCTCACCAACTGACTTCAATTGACAAACACAAAGAAAGACGAACGTGATTTACATGAATTTGGCCTCCTTAGCGTCAGAAACGCACGAGATTTACATGCATATAAGGCCTCTTAAGCTGCTGACAAATCAATCTGCATAATATACATTTCGTTAGAATTATTAAGAAATCGACTCCACTAACTTTCAAGGAATTATCACAGAGAAAAAAAATTAGAAATGGAAATATATAATATGTATCAGCTTTTAATTTGATTTATTTTAGGACAGAATAAAAACAGATACACCCTAGGATACTTACTTTGACGAGTCATGGTTGGACTACACTGAGCTATTGAATTAAACATGCAAGTTCCTGGACACACCAAATGCCAGGTTGATCCATGCTTTGCGCAGATCAAAAAGAAATGTCAAAGGTAATTTAAGTTACTAAGTTAAAAAAAGTTAGATCAATTTTGACTCATTAACTCTTCTCTAAAACAAATAAGTATTGATCAGGTCCAGTACAATCTCTTGATTTAGCTATACCTTTAACAAGCTATTCAGAAGCGGATGATAAAAAAGCATAAACTGACCCAAACCAAGTTATACTTGATAATTTCACCAAGAATTAGAGTCATTCCTTATATTTTAATTTTAAAATAACTAATCAATTGTTGATGTAAAATTATTTTACTTTTTATGAGTTCAAACCAGATTATAAAGAATAAATTGTGTTCTTCTTGGAAATCAACCAATGAGAGTCTAGAATACAAACAAAAATTATTTAAAGCTATATAGCAAAAGCAAGAGATTGCACTGGACTTGTTGATAGTATACATATTATTTTCATTTGACATTTTCTTTTATATGTATATTGTTCTTGTAAATTGTTGTTAAAAAAATAGACTTGTGTACCTCAATGTCCCCCCTTCTCTCCTGTAGTGCAATCACTGCCTCGTCCACTGGCGGCTGCTGTCTACGTCTATTTCTGTTTTCGAGTCTGTAATAATGATCTGGGTCGTACTCTACCCCCTCGAAGTTTTCTTGGCCTTCCACGTCCTCTTCTTTGCATTGGCACCTCATCTTATTTTTCACTGTCGGTACTCTACGTAAAACAAACTTAAGTAACAAATTTGCATGTACAATCTATTCCATTTTATTTTCCGCGGAAATGTCGGTTTATTTGATCCGTTCATGGGGCCCCAACACCAAATATGGAGTTTATTTTTACGAATCATGTACAATTCAGGTCGCAATACATCTGTATGCATCATATCATACGTATACTTTTCTTTAAATAAAGGAATTCTGGACAAAATATATTTTCAGATGAATTATTACCTCTGCATGCTCTAAATACATCTTTCCACGTGGATTCTTTTGCTGTCCGTAAAAGTCAGGCGACGATGACATGACCGATAAAAAAGATCCGATTGACAAAACCTTTGTTTTTTCCGGTATTAAAAAATGCATGCCTTGCAAGGCATTTCATTTGAAAATGTTTCGTCTCTAAGATAATGTATTACTGCAATGTTTTTAAAGTTGAAGACAAAGGGACACTAAGTTCTTTCCTAAATCTTTTGTCCGTAATTCTTTTTCTCCCCTCCTCCGGGGATATGCAAGTAATCAAAATACTTTTTTTTGGCTACCAACTACACTATGATACATCTGGTCTCTGACCAGTAAGCTAAAAACCAACTAAACCTGCTAGGTCCGGAACTTTAACAAGAGGCCCAGGGGCCACATCGCTCACCTGAGCAATTGGCTAGGAAACAGCACATATCAGATCAGAACTGAAAGTTTACTGGGGGGAGGGGGATTGAATTTTAACCCCCCAGGGGGTCATGATTTGAACAAACTAGAATCCACACTACCTGGGCTTGATTCCCTATAAATATC
Source organism: Saccostrea glomerata (assembly GCA_003671525.1). Classification (NCBI taxonomy): domain Eukaryota; kingdom Metazoa; phylum Mollusca; class Bivalvia; order Ostreida; family Ostreidae; genus Saccostrea; species Saccostrea glomerata. Next base: position 34,701 of record PRKT01000223.1, on the reverse strand, counting down.
ACTAAGCATGGCTTTGAAGTACTTGAAAAGAAGATTTTAAAAGGTTTCCTAATATATTCCTACGTAAAACTTTAAAAATGCCATTATTTTTTCTCTAATTCATGATTATCTCCCCTTGGAAAAGGGCATGGCCCTTCATTTGAACAAACTTGAATCCCCTTTACCCCAGGATACTTTGTAGCAAGTTTGGTTGAAATTGGCCCAGTGGTTCTTGAGAAGAAGATGAAAATGTGAAAAGTTTACGACAACAACGACAGACGACGGACAAATTTTGATCAGAAAAGCTCACTTGAGCCTTCGGCTCAGGTGAGCTTAAAACTCCTATTGAAATTGTTTTTATTGTCATTGTATATAATGTTAAATGTTGTAGGAAATTTATTAAAAATCATAATTTGATCATCTAATCTCTTCATTTCCAATACAATCAATCTATGAATTTATTAACCACTTTTTTCAAGGCAAGCAGTTAAAATTACACTGTCAACATTTTTTCCGTTATATTCCTATGTAAAACTTTGATCTACCTTTTTGGCCCCACCCTACCCCCGGGGGTCATGATTTGAACAAACTTGAATCTACACTACCTGAGGATGATTCCACATGAGTTTCATCTTTCCTGGCCCAGTGGTTCTTGAGAAGATTTTTAAAAAAAATGCCATTAATTTTTCTCTAATTCATAATTATCTCCCCTTGGAAAAGGACGTGGCCCTTCATTTGAACAAACTTGAATCCCCTTTACCCAAGGATACTTTGTAGCAAGTTTGGTTGAAATTGGCCAAGTGGTTCTTGAGAAGAAGATGAAAATGTGAAAAGTTTACGACGACTACGACGACAACGACAGACAACGGACAAATTTTGATCACAAAAGCTCACTTGAGCCTTTGGCTCAGGTGAGCTAAAAACTGTTAAATGGTACCTTGCCCAAGGTAACGTTCCCAACATCGGCAAATGTCTTTGTACTTAATTTTAGGTGTCTCTAATGACGCCATGCGACGGGGAGACGGCATTTTGACAAAGTCACAGAGGTAAATAAAAACGTCGATTACGATGAAAATTGGTTCCATGAATTTTCATAGACCATTGAATCTTATCAATATTACACGAAAGGCTGATAACCATGAATAATATTGTATTTTTTAATTCATTATATTTTACCTTCAACTGGATATTGCCCTTTTCCCTGATTTTTAGCCGGGCTTATTGCTCAAAGAGCAATTGTCGTCTTATGTGATCCTGTTCAAGGCAGGATGTTGACCCCATAGTCGCCATTTTAAAGTTACGTGCAAAAATATAGTTCTTACTCTCAACCGCTTTTGAGATAATACAAACGTTAAATAAAGTTTTATCTATATAAAATAAAAATAAACATTAGTAGTAATGACTTTGAAAACTTGATAAGTCAAAGAACATAGTTCATTAGCGTAAGGATTTTTGATAATCAGTGTTACCGTAGTTCTCTACACATACGGTGTAAAGCAGGAGAGGGAACCAGACTGGCCTGTTTGTTTACATTCAGCTTCGGTACCAGATTAATTCTGATTCTGACAAAATCGGACCGTGGTATTAGGATTGAAAAATCCTTGTCAGTGTCTTATCATTTATATTGATAGTTTTAAAATAATTTTTTCATCAGAATATAAACGTGATTCATATAAGAAATCCATTCTACTCTGTAAATGAGCCCGGCTCTCTGTACTTCTGAGTACTTTGATTTGATGACCGTAATCGATGTCTAAGCCTTTGTAGAATGCATTAATTCATATTCAATAAATTCCTTTATGTTTCTCCTATTTTGATAATTACTGCTTTTCTCTCGACTTTTTAAAATCGCTGACATTTCTTTTTAGCTCACCTGAGCCGAAGGCTGATCAAAATTTGTCCGTTGTCTGTCGTCGTTGTTGTCGTAAACTTTTCACATTTTCATCTTCTCAAGAACCACTGGGCCAATTTCAACCAAACTTGGTACAAAGTATCCTTGGGTGAAGGGAATTCAAGTATGTTCAAATGAAGGGCCAGGCCCTTTTCCAAGGGGAGATAATTATGAATTAGAGAAAAATTAATGGCATTTTTAAAAAATCTTCTTCTCAAGAACCACTTGGCCAGGAAAGATGAAACTCATGTGGAATCATCCTCAGGTAGTGTAGATTCAAGTTTGTTCAAATCATGACCCCCGGAGGTAGGATGGGGCCAAAATGGCCGATCAAAGTTTTACAGAGGAATATATAGGAAAAATCTTTAAAAATCTTCTTCTCAAGAACCACTGGGCCAGGAAAGATGAAACTCATGTGGAATCATCCTCCGGTAGTGTAAATTAAAGTTTGTTCTAATCATGACCCCTGGGGGTAGGGTGGGGCCAAAATGGCCAATCAAAGTTTTACATAGGAATATATAGGAAAAATCTTTAAAAATCTTCTTCACAAGAACCACTGGGCCAGGAAAGATGAAACTCGTATGAAATCATCTTCAGGTAGTGTAGATTCAAGTTTGTTCAAATCATGACCCCTGGGGGTAGGGTGGAGCCAAAATGGCCGATCAAAGTTTTACATAGGAATATATAGGAACGATCTTTAAAAATCTTCTTCTCAAGAACCATTGAGACAGGAAAAATGAAACTCATGTGGAATCATCTTCAGGTAGTGTAAATTCAAGTTTGTTCAAATCATGACCCCTGGGGGCAAGGGTGGGGCCAAAATGGCCAATCAAAGTTCTACATAGGAATATATAGGAAAAATCTTTAAAAATCTTCTTCTCAAGAACCACTGGGCCAGGAAAGATGAAACTCATGTGGAATCATCCTCAGGTAGTGTTAATTCAAATTTGTTCAAATCATGACCCCCGGGGGTAGGGTGGGGCCAAATGGCCGATCAAAGTTTTACATAGGAATATACAGGAAAAATCTTCTCCTCAAGAACCATTGAGACAGGAAAGATGAAACTCATGTGGAATCATCTTCAGGTAGTGAAAATTCAAGTTTGTTGAAATCATGACACCCGGGGGTAGGGTGGGGCCAAATGGCCGATAAAAGTTTTAAATAGTAATATATAGGGAAACCTTGTAAAATCTTCTTTTCAAGTACTTCAAAGCCATGCTTAGTGATATTTATAGGGAATCATCCTCAGGTATTGTAGATTCTAGTTTGTTCAAATCATGACCCCCTGGAGGGTTAAAATTCAAGCCCCCCCCCCCCCCCCCCATCCGCCCTCACTTAACTTTCTATTCTTATTTGATATGTGCTTTTTTCTTGCCAATTGCTCAGGTGAGCGATGTGGCCCCTGGGCCTCTTGTTTCTCTTGTTTACCAGTTTCGTTTGCATTAACAGTTCAATATGCAGTTTTTCAATTGTCCTCACCTGTATACTTTTGCCTTGATTTTTTTTCCTGCCTAGCTTTGGTATTGTGCCTGCTCTTCTTCCCACATGATTTTGAAATGGGTTGAAATTTGTTGGGTTTTGGTAATGATATAAGTTAATGATGTAATCTTGATCTCCATTTCTTTCGTTTAATTTAGCTGTCCTTCGTTTCTTCTTTCCTTGCTCTCTAAGAATCATTTTCTTCAATCTTTCCTATTATGATCTCCTTTTTTTTGTTTTGTTTTTTCTCTCTTTCCTTATATTCCTCAAAAACAACAACATACTTCTCTTTTATCTTGTCATGAAATTGCTAAACTCTTCTTTCAAGTAAGTACCATTTAAGCTCCCTTGCTTGGTTTTTCTTAGTTTTAAAATATCTTTAAATGTTCCCAAAGTATTGTAAAGTTATAAACTATCCCGGCCTGTAACCACAGGGGACTCAACTGCCCTCGTTGATAGGAGACAATTCTAGGTGTTTTTAAATTGCAGAGGTTCGATAGACTTTACTACGTGGAAAAAAAGTTAAACAAAATCTCAGTACAAAATTGCCTAATAAACAAAATCTCAGTACAAAATTGCCTAATAAAATTATATTGATTGTATATTGTTTTACTTCTCATCGAGAATATTTCACTCCTATAGAGACGTCACCGATTTCAGGTAAAGGCCAATTTTGGGAAGTTTCTGATATGCCGGTCCCAAGAATCACGCAATTGCGCATGAACAGTTATTTCCTTTGCTGTTGCTTTGCAGAATTTAAACAAACCGCCATTTTCCACTCGCTTCAACAAAACGCATTCGATCGAGTGATTAGGGTCAGGGTACAAAGTTTTTGTCCCCCGCTTTCGCGAAAACGAGGGGACATTAAATCTCATTCGTCTGTCAGTCTGTCCGTCACAAAAACTTTAACCTTGCCCATAACTTTTGATTTAGGAGCTATGACTTTTATACTTCACTTGCGTATTCCTTGTGACAAGATCTTTTTTTTTAGGTACCACCAAATTTGACCTCGACCTTGGAGTTTGACCCACTTTTACACAAAAATTCCAAACTTTAACTTTGGTCATAACTTTTGAATGGTTGATACTAGGACTTTCATATTTCACATATGTATTCTTTGTGGCAAGACCTTTCATTTGATACCAACAACTTTGACCTTTTGACCCTAACCTTGGAGATTTATGTACTTATGAGAAAAGTTTAACCTGACCATAACTTTTGAACGGTAAGGGCTAGGACTTTTTTACTTTTCATAAGTAATTCTTGTGAGAAAACCTTTCATTGGATACCAAGAACTTTAACCCCTTGACCTTGGAGTTTTAACTCCTTTTTGAAAATTTGAGCCTAAGTCACAACTTTTAAACAACATATACTCACTGTCGGGTATCCGCGCCGGTTGTGACATGTTTGGATGCAGTGAAAATGGCGGAGTCAATCAACCGCTTCGACTCATCGAAAGGATTTAGTCTTATTAAATGGAATCAGTAGTATGTAATTTTACAACTAAGAGACAGCCTGTGTTTAAAAGTAATTATTTATCCTGTAGCTCTGCCATTAGTCCACGAATTTAATGCAAAGAAACTGTTCCGATGGTGACATGCTATAGAACAACGTAACATGTTTGGATGTCAGTGTTTACAAAACTGTGTACGGTTTGGATGAAGTTCTGATACGGTTTGGATGAGATTCCTTGATATAAATCATACTAAACATTATGGTATAAAATGTCAATTTTAACACTTTTAAAGGAAGGGGCGGGGTTTTCAGATAAATTGTTTGAAAACTTATCTAGAAACATCCTTAACGAAGAAATAAATGGTAACAAATCAGGACTTCATAAACCATATTTCGAAAAGGGGGGATCACAAACAAATACTATAAAATGATAACTTGACTGTACTGCAACCCCGCAAAAAAGAGAGTAGGTTTACAGGCCTTTTAATGAACAAGTTCCACAGCAAGATGCTAATTATGATTTATATTTGGGGGGAAATGGTGTAAGAAGCCGACCCCCCCTTTTTTTAGCCCTTAGTCAATATACTGATTCCTGTGGGGGGTTTTTTCATTTCATTCTCTTATTACATAATCGGACATATTCAGTTTATACAATACATACTATTCTCTGAATATATTGATTCATGAAATAATTATTTACAGTAAAATTATCAATTTTATAGTTATATAATACAATGCAAAATAATAGTTTATAACCAAAAAAAAGGAACTGAAATTTTCCAATCCCAAAAATCCTATTTCCAGTGTGTGTCTGTATGTAGGGGGTGGGGGGGGTAATTTCTTTCTCTACCATTTTTTCAAACACAATATACTGCTTACCCTTTTTTGATTATATGCCTGTTGAAAGGGGGGTGGGGGGTGGTAACCAACGCCCCAATGTTCAATGCATGCCTATTTAATGATACCCCCCTCGGATTCAATGCGTATGTACTATAGAGCTCTTTTCTTATTGTTCTCATACTTAGAAAATAAATTTACATTTGAATGGACATAGTGAGGGAGAATATAACATATGTAATCAATGTAGCAAGCTTATTACAAGTTTAAAATCTCTGCAAAGTGGGGTCCGGCTTTACACGATCAGTCGCTCAATACAGCTGTGAGCACCATCTACATGTCCTATACTCGGCACTCAGGGTCATTGAGCAGTGACGGATATTTTTCGTGACAGCACGTACTGCGACACGGAGCCTCTCCTTATATTGTCTTATCCGAAGGACCGTTCTCTCCCACAGTTGGATTCGAACCCGCGACGTAAGGATTGACTCCTTACTTCGCGACTCGAGAGCAGACGCTCTAACCAGTGCGCCTCGCGGGCGATGCAAGAGCATCAACGAAAGTTGGAAACGTGGGATAATCTGCCTTATAAATGGGACAGGACTGTTGACGGGATATGCATTATACGATTTTTTTTTTCATTTTATTTAACATATTTTACATTTATTTTATGTTATCAGACATGTAGTATCTTTTTTAAAGAAAAAAGGGGATGTGATCGAAAACTTTCCTTTAAATCGTGTGGAGAAAAAGGGATTCAACATTTTTATATGAAATCAACTGTAAAAACAATGTATGAAGAAGGGAAAAGTGACTTCTTATGTGCCTGTGAAATTTTTTTTATGAATTGATACTAATATATTTGTTATCATAAACGCCATTTCCTTCATGTAAGGGTGTATTAAATACGCAAACCGGTTCGCATAGCTCTACAGGATTGAAACTATAGACCGTCCAAACCGTAACATATAGATGTTGAATTTGCATCCAAACCAGAACACTCCCATCATCCAAACCGTACTATATTTGTTATGGGTACATAAAATAAAACGGTTTTTAAATACATTTCTTGTATGGGACATAAATTACACTTTTGATATCTTAAATATAAAATGATTTTTCTTTCTTTTGGCTGCTTCAGATTTTAAATATATTTGATATTATTTTAACAATCACGAATTTAAACTTGCTAAAGGGGTATGAATGTCAAACGCATCGATAAAAAAGTGCATCAACGAATAATTTAATGAACTCTATAAACAGAATTGAAACACATCATTTAAATTTATCAGATACCTATAGAATTTTGATAAAAAAAATGAGAAAAAAATTAATATTTACCAAAATATAGACCTGGAAAAGGTACACAGTATTCCCCGTTTGTACATTTTACGCCATTTTCACCGCATCCAAACATGTCACAACCGGCGCGGATACCCGACAGTGATACTAGGACTTTCATATTTCACATATGTATTTTTTTGTGGCAAGTACTTTCATTGGATACGTACCAACAACTGTTACTTTGACCTTGGAGATTTTTGTATTTATGAGAAAACTTTAACCTTGACCATAAGATTTGAACGGTAAGGGCAAGGGCTTTCGTACTTCCCATATGAAATTCTTGTGAGAAGACCTTTCATTGGATACCAAGAACTTTGACCCTTTGACCTTGTAGTTTTAACAACTTTTTTAAAAACTTCAACCTTGGTCACAACTTTTGAATGGTAGATAGTAGGGCTTTCATATTTTACATATATATTCTATCTTGCAAGACCTTTCATGGATACCAAGACCTTTGACCTTTTGACCTTGGAGATTTATGTACTTATGAGAAAATTTTAACCTTGACCATAACTTTTGAATGGTAAGGGTTAGGGCTTTTGTACTTCACAAATGTAATCCTTCATTGGGTACCAAGAAATTTTACCCTCTGACCTTGACTTTGGAGTTGACCTACTTTAAAAAAAATTTAATCTTGGCTTTAACTTTTGAATGGTTAGAGTAAGGGTTTTATCCTTCACATATGTATAAATTGTGACAATACCTTAAGAAACCAACAACTCAGACCCCTTCACTACTGAATTAAATATCCCCTTAGATTCCAAAAAATCCCCTGTTGTCCCCCTGTCAGTCCCTGACATTTTCCTGTCTCTCCCTGACTTTCTCCTATGATCCCCTGTCGTTGTCCCTGCTCTCCCTGTCCAGTCCCTGTCGTCCCCTGTCGTTGTCCCTGCCTTCCCTGTCTACTCCCTGTCGTCCCCTGACATTTATTTTGGCCAAGAAAAGGAGTTTAAAAAATATTTTTGTTGCATTTAAGAGTGAAAAATGATATAGTCTTGAAAACTTTAGGAAGTTTTTTGAAAATATAGCCTTAAATAGTAAAAAGTTAACACATTTTCAAATGCCTTAACTTAATCCCCTGTAATATAGTTTCTATTAATTGTATCGATGTGATTTTTTTTTTGTTTGGAAGCATTTCGGGGGGAGAACGGCAGAGAATTGCATCGATTCTAAAGAAGAAATAAATTACCAATTTATTTCATCTTGTGATGCTAGACGGCATAAACATTGAACTTTTTGAACCTTTTGTATATATTTTTAAACTTTTTCATTTTTTATTTGATCTACTTTGAAACATCTTTAAGCGTAATAACTGTCTTTGTAAAAGAACTAGATTTAAACATTTGGGATAAATTTTCAAATCCATGCATGGGATATTTTGTTATTCCAAAGAATTAAATGAATAAAAATTAATTGAAAGGAATGATATATAAACGCATTACTAAAATAAATGTCTATTCAATAAATTAAAAATTATTAAATAAACTAAAAATCTACTTTATTCATTTGTTTTCTTATGTGAATAAATCTGCAAATCGACTGAATGAATGAATGAATAAATAAATCAATAAATAAATAAATAAGAATTATATAAATTTATTCATTTATTTGTTTATTTTTTAATTTATCACTCATTTATATCCCCAAAATTTGATTTATTAGTTTTATTTTATTTATTTGCTGAAATCTGCTACAAAGTATTTTATTAGCATATTAAAACGACTTTTCATTATTTTAAGTACATGATGGATATGAAAATAATCGTCTCATTATGCACAATATTAATCTGGCAATAAGATTTTTGATACTTTGTTTTGATTTTAAAAATCGGTTTTCAGAACCCTAACACTGTTCTGAAACAACATCAAAGCCATTGATGTTTACCAGTAATTAACTCGGGGTACACAGTCATGACACCTATTATCTTTTTCACTGACCGCTATACCTTGTTTATGTTGTGGCAGGACGACCGTGTGTAGTTTGCAGCTGTTTGAAATAACATTTTCTCTTTGTATGAGAATTTTTTTTTCAATCAAAATAAAAGTATCAAAGAAGCTATTGACGGGTAAAGATTGAGCATAATAAGATGATTATTTTGATATCCATCATGGAAGTAAAATAATTAAAAGCCGATTTAATATGCTTAAAAAATACTTTGACACATATTTTTTCGTGAATAGTTTTACATAAAATAAGCCAAAAAAATCCCATTTTCGGGTTTTTGATTATTTAATTTGTTTGTATCGTCAATTTTACAAATAAAAAAGATTGTTTTTATATTACATAAATACATGCAGTTAATAATTTTTTTTTTTATTTTGTTTTGTTTACTAACTATTTAAAATCAATTATTATATTGATTTGAAAAAACTTAATTATTTCAAAATGCACCAATACCCCCTACTGCCTCTCTCTTTTTTCTTTCTTTTTTTTTCTTTTCTTTTTTTTTTTTTACAAATGGTACAAATTCAAACCAGAATTTAACGATTAAAACAGATTGAAGCGAAATAAATTCATAGTGAATAAATAAAATAAAAAAAATGAATAATGAAAAAAAAATATCAATAAAATATCAATCTATTTAGTTTTGAAATTGAAAATACAACAAATTAATGAATCATTAATATCTGCAAGAAATTGTGTTTCTTTAGTTTAATTTTATATAAACACTTGCATCCGTAGATGTGCTACAAAGTATCTTATTAGCGTATTAAAACGACTTTTCATTATTTTAAGTACATGATGGATATGAAAATAATCGTCTCATTATGCACAATATTAATCTGGCAATAAGATTTTTGATACTTTGTTTTGATTTAAAAGATCGGTTTTCAAAACCCTAACACGGTTCTGAAACAACATCAAAGCCATTGATGTTTACCAGTAATTAACTCGGGGTACACAGTCATGACACCTATGATCTTTTTCATTGACCGCTATACCTTGTTTATGTTGTGGCAGGACGACCGTGTATAGTTTGCAGCTGTTTGAAATAACATTTTCTCTTTGTATGAGAATTTTTTTTTCAATCAAAACAAAATAAAAGTATCAAAGAAGCTATTGACGGGTAAAGATTGTGCATAATGAGATGATTATTTTGATATCCATCATGGAAGTAAAATAATTAAAAGCAGTTTAAATATGCTTAAAAAATACTTTGACACACATTTTTCGTAAATAGTTTTACATAAAATAAGCCAAAAAAAAATCCCATTTTCGGGTTTTTGATTATTTAATTTGTCTGTATCGTCAATTTTACAAATAAAAAAGATTGCTTTTATATTGCATAAATACATGCAGTTAATATTTTTTTGTTTGTTTACTAACTATTTAAAATCAATTATTATATTGATTTTAAAAACTTAATTATTTCAAAATGCACCAATACCCCCTGCTGTCTCTCTCTTTTTTCTTTCTAAATAAATAAAATTTTAAAAAAATGAAATAATTATAAATAAAATAACTATTTATTTTTGAAAATGAAAATACAACAAATAAGTCAATCATTTATATCCACGAGAAATTGTTTTTCTTTAGTTTTATTTTATTCATGTTTTATTCATTTAATAATGGTGTGACTTCCTACCTTTTGTAAGAAAACAAAAAAGAAGAAAAGACAGCAGGGGAACTGGCGCATTTTGGAATATTTTAGTTTTTAAAATCAATAGAATAATTGATTTTAAATAGTTAGTAAATAAACAAATATATAAACTAATTAACTGCATGTATTTAATCATTATAAAAACAATGTTTTTATTTTTAAAATTGACGATACAAGCAAACTCAATAATCATATACCCGAAAATTGGATTTGTTTGGCATATTCTATGTAAACTGATTTACTATAAATATGTATCAAAGTATTTTTGAAGCATCTTAAATCTGCTTTTAATTATTTTTCTTCCATGATGGATATCAAAATAATCGTCTCATTATGCATAATCTTAACCCGTCAATAGATTTTTTGATACTTTTATATTGTTTTGATTGAAAAAATCAGTTCTCATACAAAGAGAAAATGTTATTTAAAACAGCTGCAAACTATACACGGTCGTCCTGCAACAACATAAACAAGGTATAGCGGTCAGTGAAAAAGATAATAGGTGTCATGACCGTGTGCCCCGAGTTAATTACTGGTAAACATCAATGGCTTTGATGCTGTTTCAGAACTGTGTTAGGGTTTTTAAAAACCGATTTTTTAATCAAATTAATGTATCAAAAATGTAAATGACAGATTAATATTGTGCATAATGAGACGATTATTTTGATATCCATCATGGACTTAAACCCAGCTAACACAAAAACATTTTAAAAATGTTTTTAAAACATTTTCAAAATGTTGCGAAAACATTTTTAAAAATGTTTTAATCACGTGATTTTGTATGGTTTTTTAAACGTTTTTAAAACATTTTAGTGAAATATTTCAGCAAAATGTTGTCAGAACATTTTCTTAAAATGTTGCAAAAACATTTTCAATAATGTTTTAATCACGTGAATTTGTATGGTTTTTTTAAACGTTTTAAAAACATTTTAGTTAAATATTTCAGCAAATGATTCCGGAACATTTTCTTAAAATGTTACAAAAACATTTTTCAACAATGTTTTAATCACGTGATTTTGTATGGTTTTTTAAATGTTTTAAAAACATTTTACAAAATATTTCAACAAATGTTATCATAACATTGTTTTTAAATGTAACAAAAGCATTTTCAAAAATGGTTTATTAACGTTTAAATTGTTTGGTTTTTAAAACGTTTTCAAAACATTAATATCGAGGTTACAAAAGTATTTTTCCTGAATTTTTACTTTTTCTCATTAAATAATGATATATTTATATTAAAAAAAAATAAACACAAATTGTATTTAATTTTTGAACCTTTAATACAAACCCATATTCAATTTGTTAATCACATTTAAATTCCATTTTTGGTACAAGTTTTAATATATTTTCTTTCAAGTCACCGGGTTTTTAAAGGTTGAAAACGGCGTCTAATCCATTCACCGAATTTTAAAAGAACAGATTATAACAGAAATCCAATGTTCACTGTATAGGTCGAACAGAGTGGCGGATCTATAAGACTTAGTTAGAATCACATACACTGAAAAGGCTGATAAGGAATCTGCCCCTCGAAAAGAATAGCACAACCTGTAAAGATAAGGAAAATTGTGTTTGTATGTAGCGTTCTACATCTAATGTATCTTAAGATGATCAATGAAAATATACAAAAAATATTTTAAATAATAATATTAAAATAAAGTTATATGACAATATCATTGAAGAGTAATAGTATTTACGTACACCTTTGCTTTCATCAAAGGCGGGTCTTTTGAATGTGGGAATTTGAAAATACGGATGATGCAACCAACACCATGCTGTAAAGAAATTTCATTTTTAAATCAACATATTGTTTGATGATTAACATTTCACAAAGACAACGAATACTTGAATTAAGGATATAATTGTGTTGCCTTAAGCATGTGTTAAGAATGAAATATTCAAATCAAATATGTATATAACCGTTTAACGCTTTGTCATTGCTACATACATTTGTACAAAGTTATTGATCATGCACTGGTAGTATAAAAGTCGTTTTTAAATGATCTTTTAAAGCCTATGATAAAGGAATAATTCTTACCATTCAAAGTTAATAAATCCCGAGGTTATTATTGTGGTTTATATGGTGCGAAGTCTTCTCATTCAAATCGGTACGGAGTAAGCGCGCACATCTTGTTTACCAGAATTCAAAATTTGGCCTAGATAAGCAGCAAACCATTATACTCTGTAACGCGCTGCCCAGCAGGAGAATTGCATTATACAATTATAGGTTATCATGACACTGAAACTGACCAGTGTGCCAATCCCTATCTAATGCCTCAGAGTAAAATTCTGGGAGTGGATCACAGATTTGATGAAGAAAATTTTTTTTAAAAAGACATTTAAGAGTTTTATTTAATGCTTATGATTATATACATTTATTTATATTTTAATTTTTTTTTTTTTTGCCTATCCTTTCATTTATTGATTTTTTGATTTGTTTAATCAAAGGACTTTATAATAATTATGTCTGTTTAATCAATAAGCCAAAACTAGAAATCATTATAAAATACCGGAATAACTCTTTCAATTAAAAAAATTCTACAATTCCTCAATTTAACACTATTCTTTCCATATATTCTTTTTTTTCTTCATAAACCAAATTTTAGGAAAATCGCAATCATACATTATTTGAATCTTTTAAGAACATTTTGAAAATAACAGCAGCAATGAAAAATGAAGTCTTTAAAAAAAGAAAACAAATTAAATTAAATTGAATGTTCTAAGATCATTCTAACAACATACTCTTAAAGTTACTAAATGAATTAAATTGAGCCGCAATTACATAAATGTTTCAGAAACATTCTGAAAATGTTTCCAAAAAATGTTACAAACACTATAATTAAAATGTTTCAATTGTAGTGAAAATAATTATTTTAGTTAATGTTTTAAATAAACATTTTCACTGCCTATCCGGAATTGAATGTTTTTGACGAACAGCGATTTTAAGAACGTTTTAAAAATATTTTTAAAATGTTCCTTACAAATTTTTCAGAAACGTTTATGTAATGTTTCCGATTTACACAATAAGAATGTTTCATTTCATGTTTTAAGAACGTTTTTTAAACGTTTTATTAGATCTTTTATATTTGGAAGCTATAAATACCCTTAAATGAATTAAGAATGTTTCAAAAACATTTTGACAACGTTCCTTCCAAATGTTTCAGAAACGTATTTATGCAATGTTTCAGATTTATGGAAAAGGAATGTTTCATTTCATGTTTTGAGAACGTTTTTAAAACGTAATATAAAAATCTTTGATATTTGAAAGCTAAACATACCTTTTGAAACATTTTTAAAACGTTTCAAAAATATTTTAGAAAAATGTTCCAAAAGGATTTAATCATAAGCTTCTTGAAAACAATTTTAAAATGTTTTTAAAATGTTTTAATAAGAAGAGGAAATGTTTTCAAAACATTTTTAAAATGTTTAGTCTGAAATGTTTCGAAAAAACCTTTTTACAACACCAATAAAATGTTTTGAAAATGTTTTGTGCTACCTGGGAAGTAATAAAAAGTCGTTTAAATATGCTAATAAAATACTTTGTAGCATATTTCAGCAAATAAATAACATAAAACTAATAAAACAAATTTTGGGGATATAGATTTATTTATTTATTATTTATTTATTCTAAATTCAGTCGATTTGTAGATTTATTCACAAAAGAAAATAAATGAATAAAGAAGATTTTTAGTTTATTTAATAATTTTTAATTTATTGAATAGACATTTATTTTATTAATGCATTTAAATTTCATTTATTTCAATTAATTTTTTATTCATTTAATTCTTTGTGAAAACAAAATATCCCACGCATAGATTTGATAATGTATTCCCAAATTTTTCAATCTAGTTCTTTTACATAGACAGTTATTACGCTCAAAGATGTTTCAAAGTAGATCAAATAAAAAATGAAAAAGTTTATAAATATCTACAAAAGCTTCATAAACCACAATGTATATGCCGTCTACCATCACAAGATGAAATAAATTTGTAATTTATTTCTTCTTTAGAATGATGCAATTCTCTGCCGTTCTCCCCTCGAATTGCTACCAAACTAAAAAAAATCACATTGATACAAGTGATAAAAACTAAATTACAGGGGATTTAGTTAAGGCATTTAAAAATGTGTTAACTTTTTACTAAGTCTATATTCAAAAAAAAAATACTTAAAGTTTTCAAGAATATATCATTTTCCACTCTTAAATGCAGCAAAAATATTTTTAAAACTTCTTTTCTTGGCCAAAATAAATGTCAGGGGACGACAGGGAGTAGACAGGGAAGGCAGGGACAACGACAGGGGGCGACAGGGACTGGACAGGGAGATCAGAGAATGTCAGGGGACGACAGGGAGTAGACAGGGAAGGCAGGGACAACGACAGGGGACGACAGGGACTGGACAGGGAGAGCAGGGACAACGACAGGGGATCATAGGAGAAAGTCAGGGAGAGATAGGAAAATGTCAGGGACTGACAGGGGGACAACAGGGGATTTTTTGGAATCTAAGGGGATATTTAATTCAGTAGTGCTTCACCCTGGTGTTTGACACACCTTTCAAAAATTTGTCCTCGACTATAACTTTTGAAAAGGTGGTGCTACATGTAGGGATTTTGTATTTGACAGTCATATTTCTTGTGAGAAAAACCGTACTTTGGGTAATAATATATTTAATTTGCATTTTGAAAATTTTAATATTCGTTATGTTGCCATTCGAGGTCATCAGGGATTCACTAACACATTTTGTATTTTATTATACCCCCGCTTGAAAAGCGGGAGGGTATATAGTAATCGGTATGTCCGTCCGTCCGCCTGTATGTCGGTTACGCTTTGGGGTACCCATCTCTTATCCGCAACTCCTCTTATACTACCGAGTGAAATCTAATGAAACTTTCACAGAATCTTTATTATACATTGCCACTGTGCACCTCCTATTTTACTTTTTTATTCGACACGTATTTTAGGTTTCCCATAGCAAAACATGGACATTGTCATTATATTCTTACCTATAACTCACATATGGCGGCTTTTGAATAAAAATTGATATTACGAGTTATTCCTCTTTACACATTACCGTAAAACAATAATAGCAAAACATGGACATTATGGGAGGCGGGGGTATCATTTTGTGAGCTCATTGCTCACAGTACCTCTAGTATTGAGAAGAGATAGGGGTTTCATATGTGACATATGCATTACCAGTGACAAGATAATTCCGAGCATGCTATGATTTCTTACCCCTTGACCTTGACCCTCTCGATTGACTTTATTTTAAAAAAATCAACTTCAATGATAATTCCTAAATAAATGACATATAATAGGGTGTTCATATTACACACAATTTGTCATAAAAAATATCTCACCCACAAAGACACCGAAAGCAGGGGACCACAATTCTTTGAATTTGCTTGTTAAATTTGGTTTTTTTTTTTTATAAATACATCCGAAATCTTCCTGACTCTGGGCTAATTCATGTAATTTTTGCATACAAAAGGTACTGTTAAGTACCTTTTGTTACCCAAAAACTTGCATGAATCAGCCTAATAACGAATCGTGCCAATATTATCTTACAGGAATAAAGTATGAGGCATATAAAAATTAAAACAGTAAGAAAATCGATCATGAAATATGGGTGGATAATCGATTGGGTGCGATGCATGCGATCAACGGATTAGGCTTAGAATATACTGTAGAGATTGAAACTGTTTTAAATACATGTTCATCACTTTGGGTTAGTTCATAAAATGTTTGCTTACAAGGAACAGGAAAAGTTTATGAACGAAAGTGCGGATGAATCAACCTAGCTAGGTCTAATGTCGAACCATGAACGATTTTGTCACAAGTGACATTGTGTCAATGTTAAATATGAGTTGATTGTATAGGTATTTATTAGTAAGAGTTGTCTTTCTTTGGCATTATGAGTTATCGTTTGTTTTATTTACGCACTATTGGTCACTGAGTTGTACTAGTTTTATTTTCATCAACGTATACTCGTCGAACCCGTTTGATTAGTTTGGTCAGTTTTTTATACTTGGTGTTGGCTAGTGTTTGTCAGATGAGGTCTGGGCGCCGGGAGTTACATCTATGTATAGTTTACCCATGCCTAGTGATCTTGGGTGTGTCTTAAATATAACCCATGCTGTGTGAACTTGGGTGTTTTTGTTTCCCCTGCTGAGTGATCTTGGGTTTCAGTGATGTCTAGGGGGCGTTGAGAGCAAGACCTGGGGGGGGGGGGCGACAGTTTGTTTATCTTGTGTAAAATGCCACAGCTCAGAAACCAAAATTGTATATAAAGCTTTTGTTTGAACGGGAGTATTTGCTTACGAGGTGACTGGCTATATCTAGGGATATGGTGGACCGGCGGAGACAAAATGGTGGACAGTGGTTGACGTTGGGACGTGGATTGAAACTCTTGTGATAACCATGATTGAACTTTTGGCCGATTTGATATTCATTGAACATATGTAGATAAATTTAATAATTTTTATAAATCTTGTTGTTTCTTTTTGCACAGGAGGTCTTCCAATATATTATTTGTTTTGGTTTGTAAATTCTAATTTAAAGAATCCTTCACAACTTGAGGTCAGTTGTGACAGATTTTGACCGCTAAGTTTTTTTGCAAATTATTGTAAAAAGTGACTTACTATTTAGTGCAGCTCTATATCCCGCTTTACCCTTGTGTGTCTGTCTGTCAGAAAGCAAATGCACTGACTCAAACACTTGAGCATTCGCAGTGTCGACTTGGAAATCCAGAAAGAAATGAGGTAAATGAAGGGATAGAACGCGTATTTCCCCGAAATATAAGAGACATCGTTGGTAAAGAGAAGGAAGACTAAAGAAATAAAACTACAGCCGCACGTAACATAAATCCTGCAACTATTGAAGGGACTCATTCTTGGCCGTAAAAAACATTTTGAAGATGCAGGATTGTAGTGTTCAGGTTTCAATCCAATCAGTTAGAGTAGACAAATGTACAAAGACTCTTCCTTTCGAGCATCTTACAAAGACTTAAGACATTCAGACTTAAGTTACTGAGAGGAGTTGCCTGGATCGGATTGATGAAATTAATCAAAAGGATGAAGAGGCTGTTGTAGAGATCCATGAAGACGAACTTTGGTTTTGGTGATGTAACATGTAGTTATTGCAAATAGCATAGTAAATTGAAGCATAAGACGCAGCATGTTAAAATATTTACGAATATGCATAGTTAGTCAGGAAGACTATAGCATGATGTAAATGAATAATGAACATATGCAAATAATGTATGTCTCTATTTTTTATTGCGGAATGCGAGACGCATTTCATGGAAGCAGGGGTAATGAAGCAAAACTGTAATCAAGATCAAATAATCTCGTCGCCTCTACATGTAGGTAGTTGCATTGAGTTGACTGTTTCGTTGTTCCCGTCGGTCCTCAGCAGATGACGTGACCTAAAGTATGTTTGTATACAGAGAAAGTCGGGTGGTTTTTGGTATTCTGTTGCTGACGACTGGGTGATATAGACGGTCGAGAACAGAGGAGTCAAACGTGGTACTGTACTGCAAGGGATACCTTGAATAAAGTCTTACGTGTCTAAAATAGACTATCGGGACTGTGGTTGGTTCGACATATAATTATATATAGTAACTTGATACAACTGTTTGGCTGAAGGCAAGAAGGAATGTGCTTCGGCCATTAGAAGGCGCATGCGCTCCCGAGAAACGAAGAAGAAAGTATATGTATTTCTAATTCAAATTTATGATTTAGAAAAATAATTTATTTTTAGGTCACCTGAGTCACTCAGAATACCTATTGCTTTTCGTTTTCGTCCGTCGTCTTGCGTTAATATTTGAACATTTTCACCTTCTTTTCTGAAACCACTGAACCAATTTCAATTAAATTCAGTATACAGCATCTATGGGTAAAGGAGAAGACAAATTGTAAATTCTATGGTCCCCGCCCCCCCCCCTCCCTTCCCCCTCTGGGGGGCCTGACGAGTGGGGCCAAAACCACTAAAATTAATGCAATTTTAATAATCTTCTGTACTCCTGGACATCAAGCAGTCAAACTGTTGGCATGAATGTAATGAGCATTGAGTACTCTACGTAAATTGTAAAATTCATGGCCCCAGGGTCAGGGGTTCTAGTGCTAGGACGGGGCTATATAAATCATATAGTGAAAATACGTTATTTCTTTGAAAATCTTCTCTGCTCCTGGGTATTAAATAAACTAACTAAGCACATAGTTATGATAAGCAAGAGTGCCTCATCCAAAATTGTGAATTTTATGGCCCCAGGGTCAGGGGTTCTGGTGTTAGGGCGCGGCTTTATTAATTATATAGTGAAAATGCATTTATTCTTTGAAAATCCTCTCTGCTTCTTAGTATTAAATAAACTAACTTAGTACATAGTTATGATGAGCAAGAGTGCCTTTTCTAAAATTGTGAATTCTATGGTCCCAGGGTCAGGGGTTCTGGTGTTAAGGCGGGGCTCTAGTGATTATATAGAAAAAATGCACTAATTATTTGAAAATCTTCTTCTCTGCTCCTGGGTATTAATTTAACAAAGTACAAAGTTATGATGAGCAAGAGTGCCTTTTCCAAAATTGTGAATTTGATGGCCCGAGGGTCTGGGGTTCTGGTGTTAGGGCGGGGCTCTATTGATTAAAATTATAGTAAAAAATGCATTAATTCTTTGAAAATCTTCTTCTCTGCCCCTGGTCATTAAATAAACTAAGTACAAAGTAATGATGAGTAAAAGTACGTCTACCAAAATTATGAATTTGATGGTCCCAGGGTCAGGGGTTCTGGTGTAAGGGTCGGGCTCTACTATAGTGAAATGCATTAAATCTTTGAACATCTTCTCTGCTCCTGGGTGTTGAATAAATTAACTAAGTACACTTTGAGTACATAGTTATGATAAGCAAGAGTGCCTCTTCCAAAATTGTGAATTTTATGACCCAAGGATAGGGGTTCTGGTGTTAAGGCGGGGCTCTATTGATTATTTAGTGAAAATGCAATGAATCTAAAAAGTTTCTACTCTGCTCCTGCGTATCAAATAAACTAACTTAGTATATAGTTATAATGAGCAAGAGTGTCTCAACCAAATATGTGAATATCTTGGCCCCTGGGTCAGGGGGTTTGGTGTAAAGGGGGGGGGGGGGCTCTTATGATTATATAGTGAATATACAATTATTATTTGAAAATCTTTTTCTTTGCTCCTGGGTATTATGCCAGTGATATAGGTTTGTATATTTATGTCGAAGAAAGGTGCATCTAGCAAAATGGTTATATTTTATGCCCCCTGGGTCAGGGGTATTGGGGTTTACATAGTCTGAAAATAAATTAATGCTTTGAAATCTGCTCTTTAGTATAAATCAACCATTTATTATGAAATAAAATTTATGATAAAATTTCCAAAATTTTGAAATTGTGAAATTTAATGGCCTCGGGTTAAAACACGAACCAAATTTGAATTGTTGGAAAGTTGTTACATGATATTCAGGTGACCTAAAAGGCTCGTGGGCCATTTCAAAATTCGGAAATGTTTTAGACCATAATCCATTGGATATCATAATATCAACTGTTCTAGGAATGAAAGAACTATCAGAGCTAGTGGCGCTCTTATCACTGAAGAAACGTCATGCATGCAGAGCTGAAAATCCGCTTCGAGCACTTGGAGAAACTGTACATTGACGTAGCATTGTTTTTGAATGTGAGGGGGCCAGCCAGAGAATTCTTTTTTTACCTACCTGGAAAAGTTGACAAAAAGGGGGGATTTCCAAGTGGGGGTTGGGGTGGGGGGTTGAGACCATCTTTTT
>PRKT01000223.1:2766-14258 GCA_003671525.1 Saccostrea glomerata | reverse complement strand
CCCCCCCCCCCCCCTTTGCTACGTGCCTGCTATATCACAATAAGTTCAGAAAACAGGGGTACTCCGGCTGCCAACAAGATTTCCAAAATAACGGGCCTTGTGAAAAAAGAGTGTTTTATATGATTGATAAAACAAAGAAATATATCACTGTACACATACAAGAATTTATATGTACGTTTATTCTTTATCTTTTGTTCATTTATTTTTACATGTATTTTTGTAAAATAATGTTACCCAAAAAATAAATGAAATCACTTGTAATATATATTTCATACTATATACAATTAATTCCTGGGATAACATTCTTTTATAAATACCTTATATCTCTCTCTATATATATAAATATTATGACAAAGCCTCCATTATCTCCTTTATACATGTAATCTCTATATATTATGACCTCCATTAATTATATACCCTATATTAGTAGTTATTTATTTTCAAAACTAGAAATATGTCCATAGGACATGAATGCCCCATCAAGGGTATAATAATAATGCAACATAAAATTGGTGTATGAAATTTGATCAGAATATCTTGAAGTTAAGGTCAAGGGAAAGGTCAATGTAAAAATATGTTGCAGTTGATAAGACTTACATTAGAATGTAAATGTATAAGCATATGACATTGAAAAAAATATTATGAATGGTTTCTTTAAAATTGACTAAATAAAACACAAATTGATAAAAGTGAGGTCAAGGTCAGATGAGTTGCATAGCTCTCATTATTATCTATCAGCATATGAAGTTTGATGAAAATATCTATTATAGTTTCTTTGAAACTGAGCCTCAAAGTGAGGTAAACGCAAAACGTGACAGAAGGATGGAAGACAGACATGACAAACACTATATGCCCCAGCCATAGTCATTGCGGGGCATACAAAAATACATTAGGAAACATCGGAAAACTTAAATTCATTAAAATCATCATAGTTTGATTCTACGTTTCTTACTCCTCCTTCATATAAATGTAACATATAATACAGGTCATTTATAATAAAGCAATCTTTGAAATATACACATACATTTTATATGCGGTCATTTGGTTAGTACTGGTGTCAAATCTGATCCCAGTGACTGCCTCTGCCTCTGCTGATATTGGCTGTGTGGGAGTAACAAACTCATTGAAAACTACTTCACCATACACAGCAGATATCTGGGTAATAGAAGATGTCCTTGCTGTAAAAAAAAAATTAAATTAATGTGATTGCAATACGAACAAGAGGCCCAAGGGCCACATCGCTCACCTGAGCAAAACGGCTAGGAAAAAGCACAAATCAAAAGGGGTGTGGGGGTGTTGAATTTAATACTACTTGAGAATGCTTTCATATTAATACATTATATGACTTTGCTGTTCTTGAGAAAAAGATATTTTTAAAACATTTTCTTCCTATACATTATAACTTCATAAAAATATGAATTTGATTCCCCCATTGTTTCCCTAGCTCCCTACACCAAAGGGCCATGATTTGAATAAATTTAAATCAGGAATTTGAACGAACTTAATTATACACCACCCGTAAATGCTTCCATATAAGTACTAGTATCACTGTATCACTAATCATGGCTTTGCTATTCTTGAGAAGAAGATTTTTAAAAATATATTTAATGTATAACTTGGATCCCCCATTGTGACCCCATCCTATCTCTGGGGATCATAATTTGAACAAACAAGAATCAACACTACCTGAGAATGATTCCATATAAATATCACTAATCATGGCTTTGAAGTACTTGAGAAAACAATTTTTAAAGATTTCCCTATCAAGTCCTATGTAAAACTTTGATCAGTCATTTTGGCAGCATTCTACCCCCGGGGGTTATAATTTGAACAAAATTGAATCTACACAATCACTAGATTTAGCTACTTAGCTTTAATTACCTACGTAGCTTTATTTACTACCCAAAATAACTTTATTAAGTTACTTCTACAATAAATCAGACTTTTTTCTTGCATTTACATTTTTCTAAGAATATGCACAAAATTGCACTCTGCAGTGATAGAATATTTAATATTTGACTCATCTGAAAACAATTTGTGAAAAAAAAATCACTCTAGAATATGTTTATTTTTATGCGCAATTACCGTCAACGATCTAAAAAAAAAATTGAGGCTACAAATTGCATAACCTGACCTACCTGTTGCCAGTTTGGAATTGACATCGAAAACTGGTGGTCCCCTATGCTTGTTAGGCACAGGATGTACTTTTCCCATAGCGGCCCGCATATACCGATAACAACTGTGGCACCTCAGAACTAAGTGGCTGGTTATCCCAGCGGGGAGTACACCAAGTGCTTGTTTGAATTTTAGTTCCAAGTCACAGTAATTGCGCTTCATATTTTCAAAAAGACATTGCAAATCAACAACAAAACGCGTATGAGTAACAGAAAAAAAGGTGCAATTTACGGCGCAATATTTTTTGCGCACTTTTAAGAGCAATTTATCCACTTTCCAGTATCGGTCAATCAACTACCTTTCACTCCCTTATTCTAGGCACATTCTGTAGCCAATATGTTGAGAAATTCTCCCCAAAAATGCGCAAAAAATATTTCACCGTAAATTGCACCTTTTTTGAATTAAAGGATGTGTAGCGTTATGGTCAAAGTCAAATATATAAAACCATAACGCTACAGATCTGCAGCTAATCTGAGGACTACTCCCTGAAAAATCAGAGCTACTCCCTGGAACTACTCCTTCATGAATATTTATTAGTAATTTTAACCAATCAAAGTGTTCAGTGGGCGGAGCGCTCCGTTCAAGGAATCTCAGTCTGTGACGTCAAAATCATGCTTGAATTCTAGTCAAATGAAGACAACGCGAATTCTTCGAAGTGTCAGTGAAAATACTTTTTAAAAATAATTTAACTGTTTTAGGACAGAGGCATTGCCTATCATACAATGTGCTAAACCCCATGCATATGTAATTATGCCTCTACAGTTGTTGTTTTTTTAATGTCAGCATATTTGGTAAAAAAAAAAAATTAAATCGCCTATGATTGTTTCGGTATATTAAAACAGTTATGGAATGGGAACTCGGGAAATATCAAATTTATGGATCCCCTTGGCAGGAAAAATAGTTTCCTCCCTCGGGGAACCATAAATTTGCTATTTCCCTCGTACCCATTCCATAACTGTATACTATTATCTATAATTCACAACAGGGCCTTTGAGCAGGGAGGGATCTTTTTCGTGTCAGCACCTACTGTGCCACGGGGCCGCGGTTTATACTGTCTCATCCGAAGGACCGGTCTCCACGTTCACAGTGGGATTCCAACCTACGATGTAGTTATCAACTCCTAACTCCGTGACTCTAAAGCAAACGCTCTAACAGCTGTTTGAACCACCTCCAAGGATTCTTTGATACCATCAAAATAAAGCTTGGCAATTATTAACCGATATTTTTTGCTGAATCGCAAACGTTCTTCCTGACCGGAATTCGAACCCCTATATGTTTTGAATAAAGAAGTCTTTTTTGTGAAACACCGTGTGTCACACAGGAAATCAAACAAACTTTATTAAGGGGGTTGAATAACATCCTAATGCTATCATATAAGTAATTAAGTTACGAAAAGTCTCATTTGTACAAGCCTTTTATTATAATGAAGAACAATCACTATACTGTTCATTATATTTACGTAACCTTGGACCTATAAAGTATTGTTAAGATAGATTTGAAGTTCAAACGTAGTTTTTTTTTTATCTTTTGATCTGGCATGAGGTTTATAAATTTTAAAGTAAACTTTGCCAACTTATTCCAATTTGCATCTTTATGAAATTTCTACTTGGCTTATGAAATAATTAATCGTGAAATCTTTTCAGGCAAAACCTAAAATTTTAGCAAAAATTCCCAATGCGATAAGATATTATTGCATTTTTTATTAGAATTTATTAAGATTTAATTCAATATTGGGAAATATATTACTTAGATTATTTTTTTTATCATTTGCATGTAAAATAAAAACAAAAAAACTACATGATATCATGAGGGGGGCGTCTCAAAATTGGACTTGAGCCATTTTCAAACAGATTTTAGTATTTGACGTTAACATTGCAGTATACATGACGTTACAATGCATTTAGAATGTCAATACAGACAGAATGGTTTTTAGTGCATTGAAGAATAAACCTATCTTTATTATATGTTACATCTGGTCACTGCTAGGGGTAGTTGCAGGATATATGTATATCGAAATGAATGTACACCAACATTTTCATCAAGCTGGATAAAGCAATTATAAAATCACATATTTTTACATGTTTTATTTTACTGATAAATTTTAGTGGTAATTTTGTTATAAAAAATCTGTAATCACATTTTGTTGATTGAATTCTGCCTGTTCTGTTCTTTAAAAATCGAAATACATGAACATAGGTGTCGGAACTGGGTAGGACTAAGCTCCCCCCCCTTTTTTTGTTTGCAAAAATAGACATTATATAGGCATGGAAATTTATGATTTACTTTCTTTTGTTGGTTTAGCCCCCACTTTCGATTAGCGGCCCCCTTCTTCAATTTGCTTCTGACGCCCATGAATGAATGAAGTATACCTGTACTGATGCAGCTCTGTTTTCAGTAGTTATTTTTTTTATGGTTTGAGATATCCTTCAAAATGACATATTCTCTATACCTCTACATTGATTTGCATAAATCACTTAGCTTAAGACTCTAAACTGCATAATTTTTGAAAAGGGTCATTTCAAAATTCGGAAATGTTTAGACCATAATCCATTGGATATCATAATATCAACTGTTCTAGGAATGAAAGCACTATCAGAGCTAGTGGCGTCCTTATCACTGAAAAACGTCATGCATGCAGAGCTGAAAATCTGCTTCGAGCACTTGGAGAAACTGTACATTGACGTAGCATTGTTTTTCAATTTGAAAGTGAGGGGGCCAGCCAGAGAATTCTTTTTTCATACCTACCTGGAAAAGTTGACAAGAAGGGGGGATTTCCCAGTAGGGGTGGGGATGGGGGGTTGAGACCATCTTTTTTCAATGCCAACATCCTCCTGTACCATTGCAGCCTACAATACTAAAGTTGGGGGGGCAGTCTTTACAATGAGCATTTCCAATAGTCAAGGGTAATGTTGGGATAACACGGGAGCCTTGCCCCCCCTTTTTTACGTGCCTGCTATATCACAATAGGTTCAGAAAACGGGCACTCTGTCTGCCAACAAGATTTCCAGAATAACGGGCCTCATAGAAAAAGAGTGTTTTATATGATTGATAAAACAAAGAAATATGTCATTGTACATATACAAGAATTTATATGTACGTTTATTTTTTATCTTTTGTTCATTTATTTTTACATGTATTTTTGTAAAATAATGTTACCCGAAAAATAAATGAAATCACTTGTACATGTAATATATATATTCATAATATACACAATTAATTCCTGGAATAACATTCTTTTATAAATACCTTATATCTTTCTCTAAATATATAAATATTATGACAAAGCCTCCATTATCTCCTTTATACATGTAATCTCTATATATTATGACCTCCATTAATTATATACCCTATATTAAGTAGTAATTTATTTTCAAAACTAGAAATATGTCCATAGGACATGAATGCCCCAGCAAGGGTTTAATAATAATGCAACATAAAATTTTGCATTAGTGTATGAAATTTGATCGGAATATCTTGAAGTTAAGGTCAAGGTCAAGGTCAATGTAAAAATATGTTGCAGTTGATAAGGCTTACATTAGAATTTAAATGTCAAAAGCAATAGCCAAAAAAGTTTTAGCCTCATCACTTACTTATGATTGTCTGAAACTTGCATTTGAAAGAGATGGGTATGATGGGGTTCATGCCCTTCTTAGTGAGAGAGATGCTGTAACAGGTAAACCACGAGTAAGTAAATGCCAAAAAGTCGTTAAAAAATTGGTGGACTACTTCGCACAGTACTAGTAATTGAATATTATGCTTCTTGGTCATGATTGTTATAATGCATTGTATGTGTACATGTTAAAGAATATGGTTTACTAGGGATTTCCTATGCATGTAGAAGTGACTTGTAATATGACTAGAAAAAAAAGATGTGTTTGCAAAGAAACTTGAGTTTGGAAACATGAAATGGAAGTAAAAATGTCTCTGTCAAAATATGTTAGCATATAAAATGTATGTGTATATTTCAAAGATTGCTTTATTATAAATGACCTGTTAAAATGTATGTGTATATTTCAAAGATTGCTTTATTATAATTGACCTGTATTATATGTTACATTTATATGAAGGACGAGTAAGAAACGTAGAATCAAACTATGATGATTTTAATGAATTTAAGTTTTCCGATGTTTCCTAATGTATTTTTGTATGCCCCGCAATGACTATGGCTGGGGCATATAGTGTTTGTCATGTCTGTCTTCCATCCTTCCGTCACGCTTTGCGTTTACCTCACTTTGAGGCTCAGTTTCAAAGAAACTATAATAGATATTTTCATCAAACTTCATATGCTGATAGATAATAATGAGAGCTATGCAACTCATCTGACCTTGACCTCACTTTTATCAATTTGTTTTATGTATAAAGGAGATAATGGAGGCTTTGTCATAATATTTATATATAGAGAGAGAGATATAAGGTATTTATAAAAGAATGTTATCCCAGGAATTAATTGTATATAGTATGAAATATATATTACAAGTGATTTCATTTATTTTTTGGGTAACATTATTTTACAAAAATACATGTAAAAATAAATGAACAAAAGATAAAAAATAAACGTACATATAAATTCTTGTATGTGTACAGTGATATATTTCTTTGTTTTATCAATCATATAAAACACTCTTTTTTCATAAGGCCCGTTATTTTGGAAATCTTGTTGGCAGCCGGAGTACCCCTGTTTTCTGAACTTATTGTGATATAGCAGGCACGTAGCAAAGGGGGGGGGGGGGGGGGGTAAGGCTCCCGTGTGGCATTGAAAAAGATGGTCTCAACCCCCCACCCCAACCCCCACTGGGAAATCCCCCCTTTTTGTCAACTTTTCCAGGTAGGTAAAAAAAGAATTCTCTGGCTGGCCCCCTCACATTCAAAAACAATGCTACGTCAATGTACAGTTTCTCCAAGTGCTCTAAGCGGATTTTCAGCTCTGCATGCATGACGTTTCTTCAGTGATAAGAGCGCCACTAGCTCTGATAGTTCTTTCATTCCTAGAACAGTTGATATTATGATATCCAATGGATTATGGTCTAAAACATTTCCGAATTTTGAAATGACCCTTTTCAAAAATTATGCAGTTTAGAGTCTTCAGCTAAGCGATTTATGCAAATCAAAGTAGAGGTATAGAGAATATGTCATTTTGAAGGATATATCAAACCATAAAAAATAACTACTGAAAACAGAGCTACATCAGTACAGGTATACTTCATTCATGCATGGGCGTCGGAAGCAAATTGAAGAAGGGGGCCGCTAATTGAAAGTGGGGGCTAAACCAACAAAAGAAAGTAAATCCTAATTTTCAATGCCTATATAATGTCTATTTTTGCAAACCAAAAAAAGGAAGGGGGGGGGAGGGCTTAGCCCTACCCAGTTCCAGCACCTATGTTCATGTATTTCGATTTTTAAAGAACAGAACAGGCAGAATTCAATCAACAAATTTGATTACAGATTTTTTATAACAAAATCATCACTAAAATTTATCAGTAAAATAAATCATCTAAAAATATGTGATTTTATAATTGCTTTATCCAGCGTGATGAAAATGTTGGTGTACATTCATTTCGATATACATATATCCTGCAACTACCCTTAGCAGTGACCAAATGTAACATATAATAAAGATAGGTTTATTCTTCAATGCACTATAAACCATTCTGCCTGTATTGACATTCTAAATGCATTGTGACGTCATGTATACTGCAATGTTAACGTCAAATGCTAAAATCAGTTTGAAAATGGCTCAAGTCCAATTTAGAGGTTCCCCCCTCATGATATGTAGTTTTTTGTTTTTATTTTACATGCAAATGATAAAAAAATAATATAAGTAATATGTTTCCCAATATTAAATTAAATCTTATTAAATTCTAATAAAAAATGCAATAATATCTTATCGCATTGGGAATTTTTGGTAAAATTTTAGGCTTTGAGATGCCCCCTTTTGAAAACCAGACGGTAGAATTTGATGTTAAGTACATATAATGTAGAATGTAGTATTCCTCACTACATACTACGATTTGAACGTAAAGTCTATTGTAGTATTTTTTAAATTTGCTTCGATGTGCCAAAAAATGACATTTTCCTATTATAATCCTATAGTAAAAGTACCTGAATTTTGAGATGGTCCCCCTAAAATAACCAGACGGTAGATTTTGCTGAAACTTTGCATATATTAATATATCAATACAAGTGTAAGTAATATATGGTATAAAAATAAAGAATTTCGCTATTGTAGTTTTCCCGCAAAAAACTATAGTCGGCCCCCTTAATTTCCTTGAAACAGCGCTTATTTTTCCAGCCCTGATGGCTTTAAGTTTGCGTAATTCCATTCTCTGCTAAAGTTTAGTCACGTCCTGGTCACGGCACCAAAATATAACGAGCAAGATAAAACACATCTGTACGGTACAAATACTTTATTTAAACTAAACTCAGTTATTTACATGGTACAAAGTACTCAATGATGTCGTCACTATTATGACGTCATCACGACTGAGACGTCATAATCCAGGAATGTACACAGAACATTACATGATATGTTAATTGTTACAGAATTTATAACAGTGCTTACTGTTTTTATCTTTAGTAATCGCATCTTTTCGGGCCTTTCAGTCTGGCGAGCTCGGAAAATATATCTGAGGTTGCCGCGATTTCCCGAGATTTCGGAAAGATCCATGAAGGTATAGATAAAAGCTATGTATTTATTACAATTTTAGAAATACAACTGTAATAGTCTTGGTTTTATAAAACCCGACTTATTGTTATTTTTTGTAACATACATGTATCTATATTTGTATGACAAAGCGAAATTGTTATCGTTCAGTCTATCTTTAGTAGTTTTCCCAGAATTGCCGACCGTGAAATCGAGCATGCGTATTCAGGAATATGGTAGTTGAAATAAAACTTAAAAGTCTAACATTTTACACACTGTTCTTTGTTTCTTAACTCATTACCAAGCTTATGTACCAGTATTACACATGTGTGCATTATTCATAAAAGCAGAGCTAAAGAGTTCATAATTATCAGAACCTCCCGTTGTAGCACTGGACTGACGTGGATAAAACCGAATCTCCTGGTAGCTTCGGAAACGCTCTTAATTTTCAATTGCAACTCGACGGCGTTCTATATTCAGTCGCTCCATTTCCATTCGTAGTCTTTCCGTATGTTACATTAAAAGTTTAGACTTTATCAAGTTGAACTTATCCACCTTGAGATATTCTCTCTGAATCTGCAGATTTTCTCGTTGTAAGATTAAGCTTAAACGAAATAACTCGATGATTATTTAGTAGCAGGAATTACACGTGGGATTATTTTCATTACGGGCGATGACATTACTCGAAATCTATGTTCAAGCCGAATGCAGTGGCCCTTTTTTCCGACACCTCGAACATCAATTTAATTATTTGAAACTTATAATATACTTCTTTACACTCAACTTGTGTTTTGATATCTTTGTCGTGCTCTTACTGCAAATTTTGTTTAATCAAAAACTGCGCTAAATGTGTGTAAAGGTGAATTAAAAATGCCCATTTTCTTGGTAATACGTCCGGAATAATGCAGTTGCCGAAATTGTATCTTTAGTATGTCTCATTAATATATGAAGGAGGCAGAGCCAGAACTTTATCGGGGAGTCATGTTTTGAGGTGGATAAAATGCGGGGGGAAATCTTACAGTAATAAAATACTCCCATCCCTAAGACAAATATGGAATCCGTTTTGATGACTTCTTGTGTGCATGCTAAAAAGAACGAAAATTAATTTTATCTTGAATATCAATGGATATTCGTGAATTTCTTTGACCCCTCATACAAAATACGCTTTGTTCTTCATAATTACTGACTTATTTTCTGGACTCGTTATTTTAGAAAGTTGTCATTAAGATGTTAAGAAATGTTCCATGAAAATGTTGGACTATTTTTCAAAGTTTTCTACAATTACAAATCAAAATAAATGGTTAGCGATTATAATTATTCCTGGGTTAAAATAGTCACGAAACTCGCGGATATTTTTCGCATGCGAAAAAAATAATGGTTCATAGAATGACATTTGTCATGTTTGGATAAATTTACAACTATTTTAGAAACCTTTCATCTTTCACCACCTTTCATCACGGTCTTTCTGACTGTAGGGTCTTGTTATTTTCCGTTTCTTCTCCACGTTGTCGCCTGTAATTTGAACACTGCTGTTGCTGAATAGGCGATTTTGGACAGCTTCAGGAACATCCGGAATACCAGCAGACGATGGCTTGGCTGGAGTCTATATAATTATTGGGAAATACTTTTTCTTATGTGTGTTATTCTTTTACCTTTTATAGATAAATATTTTAAAGAATAGGTATATGAAAAATAAAATACCTCTATAAATTATATAATGTATTATGTTTTCCATTATTATTATTATATATTAATTCTCAATTATTATCGGAACACACTAACACATTTGTAATAGTTTTTTTTTATTGATCATGATGATTATATTGTCTGGGGAAGTAGAAACAAACTTATACTATCTCTTTTTGTTAATGAATTTAACTTAAAGAAACTACTTGCTTGAGGATTCATGATGTCCACTGCCGCACTAAACCCAAAGATCCTCTCTTCGCCCATAACCGACACCACCTCTTCCTCCATGGAACTGAGGGGGACTATTTCAAGTTTACCACCTCCCGTTTTGGTATGTTCTCTCTGCACGGCAGAGGCCCTCTTTTTGGTCCCCCTTTTAACATCATCCCATTTTTTGGTCTACTGGCCAGAGACCAGAAGAGCTTATGCGATAGTTATGCGTCCGGCGTCGGGTGTTGCTAAAACGCGGAACGGAAAGCGGAACGGAACGGAAACGGAATATATTATTTTGGATTAAATCACTTAAAATACACAAAATTTATCATAAACGATATATTTTGTACATATTCAATCCACCACTATTAAATACAAGTTGATTTTAACATGCTCAGTCTCTTTTTTTACGAAAATCGCTAACATATAGCAGTCACCTAGAATCGAATTTGAAAATGGGGGGATAAACGAACTTGAAAAGTAACACAAAAAGAAACAATTGTTTGATTCGTGAGGGGGGATAGGTTCCAATTCCAACATCTTTCAGTACTATTTTTTTTACACTAACTTACTACATTAATTCAATCACAAAAAGTGTGAGGATGTCAACTTAAACGAACATTTCCGTAGTAAAAAGGTTATGACTGGGGGATCAAATATTTGATATCTAAATGAACCATGAAAGAGAAATAAAATGTAAAAAAAAATTATTAAGAAATTACGTTAAGGGCAAACCTTTACGGCAAGCTCGAAGAAACATCTCTTATACACACTG
>PRKT01000222.1:720700-853848 GCA_003671525.1 Saccostrea glomerata | reverse complement strand
ATCCATCCAACTTTCTTTAATATTCTTGAGCTGATATGGGATGACCTCTACTTTGATTGATGGCACAAATCTTTTAAGGAAACACTGAAGTACTTTTTTTTTGGTTCTTATCTATTCCAATTAATGACCCATGATCTGAAATCACATGTGTTCATTTTTACAATAACATTAAAAGGAATTGCATTTTTTGAATAGCATAAGGAATTGCACTGAGTTTCATTCACTCAATGAAATGAATAAATTTCCAATATAATGAATGAAGAATCAATATGAAATTATTGTAAACTTTACAGATTGAATCAGTGAAATGCAAATGCTTGATCAAGAAAATTAATGTTCTTGTCATGCACAATCTGTATCTCTTTTTTATTAATTAGAAAATGAGATACATTTGTATTAATTAAAATCAAACCTCATTTAAAAAGGTAACTTGAACAATTGAATACCTGTTCTGAGGCCTAAAAAGCAAGGATTTTATTTTTCATAATTTCTTGAATGAATGCATTTTTTTTTTATTTTTTGGCAATGTTGGGATATTAGTCACATCCTGACATCCTTGCACCGTTTATTCATCGTTTTTAAATCCGTAGTCAGAAGATCATTCATAACTTTCAGTAAAATGAATTGTTAAATAATTACCTGATGAAAATACTATCAACGATCAAACTGTCAACATCATCATTGGACATGGTCAAATGCACCGTGACTTTTCTTCCCTGTTCGGACTGCATATAGCATAATACTTTACAGGATACTCTCAGGTCTTTTCTTTTTTCTTTCCAATTCTCACTTAAAATTTTAGTGTAGTGGTGAAGCGAGAAACACACATCAGCACAATGCGTCAATGACTTTCTTCTGATCGGAATTGCCGTGCAACTTGCCACGTTTCGTATCGAAAATAAACAAGTCCTCCTTTATTGGTTCATCCACATGCATCACGCTAATCTCAAAGGCTTCTAAGATTCCTATGCTTTGATTTGTTATGACTTTCTCATGAAAACGTCCTTCGTTTTTAGTCCTAACATTAAGTGACAACAAACATCAAGTATGACAGAGGAAATTCGTTACCGAGATGCTTAGCATCGCTGGTCTAAATTCGCCTGTTTCAAACGCTTTGGTGATTCGCAAGAGTTATCTCCCTGTAAACGCAAACCTTACCTTAATACTTTTTTTTTATTTTCTCATTAAATGATAGGCCATATATATTTTCATTATTTCTTATTTGGATAGTAAGTATTTCTAATACGAAAATAAAGAGAAGCGCAGATACCGGACATCCTTGACGTATTCCCCTTTTAATTGAGCAAGATTTTGAAATCCAGCCGTTATTTTTAAATTTGAACGTAGGATTATTATAAAGAGTTTTGATCATATCAATGAAGTCTTCTCCAAAGTTGAATTTGCGTCAAATGCCATCAAAATCCTGATTCATACAGTGCTCGTTTATATCAAGAATCAGTCTCGCATTTTCTCCAATATATCTTCCTTTGATATATGCACTTTATTCTTTTCCTATGATTTTTTTAGCAACAGGCTGTAATCGTAAAGCTAAAATCTGTGCAAAAATTTTATAATCCACATTTGTGAGACTTATAGGTCTGTAATTTTTTTATTTATCTTTTTCACCTTTCTTGTAAATAAGGGAGAGTATTGCGTCTCGTTGTGAGAATGGTAGAATTCCGATCTCAATACTTTTGATTAAACATGAGAAATATATATCTTTAATATCATTCCAAAATATTTAATAAAATTCTGCTGGAAGTCCATCAGAACCAGGAGATTTGTTATTTTTCATACGATGAATGGCTTCCTTACACTCAGACATGGTCGGTAATTTATCGCAGTTATTTCTATCATTTTCACTAACTTTAGGACATTCAATATTTTCAAGGTATTTTTCGATATCTTGATCACAGATTTTTTTACTCTCATATCATGCATTATAAAAATCGACTAAAGCTTTCATAATATCTCCATTTTCCATAAAGACAATATCGTCGTCATTAGTAACTTTATTAATCGTATTGTCGCCCTGTTGCTTTTTTTCTAAATTTAAGAAATATGCAGTACTTTTCTTGCCCTTTTCCATCCAAATAGCTCTTGATCTTATGTAAGCCCCTTTACATTTTTGTGCATATAATTCATCAATCTAATTTTCAAGCAGTCTTTTATATCTCATATTTATATGCAAGTAGGGCTTATTTTCCAATATTTTAATTTGATTCTCAATGAAATCAATTCGCTTTCTTTTGGATACAGCATTTTCTTTAGAATAGGATATTGTGAAATTTTTAATTGATTTTTTCAAGCATTCCCATTTAGAAACCGGATCAGGATCATGAATTCTAGATATTTCTTGTTTAATAAAGTTTCTCATTTCATTGCAAAAATTTTCTTTGTTGAGAAGTGATGTATTCATTTTCCAATAACCACTCCCTCTGATATTTTCTGCGGTACAAAAATCAAAGTATAAACCTAAATGGTCACTAAATCTTGTCCCGTCATAATTAGGAGCTTTTCTTAATAAAATTTGATTAAATCTATAGCAGAAACTTTCTGACATAAATACGTAGTCAATTCTAGATTTTGGACTATTTTCCCCATCAGACAACGTGTACCCCTGTTTGTTATTTTTATCACTAAAGGACCAACAGTCGATCAAATTTAATGAATTCGCAAAGTTTCTAAGAGCCTTTACATTTCTATTATTTTCAATTATATCTATCTGACAGTTAAAATCTCCACAAAATATTAAGTTATCTAAGCTTTAAGCATATTTATTGACCCATTTCAACATTTTATTTAAAAATATAATTTTGTCATTTTCTTTATTTGGCACATAAAAATTGGCCAAACTTAAAATTTGTTCAGATAATTTAACATTTACCAATAATTTTCTACTGTCAATTGAAGAATGTTTATCTAGTATTTCAATACCAAGATTTTCTTTAAACAAAATAGATACACCTCTACTATATACTGAATCAGAAAAACTATGAATTTTATACCCATACCAACGTGAATTATAAATTACTTCATTTGCTTCAATAAAATGTGTTTCTTGCAAGAAAATTATATCAAATTTTGCATCCTTAATCCATTCAAACAACAAAATTCTTTTACCATAAGTATTTAAACCACGAGCATTTATAGAAAGCATTTACATAAAGCTATATTTGCTAAATTACCCCTGGTCCTTTACATTTCTCTTCCTGTTTGAGTTTCTCCTGGCCTCCCGAATGAAGCCGTCC
Organism: Saccostrea glomerata; assembly: GCA_003671525.1. NCBI lineage: Eukaryota > Metazoa > Mollusca > Bivalvia > Ostreida > Ostreidae > Saccostrea > Saccostrea glomerata. Next base: position 850,597 of record PRKT01000222.1, on the reverse strand, counting down.
AGATTTGTTCAGATAAAGTTATTATCTTTTTTGATAATTTTATGTACCTATAAATCTATCTATACAATGTTTTTAACCATATGTGCAACTTGAAAAATTAGTTGAAAGGCCTAATATTATTAGTCAATAGAGTGTGCTATATGATGAATGCCTGTAACAATATAGCACAGTGTACTACATATTCCAGTTGCACTGGAGTGGCTCCCGTTCAACTAGGGGCTGGGGATATGGTTCACATCCCGGCAATAAGCGCAGAATTTCTTCTAGCTGATTGGTCGAGCTTCAGTTGATGGCTAGTCAACAAAACGTGACGAAGCGATTGTTAGCACTGTTAAAGCACCATAAATAAAACAAAAAACATGCCAGTTTTTAATGTTTTAATATTTCCAAGAACCAAATAAAATTTAAATAACAACATATAAACCAGTATATATTGTACACCAAAGTGTCATGAAAATTCTTGACAAATAAATATATATACATTGTGGGTACCAGTGAATATTCTACCTAGCCAATTTCCTTCCTACTCGCTACATGTAAATGATTTTATCAATAATGAAGAAAATATTTCAAAAGAAAAATTAAAAGGTATTTTTTGTGACTAAAATTATTGGTAAAAAAATGTATTGTACATCAAACATTTCAAATATTAATCATACAAATCATATACTTAGAATTTCTTTGAAGAGACACATATAGCACACACTTTAGATTTAAGTTTATAGACAGCTCATATTGTCTGATACTTTCAGTTTTTAGGACAGTGTTGTCATTTGTTACATTCTTTAATGTGGAATCATCATTTCTTGGTTAAGACATATTGATTTTGTAAGTCACACTTACCCATGAACGTTTATTGTGTTAACATATTGAATATTTGTATAAACGAATGCATATAGGCGACACTTATCTGCCCGCAATTCTATATTTAGAGGACCCACTCTAAGTAAAGAATTGCATGTGGCTGAATGTTGTTGCCTATTTGCACCCAGGAAATTACGTTCCCACGCACAAGTACAAGTTTGCAGTCCCACAAACATTGACCCACCCCTTCCTCCCGCCCGATGAACAAAGATAATTCTATAGTATAAATAACATTTAACTCAGTAAAGCTGTATATTTGTATGGTACAGAACGCACACATGGTACAACTTATATTGAAATAGCTCTTCTTCATGTTACGTACTTTAGATATCATTCAAGTGGATAATACACATTTATTAAAATCGTATACTTTATAAATAAGACGTATACGTAGTAACTACTAATAAACAATTACAGATTTCACACGTATTAGTCAGTCACCTACATGTTGTTTTTCAGCTAGCCTTTCGAGTGTCACAAAATCAGTTATTGTTTCTCCCACAAACAAAATCCGCATTATTGCAGACATTTACATATCTATTTTTATATAATTTGTATAGATATAACATATATTTACATTTTTTTTTTTAGCTTTTTTTGAATTGTAGTAGTATTTTCAACATTTCCCGAAGGCAGTTGCCGAGTTGACCAGAACTGTTTTGGTTGATATTTTCTTACATAACTTAAAATATTCACTTTCTTTTTTTCTAAAATCAATCTTATTTCAAGATATAAGGGTATTCCACAATTGAAAATATTGCTAATGTCTTAATGTTTCTTTTCTTCTGCTTTTTTCTAAATCAACAATAAATAAAGTTTTAATCTATCACTCTCCGACACTTTATTTATGCTATGGAAGTGGTACGTTAAAGTGTATCGTCTTTTTTCTAACACATTACATGAGTTGACAGAAAAAAATTAGAAAAGTGTTTACAGAAAGGGTTATGTTATTTTTGTCACATATTTTTGTGTTGCATAATCTCTCTAATCTTTTTGCATCCTGTCTTGTGTTTTGTGAAGGCATTCTTTGTCATATGGTAAACAATAAAGAGTTATGACTGCACTCCGTATCACAATTTTTATAACCTCAGAAACATATTAATAAAAGAACTCTGTTTTTATTTTTATATAATCACAATAGAAGTGGCTTAAATATGTGCTCTTTTTTCGTCTGTTATATTAATTGTCCTACTGTGTTAGATAGGAGGTCATGATTGCACTTAGCACCACGTGTATTATTACTTCAGTCATTATTATCAAGGATTCCTTGTTATGTAAAGATCGTACAAAATAAATGGCATTGTTCATTCTAATATAAATTTTCTTTTTTCGACTGTTTTCCTCCGAAATCGAAATTAGTTTCCTTGACATGGTTAAAGAAACAAAGAAACATAGATATGTACACGCATATTGATGACGGCTTTATAATAATACAAACCACAAAATGTGTTCTATGTATCAGAAGGAAAAACTTTACATTCGACCGAAATATATTTGTTAAATGTCCAAATAATTTTGCTTTCAATAGTCAAATATCAAACATATTTTCGTCCATATTTAATCAAAATAACATTACAAACGGTATAGTCTTAAATTATTTCTAATTTCTTTTTCAGTTAGAGTACTTATTTCATGTTACTCTGGTCATGATATATTGCTATGCTAGTGTCGTATCTTGGATATCGTCCCTACTGCTATACTATAATTGTATTAGTACGTCTATGGAAATGTTCTTTGAAAAACCAGTAGCGCCTCCGTTTTCTTTTTTTTTGTCGTTGTTGCGATACGTCCAAGCAACCAAGTCTACGCCCATTTTTAATTTATTTAAAACATTTATCAAAAAAAACTTAGAAGCCTCACCTTCTCTTCAAACATACATCCGGTGGACAGGCTTAAAAATGTGTTTTTCTTTGTTCCTTTTTAGCATAATTATTTTATTTTTCATTTTATTTTTGCTTGTCCTATTGCCGAGAAAGGTTGTTTATGTTTATTTTACGTGCAATACTTATTCAATTTCTCGAAACAGATTCCCATAACCAAATGTTCTCTCTTAATCAATAGTGTAAGTCACGTGACTAAAAGGAATATCATAGGCTCATTAAAATAAATATTTAGATTTCAATGCCTTCATTGATTACAATCTAAAGTAATTAAGATTAGATATTATTGATAAACCTTAACATTTACACTTTGGTATCTTTCTAACGATTACTGTAAATTTATTTTACATGTATTTGGCGTGTATGATATTTAGCGGAAATTATTTTTTTCAGCAAGTTAGCTTAGATTTGACTTTGCGCTATCCGAATGTGTTATACAATGTATAAATATATGATATACAAGAAATTTAGCGATGTTCTAGATTTAGTGGATTCTGTTTTCCGCCAAATTCGCTAAACAGAATACACCACTGAATGTATTACGTTTACAGTATTCTTTCATTTTAAAGTTGGTAATATACAACACCAAACTTTGAAAAATTTATTAATCCTTCTGTCAAAAGAAACTATCATTTCTTTATCTGAGTTTTTGATCTACTTCAAATTTCTGATTTTTTTATATTTTGTTTTGTTTGTTTAATTGTTTGCTAGTTTTTTATTCCATCTTATATCAGATAGGAATGATCATCAGCAAAGTAGAATGTCGCTTATGATTTTTTCTCTTTATTTTTTCAAAATGATTAATAACATTAGATCATATTTATGTCCCTTTAACCATTATGGTTACACTTTTTAACATTTCTGTGAAATAGTTGCATAGTAAGGAGAAAATGTTATAAATCAGGATTATAAACAAGATCTAAAAAGAAGAGACTTAACGAAATTCATTATTTGCTCTTAAGTCAAGGGGGTTCAGAATTATTATCTAATCAGAAGCTTGATACATAAAACTGTTTGAAGCTGGACTAGAACAGAGTATTGTGATATAGGATTTGCTGCCCTTTTGGAAAAGAGCCTTTTAATAACTGTATTTTATTAATACGAATACGAATGAACAAGGTAAAATGATTATATTGACCAGGATTGTTTTCTTTTAAAGATAATTAAGTTCATATTGTCTTTTAAAATGATTTGTTGAAAATTTTAAATATTGTAACAAGACAAAATGTATTTTAAAAATTCATTGTTTACTAGTAATGTATGTGTTTTTCTTTAAAAAAAAAATCCTTGTATAATGTAAATGTTAATATGTTAAACTGTGTGAACATGTAAAGACTAATGATTCAATGCCTAGAATAAGTGGAGTAACAGACCCGCCCCCTCTCTCATTTCACGCACCTCCTTCACTTTTTATAAATTAATTGAATGTTTGCATTATTTCATGATGGTATTATTCACTGCTTGATATTTAAGAGCCGTTTCAGGGGTAACAAAATTGAATCATTTCATTGGTTAAAGTTTGAAGTTCCCTGTTCAGGTTTATATATAAAGAAGTGGCAAAGTTCAAGAAACGCTTTATTTCACGCTTCCGTTAAGACAACAACAAGAAGGTTACACCATGGCAATAGTGTGTATAGCGTTCCTATTGTCTGCCATCATGTGTACAGGTGCCCAGTACATTTATTTAAATGAAAACAATGACTATGTAAGTAATTATGAGGTAATGGTACAAATTCAAAGACTTATGATCCAACAAGGAAAGATTCAAAAATCTGTGGATTCCCTCAGGCAGATGTTTGAGAGACTCAGTACCCACAGTGGTGTTAAAATCGTCAAGAAAGGTAAATCTCTCTCTCTTTCTCTCTCTCTCTCTCTTATGAATGTATATTCATTAATTTGAATATCTTCGCAGAAAATACAATTCAAAGACAATTTTTAAAGTTATTTTGCAGTGAAAATACTTTTTATCATTAAAAAAAAATATTATTCACAGATGAAGTAAAGCTATCAACTTGAACACAGTTACTGGAAATTTAGACTGCTGTCTATTGTATAGTTTGTTTAAAGCAGTAGTACTTACCAGAACCTACACGTTGATACAATAATTCACTTAAAATTTTAATTTTAACTAGGGTATGCTCTTACGATATTAAAATTTGTTTATTACATGTACGTCTGTACACTACACATAAATTTTGTGCCTCTGAAACAGGGTGTGATCCGGGCTGGGTGAAATATAAAACTCACTGCTACTTTATTGGCCAGACAAAGGTATCCTGGATTGAGGCATTGGTAAGATAATGATATTAGTAATGACTTAGAACTCCATTCAATGTATACTTCTTAAATAAGACATTGAACGACAAGGGATTTGTAATCATTTGATTATTTTCTTAACTCCATTCTATTGTGTTGAAAAAAAGTCAAATGAATTATATCATTTAAAGCGTCAAATTATCAAAGTGCAGCACACCGAAGCATATCGGCAAATGCGTGCTTTTATGATTTTTAGCTCACCTGAGCCAAAGGCTCAAGTAAGCTTTTCTGATCCAAATTTGTCCTTTGTCTTTCGTCGTCGTTGTTGTAAACTTTTAACATTTTTATCTTCTTCTCAAGAACCACTTGGCCAGGAAAGATGAAACTCATGTGGAATCATCCTCAAGTAATGTGGATTCATTTTTTTTCCAAATTGATACCTCCGGGGGTAGGGTGGGGCCAAAATGGCCGATCAAAGTTTTACATATGAATAAATAGGAAAAAATCTTTAAAAAATTATCTTCTCATGAACCATTGGGCCAGGGAACATGAAACTCATTAGGAATCATCCTCAGGTAGTGTAGATTCAAGTTTGTTCAAATCATGACCCCTTGGGGTAGAGTGGTAACAAAATGGCCGATCAAAATTTAACATAGGAATATGTAGGGAAAATCTATACAAATCTTCTCATCAAGAATCACTGGGCCAAGAAAGATGAAACTCATGTAGAATCATCTTCAGGTAGTGTAGATTCATATTTGTTTAAATCATGACCCCCAGGGGCAGGGTGTGGTCAAAATGGCCAATCAAAATTTTAAATAGGAATATATAGGAAAAATCTTTAAAAATCATCTTCTCCAGAACCATGCAGACAGGAAAGATGAAACTCATGTGAAATTATCCTCAGGTATTGTAGATTCAAGGTTGTTCAAATCATGACCCCCGGGGGATGGGGCTAAAATTGCCGATCAAAGTTTTACATCGGAATATTGGGAAACCTTTTAAAATCCTCTCCTCAAGTACTTCAAATTCATGCTTAGTGATATTTATATGGAATCATCCTAAGGTAGTGTAGATTCTAGTTTGTTTAAATAATGACCCCCTGAGGGGTTAACATTCAAGCCAAAAACTCAGTAAACTTAATGAAAGTAAGATCTGATATGTGCTTTGTCCTAGCCAATCGCTCAGGCGAGCAATGTGGTCCCTAGACCTCTTGTTCATTTATTTCATACTGTACACCATCGTGATTTTTGCTTTATTTTTTAATTTTAAATTATTCTGTTTAAAAATAAAGATCTACGTATGGATGAAAAATTTCTAAAATGGGGGAAGTTTTTGGCAGACGAGTTGATGAAACAAGAATATAAACTGTCCAGTTTAAATCAGCATTTTGTAAGTTCTATAGTCGATACAATGACCTTGTCAGTAAAAACAATCTCTCTTGAAGCCAAATGCTGTTTTCTATACTAATTGTTAGGTCATTATTTACACAATGAATTGTCGACGGATTTTCCCGATCAGACAAGGAGCTAACAGCGGGTGTGACCGGTTAGTAGGGGATGATCACTCCTTCATGGCACCTGATCCCATCTCTGAGGTCTTAGAAGTGTGCCCTTGTTTGCTCTGCTCATGATTTGAATTGTTTGAATAGATTTTTCTCCAAATATTTCATTGTTATGATTTTATGGTCATTCAATGAGAGTAATGCGCATGACTGTGCTTGCGCTTGTTATTCAATGATATCATCTGTAGTTATATGTAATGAAACACTGAGTGCTAGAGCATTACATAAGAATTGGAAAACAGAGTAAAACAGTTTGTGTCCCTAAACGTAACTTTAGGAATATGATAATGATATTAATTTAATTTGCAGTATGAGTGTGAAGCAAGATGTTCCCATGTAGTAGAGATAGAAAGTAAGGAGGAATCTGATTGGCTGGCTCAGACTCTTCTCTTAAACGGTAAGTTACTTCTTATGTAAGAAGATCCTAACTTGCTGACTGGGACATTTTTATTGTGAGGCATATCAAAAGTTACTAAAAAAAATATCATAGTGTGGCTGATGCATTCTTCTTTAATGGTAAGTCACTTGTCACTAAAGAAGAATCAACCAGTACAGGCTGGCTGGAATATACGAGGTATGTTCGAAAATTATTGAGACATTTACTTTAATTCCGTTAAGGGCAGAGATAAATCCAAGAAAATCGTCATCATTTTATAAGGAACAAATTAAACGATTATGTGGAATTTTCCTTTCACAATTATATGAGTTCGGGTGAAATTATAAACGTGCACATGTCCATCGACCTGGATTAGCATCACACTGTCAATTTAACGTCACATCAGCCGGAGAATTTCTTGCATGTGAAACGACCGGAAAGCATTTATTCTTCTTTGTTTGTAACAATATATAAGATTAACGTTCAATCTGTCTCTTTTCGAAAAGAATCCTTTTTAGAAAATACGTGCTGTTGATATTTATAATTACACCAATGTTAAATTTTCCTGTGTCATACCGGGTTTATACAGGATGACTTAGCATCACGCAGTGCCGATATGCAATGCAGGTCAACGTTATTATTTCTGTAATAATTTATGGTCGTCCGGAGCATTTGATTTTACTCTTGTTGAATTATTGGTTGGAAAAAATATAAACCAATGAAATAACAAACCTTAGACATGTCTTTTCAATGATGCTGTTTTAGCAAGTTGGTCAGTATGGAAAAAAGGTCTTCATAGCGCTACACAAAATTTAAGGTATGTTCCCTGCTCCGCATTGACGTCAAAATCCATTTTGTCGTCTTTATAAGATTTCTGTTGCGCGGCTATTTTTTTAATGATCTCCGTATTTCTGATGAAAGTTCTAACAAATAGCATGACAAGAAGTAAAAGAAAGAAAATTGAAAAATTATACACATAATTTGAATTATTTTCGCTCTTATTATGAGTCCACCAGGAGTTTCAACGTTGGTGTTACATATTTTCAATCTGATTTCGTGACTGAGCCAGGTATCCCTACCATTGACACAGAAGAAATTTGTAATGTTTATCACTCCATTCATAGGTTCGTTCACACACACAACATTAAGTTACTGACTATGATTTATTCAGTCTACAAACATCATTGAAGAGAAAATTCGGACTACTGCACATTCATTCTTTAGAATATTTTGCCGCAGTTTGACCCACAATTCATCACTTAGTAAAGTTACGTTCTCGCGAGAATGACGGCAAATGTTCAACAAAAAGTTTAATCGCCTCGATGAAATGGATACATATTGAAGATAAATAGTAAACGTAACTTTTTTTCATTAACTTTCAGCACTGTTCAGTGTTTTCTTGGTATTGTAACTTACATACGACGTCGTGTGACGTCAGAGTCTAAACGCACCAAATGTCACGTGCGGTTTGACGAGCCCGATCTAAATTAAAACAATAGAAGAGTTTGCGCTCGCTCTAACGGTCGCACCGTCAACATATTAATGTAATCAAATTAAACAAAAAATAAATATTCCAGATTAGTCCAGATTGTATCAGGGCTTTCCATCGATCTATCTTTTCAATTCAACTGTGGGGCAAGACTAAAGCAAATTGCTAAAATTATCAGTCTTTTACGAAGCAATTTTCAAGCAATTTTCAAAATAAAAAAAAATGAATGAGTCTTAAAAAAGAACACTTTAATCACTAAATTTTAAAACACAAAAAGAAGAAATTATTTTGCTAATTAAAAAGACTTTTTAATTACATTTGTGCAGTTACAAGTGTGAAAAGATCACAATGGAACTAACAAAGAAGAACAAGATTCCGATGCCAGAGTGCTTACTTGCTGGTGCTCTTGTACTGCGATTTGTACTGTGTACAACGATTTGTCCACATAATATTTCTATTTAAACTTAGAACCACTACCAAAACGTTTAACTTACCTAAAAAGCTAGGATATAAAGACATTTGCATAAGTATAGGTAATTGTGATAGGTAATTGTATAGGTAATTGTGATATTTAATTATGTTTTTAAAAAAAGATCAAATACATATTGCTTTCAACATGCCCTTTCCCAAATTCTATTTTATTTAACAAGAGTGTTTTATATTCCTCTTTATCTTATTACAATTTTTAATGCCATTTTACATAAAAATTGTTGACAATGGCGTTGACTATCGAACAGGAAATATTTTATTCCTCCGTAGCACTTTATAGAACCATCTATCTCCTTTTCTCATGATTGTGTAAATAGTTTTACACTCTTTAAATATACTATGGGTTTGTTTTATCGCCAGATTCTTTTACAGTACATTAAACACGTGACTTATTTTGAAATAGGTTTGTCCACGCCAGCCTGTAACTAGCAGATTGCTCTTCCGTAACACCTGACTTACTTTGAAATACTAGTAGGTACAGCGCTATGACAAAAGAATTCGCGATTTTTTAAAAATGGCGACGTCAACTATATACACTTCCTTTGTTCAAAAGGGAATAACTTTTGAACGAGGCTGATTTATCCAGAGAAATTTTCAGAGAGTTATCTTTCGCAAGAAAGTGACGTAGTTTATCAATTTCTGTCGTCTGCATTCTTGTAAAATCGTAAACAAACATATCATTCACCATGGGCCGAAAATCTAAAGAATTGACGAACGATGTACGAAATTTGATTGTTGAAATGAAGTTAGAAGATAAAAAAGACGTGTGAAATTGAAAATTTATTAGGAATATCGGAATCTACAATCAGATCAATCTGGAAAAAGTATTTATACACGGGGGAGATAAGCAAAGCGAAAAGAAAACGACGCTCTTGCAAGATGTCGCAACGGAATCGGAACTGACTTGTTCGTTGATTGATTGTATATTGTTTAACGTCCCTCTTGAGAATTTTTCACTCATATGGAGACGTCAACGATGCCGGTGAAGGGCTTCAAATTTTGACCTATACTCAGCTCTCAGGGCCATTGAGCAGTGAGGGTTCTTTATTTTCCCAACGCCTACCGTTACACGGGACCTACGTTTTTAAGGTAATATTTGAAAAACCCGTGACTTTCACTTTTAGTGCCGAGCGCTTGGCGAAGGAACAGTCACTTCCTATGTTTACGTCTTAGGTATGACGAGGCGCCGCGATCGATAATCACACCCGGGCCTCCCGACCACGAAGCGAACGCTCTATCACTAGGTTACCGTGACCTGTCTGACTTGTTCGTCATACAAAAATAAACAGAGAACGTGTTTTAAGTGACATTACAATTGATTTAAACAGAAGTAAAGATGTAAATGATCATATACATCCATGGACAGTGCAGAGATTTTTACATGAACATGATGTGAAGAGACAAGTGGTAAGAAAAAAGCGTATATCTTGGTGTCTCGAGAAGAGGAAACTTACTGTTAATAATTATTGGAACTCTGTAATCTTCTCCGATGAAGTCAGATCGTTCTGGGTGAAAACAACAAAGTATTCATTTGGAGAACATCAAATGAAGCGTTCCTTCCCCAATGCATGTATTCTCCGCGACAGAGAAGGGTGCTTTTATGGTTTGGGGTTGCTTGACATATTACGGAGTTGAAACCCTTTGCTTTGTCAACGGTAACACAAATGCAGAAAAATATATTGCAATTTTAGAAAACCATTGATGGCCTGTGATTGCTAGGCATTTTAGCAATAAACCGTACCGCTTTCAATATGATAATGCCCCCTTACATAGAGCCCATATTACGAGGGACTACAAACTGGAAAAAAAACATTCCAGTACTACTACCCATTTGATAAGACACTTTACTTTCTTTAAGGGTGTATAACAAACATTGGGCCAACGTTGGGCCAACATACTACTATCAACTTGATAAGACGCATTCTTAATGGGTGTATAACAAACATCGGGCCAATGTTGGGACAACATACTACTATCAACTTTAAAAGACACTTTCTTCAAGGGTGTATTACAAACATCGGGCCAATGTTGGGCCAACATACTACTAGTACTACCGACTTTAAAAGACACTTTCTTTAAAGGTATATTACTTACATTGGGCCAACGTTGGGCCAACATACTACTACCAACTTTAAAAGACACTTTCTTTAAGAGTGTATTACAAACAGTGGGCCAACGTTGGGCCAACATCAACATCCCTCCTTCCTTGGGAAGTAAAGTCAAAGGAAGTTGCTAACGTTGGACCAACGTTGGGCCAACATAGGAATTCTGTCATGGTCGAGGAGGTTGGCATTGTGACATTGGTCCAACGTTGGCCCAACGTTGTTCCCCCAACGCCAACCATACAACCTTTTGCCAATGTTGGCCCAACATAGTCTTGCTATCTGGGAAGAAACATATACGATGAATTTCATTCAAGTATTTTTCAAATAAACTTTTAAGTTAGGTCAAGCTTACAAATTTTGTTGTTGTTTACATTATGTAAATTAATCTTTACTGTATGCTAAAATTTACGGAACTTGGCAAAAATATTGGGCATTTGATTTTTTTTAACAGTGAATTTTTAAATAAAGTCAAAGAAAACTGCCCTTTGATTATAGATTGTGGCTTTCCTAGAGGAGTGGAAACTGATAATGTAGGTCAATGGTCCGCTATTGGTATACACAGACAGATGCCTCCATCGTGTGCTAGAGGATTTATACAAATGGGATCTGGATTAATGAAATGTCAGACAGATGGAGAGTGGACAAACAATGTCAGATGTGGTATGGGTATATTGTATTTTTTCTACGCGGTATACCTTTATTTACATATCAAACAATAATAAATATAAATCCTTTATCTGTATTCCATACACAGATATCAACATTTTGTATACCAAATACAGATCCCTTCATTTTAATTTGAAAATCAAAATTGGCATGTAATACTTGTTCTTCCGAGAGAATCGATCTAACCTCTAGTGTGTATTATTGGAATGAAGATTTAAGCTTAAATACAGAATATTATTTTCAGAATATATATTCTTACATTTTCCACACTATAATAAGCTCTATGAGTTTCGGCATACAGTCTATTTTGATTTATTTAATACATTAATATGTGATACATTTTTATTTTTCCCTATACAGTGCCATATGGGGAATATGAAGGGCACTCATATCTTCTTGTACCTGATGCTGTATCCTGGGATACCGCCAAGGTATCAGTTCTTGTAGAGTGTATAATTAATTACTGATTTTAATTAATTCAGGAGACAATATACACATTTAAATGTATAATCCAAAACATGATTTAGCGCATTTCATGAAACATGCTTACGTGACAGGTCTGTGTTATTTTCAAACCAATAATTCACACTAAACTTATAAACATTCCTCACATTTATATTATACATGTTTAAAGCACCAAGAATGTACCCAATGTTTGAATTTCTCATTGTCGTATATTGTTTTAGTTCTGTTAACGTCTATGTAATCTCATTGTGAGGTCATGTTAACGCATGTTTCTACGCGTGAGTGTACACAAAAATGATAAACTATTTCACAGTTGGCTTATTAGAAAAACACAACAAATGTAAACATTGCGTTTAACAGGAGAGATGTGAGAGGTATGGAGGTTACTTGGCTGAAGTGGAATCAATAGAGGAAATAACTGGATAACCCAAACACTCGTCGCTCCTTATTACGGTAAAATCTGACGTATATGCCCCGTGAAGAATGGTAGTATCCCATTTATGTTTTATTACTACTTTATATTTTATCGTGTATACTCGCCTATAAGTTGATTTTTTGGGACTCACATTTTGGTCCAAAACCCTGTGTCTGACTTATAGGCGAGTCATTAAGAGATTGGTATTTTTTTGGACCGTGAAATGTAGCATAATATAAAGGTTTCTTACAATTATTAAACAACAAAGTCTGTAAATGTATGATCATTTATGCATTCAAAGATTATACATAAAGTACAAATGTTTACTTATTGTATATTATTATGCTTCCTGTCAGTTTATCTGTATATAACCCATACCCTTCTATTCTGGCATAGTGTTCTAAGGATTTATATAGTGAAAGCATACTATGCCGAAAGTTTACAATTTATTAATACATGTATTTTAGAAATTCTTATGGGTTATATAGAGATAAACTGACAGGAAGCATAATAATATACAATAAATAAACATTTGTACTTTATGTATAATCTTTGAATGCATAAATGATTATACATTTACAGACTTTGTTCTTTAATAATTGTAAGAAACCTTTATATTATGCTACATTTCACGGTCCAAAAAAATACCAATCTCTTAATGACTCGCCTATAAGTCAGACACAGGGTTTTTGGACCAAAATGTGAGTCCCAAAAAATCAACTTATAGGCGAGTATACACGATAAAATATAAAGTAGTAATAATAACATAAATGGGATACTACCATTCTTCACGGGGCATATACGTCAGATTTTACCGTAATAAGGAGCGACGAGTGTTTGGGTTATCCAGTTATTTTCCTCTATTGATTCCACTTCAGCCAAGTAACCACCATACCTCTCACATCTCTCCTGTTAAACGCAATGTTTACACTTTGTTGTGTTTTTCTAATAAGCCAACTGTGAAATAGTTTATCATTTTTGTGTACACTCACGCGTAGAAAAATGCGTTAACATGACGTCACAATGAGATTACATAGACGTTAATAGAATTAAAACGACAATGAGAAATTCAAACATTGAGGACATTCTTGGTGCTTTAGACATGTATAATATAAATATGAGGAATGTTTATAAGTTTGGTATGAATTATTGGTTTGTAAATCATACAGACCTGTCACGCAAGTATATTTCATGAAGTGCACTAAAACATTCCTTAAATGTATTTATCTAAGGAATACATTTTAAAGTTTTGTATTAGTAATTCATGTGTTTCATTTGTGACATTTCAAGAAGGCATAATTGAAGAAGCGGCAACGCAATTATTTCCTACTAAAATATTTTCTTTTATTTATCCAAGTTTAAAAGCTCCAAAAATATAAACTTAATGTTCTCTAAAGTCATTGTCACTTAACTCTTTGCCTATCTTTGCCTACCGTCTGTGACGTAATAGTCGCATTACATCTGTTACTTTTTGATGACGTTATCCTTTTCCCCACAGCGCACTTGCGATAACGTGCTGAAAAGACGTGGTTTCGAAGATGAATATTTACACGGCGTGTGTAGCAATGGTTGTCGTATATATCGCCATTATATTAGTGCAACAATCTTTAGTAGGAGGGTCCCTCCCATACCCCTCCCCTGTAAAAATATGAAGGTTTAAATATAGGATCTTGGATGTTAGCCAGCCCGACGGGCGATGTACTCTAATTCAGAAATACATATAATAGAATTATAAGGCTTTTTTCCAATTTCATCCGGGCTAGCTAAATGGGTTCCCGGTCTTGTAATATAAATTCCTTTCAACAGTGGAAGGATCCCTCCCATACCCCTCCCCTGTAAAAATATGAAGTTCTAAATATGGGTTCTTGGATGTTAGCCAGACCCCAGGGCAATGTACTCTTATTCAGAAATACATATAATTGAATTATACGTTTTTTTCCAATTTTCTCCGGGCTAGCTAAATGGGTTCCAGGTCTTGTAACATAAATTCCCTTTGACAGTAGGAGGGTCCCTCCCATACCCTCCCCTGTAAAAATATAAAGTTCTACCTATGGGATCTTCGATGTTAGTCAGACCCCAGGGCAATGTACTCTTTTTCAGAAATACATATAATAGAATTATACAGTTTTTTTTTCCAATTTTCTCCGGGCTAGCTAAATGGATTCTAGGTCTTGTAACATAAATTCCCTTTGATAGTAGGAGGTTCCCTCCCATACCCCTCCCCTGTAAAAATATGAAGTTCTAAAAATGGGATCTTCGATGTTAGCCAGACCCCCGGGCTATGTACTCTTATTCAGAAATACATATAATAGAATTATACGTTTTTTTTTCAATTTTCTCCGGGCAAGCTTAATGGGTTCCAGGTCTTGTAACATAAATTCCCTTTGACAGTAAGAGGGTCCCTCCAATACCCCTCCCCTGTAAAAATATGAAGTTCTAAAAATGGGATCTTCGATGTTAGCCAGACCCCCGGGCTATGTACTCTTATTCAGAAATACATAGAATAATAAGGCTTTTTTTCCAATTTCATCCGGGCTAGCTAAATGGGTTCACGGTCTTGTAACATAAATTCCCTTTGACAGTAGGAGGGTCCCTCCAATACCCCTCCCCTGTAAAAATATAAAGGTCTAAATTTGGGATCTTCGATGTTAGCTAGCGCCCCGGGCAATATCATCTACTTATTATAGCATTTTTTTTTGTAATTTTATCAATTCCTTCTGTCTATTTTTGCACACATTTTTATCAAATATTTACATCTAAAAAATCATTTGTCGAATTTGATAAATTCTCGAACATAGGTCTCATTTCACACAATATTGGGGGACAACCACATCACCAACCCAGTTGTTCATGGTTGGCTTATTTAGTGTCAAAAGAAATACCTTGAGTTCTTAATTTGTCTCGCATCCCAAGTTTCGTGTAATAAATCGAACGACTCGGACATATTAAAACGAGGAAAATATTTTTATTTGCGAAATATATTAGAATGGAATTAAAAAAAATATTATCGTACCATTTATTGTCATACCATCCAAACTTTACGTGGTATCAGAGCAGAAAACGTCAAAAAACGCAATGTGCGTTAAAGTGCGTGATTGTGGGGTAAAGGTATATGCGTTAAAATGCGTGATTGTGGGGCAACGGTATATGCGTTAAAATGCGTGACTGTGGGGAAGGGGGTTAAACGTAATTTTCTCTGTGTATATATTTCTACGTGTGAATTTATATTATATCAAATCAATTACGTACAGTTTGCTTAGGTGAAAAACGCAGCTAATGTAAATAATATAATGTGTGAAATAATGACGGTCAAAATATGTATTTGATATTCCTATTTTGAGCAATGAAGCAATATATTTTTTGCTACCAATAAAATGTTTTATGTGGGTTTTTTTTTCAGATTGGAAGTACTTTTACAACTTTTTTTTTGAATTGATGTTTAAGATTATTTTTTATATCAAGAATTATTTGAAAGCAAGCACTCTTTTTTCAAATAAATCATGTTTTGGATTATATATTTAAATGTGTATATTTTCTGCTGAATTAATTAAATTTAGTAATTAATTATATACTCTACAAGAACTGATACCTTGGCGGTATCCCAGGATACAGCATCAGGTACAAGAAGATATGAGTGCCCATCATATTCCCCATATGGCACTGTTTAGGGAGAAATAAAAATGTGTCACTTGTGAATTAAATAAATCAAAATAGACTGTATGCCGAAACTCATAGAGCTTATTATAGTGTGGAAAATGTAAGAATATATATTCTGAAAATAATACTCTGTATTTAAGCTTAAATTTTCATTCCAATAATACACACTAGACATGCTAGAGGTTAGATCGATTCTCTCGGAAGAACAAGTATTACATGCCAATTTTGATTTTCAAATTAAAATGAAGGGATCTGTATTTGGTATACAAAATGTTGATATCTGTGTATGGAATACAGATAAAGGATTTATATTTATTATTTAAAAATTGAAGAGATAAGTGTTTGATATGTAAATAAAGGTATACCGCGTAGAAAAAATACATTATACCCATACCACATCTGACATTGTTTGTCCACTCTCCATCTGTCTGACATTTCATTAATCCAGATCCCATTTGTATGTATCCTCTAGCACACGATGGAGGCATCTGTCTGTGTATACCAATAGCGGACCATTGACCTACATTATCAGTGTCCACTCCTCTAGGAAAGCCACAATCTATAATCAAAGGGCAGTTTTCTTTGACTTTATTTAAAAATTCACTGTTAAAAAAAAATCAAATGCCCAATATTTTTGCCAAGTTCCGTAAATTTTAGCATACAGTAAAGATTTATTTACATAATGTAAACAGCACGATAATAAATTTGTAAGCTTGACCTAACTTAAAAGTTTGTTTGAAAAATACTTGAATGAAATCATCGTATATGTTTCTTTTTTTACACACCACACAGTGTAAACAAATTAGTTACAGTTCTACTAACAATCTATGACATATATATTTCATTTTCTACAAATATCATAACAACACATATAAAACCACTGGCAGAGAGTGAATAGTGTAATATGTTTCGCCATATTTCCTTGCCCAGTTTTTACCAAAATAAATCTTAAAAATCAAAACCTTGATAATTTTACCTGAAACGATGCAGTTTAGTTTACCCAATGCATTATGGGTACATTTTGCGTTGACTGAACATCGGGAGACGGAACAAGGCCAAATAAGATCCTAAAATAAATTACATAAAAGACATCATATATTAAAAGAATTACGATTACGTGTTATTCATCAATTATTATACAAAAGACAACTTAATATAAATATATACAACGTATCTGATTATTGTTTATCATATTTTTCAACATTTTACTTGTTCAAGATATGGTATCTTTATTTTAATTTCGGTGAACATTTGTCAAATCAATTGTCTTCTTTGATATTTTTTTAGGTTCCCCCATCCCCATTCCCTTTAAAAAATAAAATTCCTAAAGGTTCGCCTGAATTACAAAAAAATAACTATTTTGCATTTGCAAATCTTTTAATTGAAATAGGATCTTAAAATTGTATATTCTAAATGATAGTCAACACGAAAGAGATGATGTATTTAATTTTTCTGTCGCCCTTTGACCCTTTCTCCTAATTTCTTATTTTTAGGGAAATCAAGTGAAATGATAAGAAGTACGGGAATTTTCTTTGCCAATCTGTGGAAAATTCTTATCTGTGTTTATGAATGATTGCTTGACTAACATTTTTTCTAACACATTCTTACAAAAACAAACCCAACTTAATATACAATTTCATGTATCCGATTTTAAATAAAAATCATCCATTATTATCTTAATGAAATGTTACTTAATTCAAACGGTTTATCCCAAATGCACAACGAAGCACTACGATGTAATTGTTTTCTGAAATATATTTTTTCATATTTTAAATAAATGTGTAATGTTTTCAAACTACGAGTAATATACAATACATTGTATATTTACTGATTTTTCACTGTTTTTTTTCTAAACATAAAAAAATATATATTGAATAAAATCTTCTTAACATTTAATCGATCAAAGCTCGAGTCCAGCTAGATGACAAATTAGAGCAATCCTCGTTTTTTTTTAATGATCTGCTGGATTAAAATTTTAAGATATGTATATTCGTATATCCAACGAACTAGGTAAATATTTCTGTTACCATTTTTAAAATTTAAAATAAAGAATATGGGCGCATTTGGCGATTGATCTGCAGGAATCTTTTGTACGAAACATATATGGTTTAAATGTCCTTGATTTGCTTGGCTGAACATAGCTGGTCAGATTTTACAAACACGTCCATAGGGTTTTTTTTTCATGTAGTTTGAAAGACCTTGTGAAATTGTAACATTTATGTCCATTTTTCCAAGGGGTTACTATAACATAGTAATGTTACACAAAAAATAAACACTTAAAATATGTAATGCATAGATGTATGATATGTGTACGTGTACATTATAGAATAGAAGGTTAGAATTGATTTCGCTCGAGAACCAAACTGAACCAAAATTTATCTAATTCAAAATTTTAATACATCAGTAAATAAAACAAAACTGACAAAATCAATGATTTTTTGCATGAAAAAAAATTAACGCCCCATTCCAGGCTCGAACCAAAAATTTTTCACTTCGATTGCACTGGACAGGTAGCCTAACTTACTGAGCTATCACCTCAACACATTTACCGTAGATTTAAAAGGGACAAAGAAGCACCACATTCACACATTTGGATTTTTTTTGGGAAAAGATCATTTTTCGTGGTCTCTGGGTCTTCTCTCCATTTTTAAAAAAATGTATTCGTTTCTTTGAATTGAAATACACACAAATTACCTTTCAAAATCATGGAGAGAAGACCCAGAGATAGAAAAGGTTAAGAAAAACGTGTTTAAAAATGTACCATTTTGTACCAAATGTCTGATCTGGCCAATCTACAAGTTAATTTTTAGCAAATCAAAGCTCAATTTCTGGAAAATATTTTCCTTTCCTGTTGCACAGGAACCCATTAAATTAAAAAAAATTAAAAATTTCATGTGACATATCGATAAAATTTTTACTTTTCAATTATGCCCAGATTCCTGCCGAATGCCAATCAAAAGCGCCCTCGTTCTTTTAATTAAAATTTTTGAAAAAGTTGTCTAATATAAAATCAACGAAGATTCACATGATATTTTAAGGCCCCTTTGCCCTTTTAACAAAAATTCTCATGAGTGAGAATAAAATTAATTTCTCCCCATTCTACAACAAATTTCCAAGCTGCAAATGATTTTTTTTCTATTACATTATATTAATATCTATCGATATCGTTCTAAAGAATTGTTAAGAAAAACCAACTTACAGGGTGGTGATATATTAGTAATATAGTCCTAATATTTTTTTTTGTTTACATTTATCTGGCGAAATTAACATTGCGGTTGAATAATTTGAAACAATAAGACAAGGAAATTAATATTTCATTTCAATTTTCATCAGTCTGAAATTATCAATACACATTTATCTCCCTTTTAGAAGAGATAAAATACTTTAATTTACTTGCCTTACCCCAGTTATCTTTTTCTCTGTATATCCAACCCGCCCTGTTCATAACTCCATCTGTAGAGTCGATGTTGTTAAACGCAGCATATCTATCTTCAGAAGCCATGCTGTTATAGTTAATCTCACAAAAGTTAGCTCCCCTGTGGTAATTGACTGATTGACATCTTGTTGTCCTAAGACATTCCTGTACACAGTCTACAATACTAAAACCGGTATAGGAATTAATCAGTCCTCCTTCCAATCTATATCCGTATTGAAGACTCCAGTATCCATGATGTAGTGTGCTACATAAAGGCAGCAAAATGATTCCATAGAGAACCAAACGCCGATCGATGCTAGATAATGTAGTCATTTAAATGAAGCAGGGAAATACAAAATAAGTACAACCAAGTTCTCTAAGTCGATTAAAAATCAGAAATCACAATCCGAAAAATTATAAACATAGATCTGATAAAAGGAAATAGAAGATGGATTTAACTATGCCACTTTCAATTAAGTTAAAAGCCTTTGCTCATTACATTAATTGGATCACATTATAAATATTATATTAATCATTCTGTTCCTGCAAATTTTAATAAGCTGCATTTCTAATTATTGAATTGAAGCGACATCGGAGAACTAATGCATAGATAAACCAGGTTAATTTGTCCACATGGATTTTAATAGCAGTTACCTAGTATATAAAAGTCTGTGGTAAAATGTAGAAAGAAAAAAAAATAAAACATTTACTCAGATTTTAGAGGACAGAAAAGAAATTTTATTTGGTAAAATAATGTATTTAATCAAATATCGTTCTGAATGGATAAAATAAATTTTATATCAATATTAATTTTAAGATTTAATTTTTTCTATAATATGAAGAAAATATACAGGAACAAATGTCAATATTTGGTAATACAGAGGAAATTTGGACTAGCTTTTTGATTTTTCATGCTTTTATAAAAATATTATGTGTGTAAAATCCCGTGAGTTATTTCAAATAATTGAATGCTATGGAATAAAGAAATTATAAAATATGAACAAAACCTCTCGAGACAATCTATGATAACCTCTATAATTTGACCATTGACCTCATATAAGTGAAATATAACGTCATTAGAATAAGGGCAACAAAAGTAACATGAGGCTATAAATAAATTAGAGGTCTTATCATTCAGATTAGGTAATATCTGAATAAAATATGGGAAAATAGGCACATGGCAGTGTAAAATTGGAGTGTAATAATTAACAAGTTTATTGCCCAAACTCTAATTGTTTATTCATATGAAGTAACGCTGTTCCAAATCTATAATATTTCTTAATTTGAAGCGGTCTATTGCTTGTAACATTTCTTGTGTAAAGAAAAATCTTGTCATAGTTTGAAGAATTGATGTATTTTGCGAAAATACTCAGGGATGAAAAGTTGGTCACTGACCTAAGTATTTGAAAATGAAATTTAGCACACGAATCAAAGGTGTGCAGTGTCCAATAGGTGGTTTTTCGTTCTTGTCACTTAGTTTAGTAGAAGGAAAAAATGCATTTCTCCCAATAAGGAAAAATCATCAATAATAAGTAGTTCCTCCTCCCAACTGGAACCCTTGACATTTCACAATTTTGAAAAAGCACCCTTGTTCATCATAAATGTTTGATGAATACCAAGGAGCACATTTCAACCCATTATTTTATTTTTAGTATATAATTATAAGAACCTCAACCCTACGGTACCCCGGGGGCCCTGACCCAGGGGCGTCGCTCGGGTAGATTTTCTGCTCAATACCCAAGAAGGATAGAAAGGATTTACAATGAATACATGTATGTTTAGTTTAGTTTTTTTTCAAAATGTATTTTTTCAGTTTTCATAATTATAGAGTTATATCCTTATACCAGAAACCCTGACCCTTCAGCCATGAAATTCCAAATACGGGAAAAGGCATCCTTGATCATCATACACTGTAACGATTTAGTTATGAGGTTTGCTTCATACCCAGGACCAGAGAAGACGATTTTCAAAGAAGTAATGTAGTTTTCACTATACACTGTAAAGTCAATAAATCTTCGCCCTAGCAAAGAAAACCCTGACACAGGGTCACGGAAATTCAAACTTTTGGTAGAGACACCTTTCCTCATTTTACTATGTACATTTATGTACTTAGTTTGTGTACTACCCTGGTGCATCTCGCAAGATTTCAAAGATGATATGCCTTTTCACTGTATAATTGAAAGAGAACCAGGGGCCATGAAATATGCACTTTTGGAAGAGATACTATTGTTTATCATAATTTTGTATGCAGTTACTTTGTACCTATGAGCAGAGAGGAAGATTATAAAGGAATAAATGCATTTTCACTACACAATCAATGGAGACCACTCCTTACACCAAAACCCCGACCAATGGGCCAAGTAATTCAGAATTGTGAAAGAGAAATCATTTCTCATTATAATCAGGCATTTAGTACGTTTTTATAACACCTTGGAGCAGTGAAAAATATTTCAAAGAAATAATGCATTTCGTACAAAATCTATGTAACCCCGCCCTGTCATTGCCATCCCTGACCACGGATTTTACAAGCTTTGTAAATGATCCAAAACTTCTTACAATCATGAAAAGAGTTTGTCTCGTTGTTGTCCAGAAGTAAAGAAGGGTTTTTTTTAAAGATAGCAGTCGGGGGGGGGGGGAGGGGGGTAAAGACATGAAGTTCCAAAAATTTGTTCTCCTAACCCATAGATACCATTTGCTAAAATTGGCTGAATCTGGTTAAGAGGTTTAAGAGAAGAAGCTGCAAATATTCAAATGCTGCCACACCCCGCTTTCCAACAGTCGAAAACTGAAAGCAATTTTCAGTGACACGGGTGACCTAAAAACCAGAAGTACTGAACAAGATGTTGAGAAACATCCATACATCTCAAAATTCAATCTCAAATGCATAAATTCAGTTGGGTTTTATCATATCACAAAAAACAAATACGATATAATGAACATCATAAAAATGGGTAAAATAAGAATTTTGTACAAAGAATTATGAAGATATTAAATTAAGAAACCTTTAAAAACTTCTTAAGTTTACAAATCAGTACAGGATTGTTATATCATCTTTTTTGGAGACATAAAGTTCGTTAATCTCTTCGAGTGTCTTAGGTAGTTCTTTCCCTGTTGTTTCGGGTAGCCATATAATCAAAATAGTCACTAATACTGACACAAATTCCAAAAACAACACCTGGTCCCCAAGGTATATTAGTTCCTTGAAATACAAATCTTAGCTGAGATAAAAGAGAAACGACATTTCGACATTTTTTTTTGTGGTCGAGCAAAGCCACAGAATAAGGAGAACAACACACTCTTAGTTGTATTTTTACGAAAAAAGGAAGGTATTTCATACTTTTTACACTTTCACATTTCATAAAAACATAAAAGAAGAACATTTTGAAGAAAAATAATTAAACACATTTCTTTTCGAGTAATATTTAAAATGTATAAAGGGATGTCTTGTCTATAATGTTTGTTCTAAAATTGATTAATTGATACAGAAGTCCATTGTCACACATCGTGATTTGATTGCTTTAAAATTAAAATTGTATTAGATGGTACTAGATAAATGCTGAATTTTGCATTTACCATCCCCCTTGTTAACTCAAAAAAATCACAATATGATAAAGGCTTAAAATCCCTAATTTATTTAATTAATTAATTAATTTATTGAATTTAAATATAATTCAAAATGTTTGTTTTGTAAATTGTTTGATTGTTGATTCCAGAGACATAAAAATATTTATATCTCCGCCCCTGCTTCTATGACTTTCTCATTCATATTGAGACATCAGTACTTTCCGGTAGGGGGGCTGCAAGTTTTGAATTTGTACATGTACTGGGCTCTCAGGGTCACTGAAGATGATTGACAGTGTGCCATGACTTCTGTGACATAGGACATCTGTTTTTACGGTCTCATCCGAAGGACTAGTTTCTGCATCCCGCAGTGGGATTCCAACCCGCAATGTCCGGATTAACTCTTTTTTTCGGCGACTCTAGAGCATACGATCTATAACCACTATGATATGCGGCCATAATTATTTGTGTGCTACATTTTATGGATTAAACTAGTCCTAGATATGTTTATATGTTATTTGGATAATACTCATTTATTATTCTTAATGTAATACTGTGATTGGTAGCTCGGTTGTGTTATTAAGCAATTATTACATGTCTTGTACAATCTCGATTCTAATGTATAGACGGACCAGATTTGCTATATCCGGTTAGGCGTTATATTTCGGATTGCTTGGCATCACTTTCATAATAGTCATTGTAAGTTATCAATAAGAAATGTATGTAATTGTGGATTTCTTGTCAAATGTCTTGCTATACATAGTTACATAGATGATGTACTGTGTATTTATAATTAACACATTAACAATATTTTCTTGGAAGTCAAGACACTTAGGGCTGTATTATACGTTTACTAACATAACACAAAGTTGAAGTAGCATATGTGGATTTACTTATCTTAAGGATACATGTATGTAAGTTAGGTACGTTCATATACGATCTAAACTATAAATCATATGCACCATAGTATATGTGCCAGGTTTCCATGTACACTGCCACCTTTTTGTGTTATCTTAATAAAATATGAAAACTGAACCCACTCGTTCACATTATGTTAACGTTTGAAAACTTTACTTTTAACCCTTTTTGTATTTCCATTTTTGTGAGATCTTATACGTATAACATATTTCTAATTCTGAACTCAATCAATATTCGTATTTGTCAAAATGCCACTTGTATATTGTTCTAGGTCAGAATTTTTACTAAATGTTGTAGAATTATTCCACGTTTCCACTTTCCTACTGTTTTAATGTTTGCCTTCGATAAAGTTGAGCTTGATAGACCATTTGCTGGAACCAACTTTATACCTTTGAAAGATTTTCAAATCTATACTTTCTTAACTGGTGATTGATTATTGGGCATTTGGCTATATATATTCCTAAAAGTAACATGTAAAACTGTGATATTTAACATCCAAACGATGCTTCAAATCGATTTTAATAAATTATCAAGGATATTTATTATGCTTGAGCTAACGTCTGAGGCATTATCTACGACATATTCAATGTTTGATGAATTTTGAAGGACGTCGAAATGTGGTAGGGTTTACTAGTGGTATATACTTAGATTTATCAAATGTTGATGATGGACAAGTCGTATTCTAAATGAGACTATATCAAAATATTAATGATGCATATTGTACATCAGGGATCGTGATGAGAAGCAATAATAATAAGAAATAAAACAGCAAAGCCGTTAAAATCATCATTTTTTATTACAAATATATTTATCTTAATCAAACAACAGATAACTCAAGATAAAAGTAATACAAAATGGCATTTTTTTAATAATCTCCCAATCCCTTTTAATATTCATTCAGTGATCTCTATATAATCATTGACTGGGTCTGGTTTCATCTCCTCATAAGCATGGTCTACAGAGCGATAAGATGGCGGCCGCTCGCTATGCTGTTCTATCGGTCGTTCATATATTGAATCATATATTTCGTTATCGATATTGAATATCTTGTCGTTTTCGCTGCGCTCGTTTTTGTCCCAATTCGTTGATGAACGTCTTCTTCTTTGCTTTTTCCTCACACTAAAAAATAAAATGATAGTAATTTTCATATTAAAGAAAAGATACAGGTGCTTTGTTTTATCTTTTAAAACTATGAATGTTATGAACATATTAAAGTGATGAAAGTAATATTTGAATAATGTATGTTCATGCTCTAGAATGTATGCACCTGTAAATCTATTGATTTTGATTATTTACTTTATGATTTTGGTCAAAAGTCCGATATAATTATCAACTTAAAAAAAAATATTGTTTTTAAATCTTCAAATTTTCATTCAAAGGTTAACTTTTAAAAACTAAAAAAACTAAACTTGTCTCAACCAGTTGACCATATAGGAACATTTCAACATAGCGGCCACATTTTGTTTTATGGAGAGCTTTTGTAAATAAAAATCAAACCTACCAGCATACCAGGACAGAAACAAAAGCCCCAAGTATGATGACAGACGTAACAGTAAGGGCTACATACAGGACATAGGAGGGGATTTCTGATCCAGGAGTCTGTGGTGTACTCGTCTGTGAGGGTGGTACAGCTAAAAAGGTAATAATATATAGAATACTTACATGTACAATAAGTTGTGGTTTTTCATGTGGTTAAATTTTCTTTCAAAATGTGATTATTCTATTATTGATCACAATACAATCGTCAATTTACTCTCTTTAATCATGTAGAGACATGTGCCTTGAATGCATTCAATATATATCGAGGATATATATATATATTGTGTGAATTGATATTGGCTTCATCCGCTTATATACACCATTGCAACGAGTTGGAGAAAGCCAACACAAATCACACAATTATAGATGTTTTATTTATCTCATACAACTTTCAATTAAACAATACTTTGAGACCTTCCACTGTGAAGCTACATGAATGATTTCTAATTCAAATTGATGAGGTATAACTTAAAGTCGTAGCACAGTTGATGTTGATGTTGACATACCTCGAAAGAAAGTAGATCATAATCAGAATTTAGAAATTTTTGCTATCTGCGTCTTTGAAAGCATTTTGTGACAATTGATGGAGATTCACATCAAGTGAAGTTCTGACTGAAAGTTGTAAGGCCCAAGGGATCGTGAAAATTAACTCTTTGTACGGTGGCAGTACTAGGCAAGACTACTTGTAGATTCTTGGTTACATGTAATCCATGGTAAGTTACATCTAAATTACTATGAAGGCATACGTAGTATGGTATAAGAAAGCATTGTTGAATGACTCTTTTAGCAAGAACTTAACTGCAAAGGTTTACTTTCTCCGAAAACGATTTCAAGGGGTGTTTAAAATCTGTCTTCAAGTAGCCAATACAGTTACCTTAGTTACATAAGACACTTCGTTGACATATATAAGACCCTTTTCTTGCTTTTACCGACATTAAAGCTTTTTATCATTTATTTTATAATTCCGACATTTAATAAGGGCACGAATGTTTGCAAATAGAAGTTTCAATAAAATAAAATCTTGACTCGAAGAATTGTGTAAAAACCGAAAGTGCTATTAATAAAGAATCTATCCGTGGATAAATCATCTACACGTATGAGATAAATAGCAATATCTTATTTTAAAAATTTGTAATTTTTTTGGTAACCACATCAATCAACGTGATCTCGTGATATCCTAAGCAATCTAACGTTAACAAAGCTATATCCGTCATAATATTGCTAAATCAGAACAAACGCCTATTCCCTTAACAATAACATAACAATATCATTCTCTTGACAGTCAAATATTACCAACTGTCAACCGAATCCTCTGCTACCTACAACCCAGAACCCTTTGAGAGGGAACCTGTTTTCTTTCGCCTTATGTAACAAGCTGTACTCACAGCTGTCTAGTCTATAACTGACCGTAATCACAGAGATTTCCGGACCATCCATCAGTACACCCGTTTCTGCAATGTCCTCGGAATCTTCCACAAGGCTCTCTGTCCACACAATTACCACTGCAGATCTTCCGACAATTAACGCCGTAAAACCCCGCCTTACACTCTGTAATAGCCAGTAAAACCCCGCCTTACACTCTGTAATAGCCAATGAGACAAAGGGGTGAGAGCATTGGACTTACGAAAATTTGGCGAACTCGTTTAATTAGAAAGAAATAAACAAAATCCACTACTTCAGAGTGTCTTTTTAGACATTGTTAAAACAAGCCATTTACATACTCATTGATTTATTTAAATATCGATTCAGAGTGTCATAAATAAGAATATAACAATGGAATTAAGAGAATTGTTTTTAAAGTCTTATTTTAAATCATATTTTAGCCACATTGTTTGTAAAAAAAAAAAATAGATAATTTCTGTATTCTTTGTTTTAAAAAATTAATTTTTATATTTGAGATAATTGATATTAATTTACTCAAAAGCTGTAATACTAGTACTTCAAAGCACCCGTGTGAAATGAAATTACAAATACAATTAGTGGGAGTTAAATCTTATCCAATATGATTAAAACAATATTTTTTTCTAAATATGTAAACTCTAATGCAAAGGTCTAGAGGGAATTATCATTTCATTTCGTCTACATATATATGCCACCATAGCAATTTACAATGTATGTGTAATATATATAAAATTAAGTAGCAAAATGAGTAGTACAGGGTGAACCTACGCCGTTATTTAACAGAATGGTCTTTGAATGCTCATGAACTGAATTGCTGAGATTCATTTTTGTGCTGATTACAGCCATTCTACAAATGACAAAAGTAAATATTCATCTCACAAACCTTTGTCACACAATTTTCCCTCCCAGCCTTCAGTACAGTCCCCCGGACAGTACCCGGATGTAGGGTCACATATCGCGTTGTTGGCGCAGTTTCCTGTGCATTCTTTCTCACAATTATCTCCATATTTACCAGCTTCACAGTTTGAGGCATCTGTTTACAAGATGTTTTGAAGTTTCAAAAAAACCAACCAAGAATACATTTCCAATGAATTACACAAATCACTAAAATTGGTTAAAACTCTCAAATAAAAATACAAATTAAAGCCTAAGTAACATCAAAAGTCTTCTTTCATTCCTAAACCATTTTCGAATACAAAAATCTTTTTCTACTAAACATGTCCGGGAACTCGGTTTATACGGTCTCATCCGAAAGACCGGTTTCCACGCCCCACAGAGGAAATGGAACGCGCGACGTAAGGATCTAACTCCTTACTGCGCGACTCTAGAGCAGACGTTCTAACAACTACGTCACGCGGGGGACTCATAAACATTTTTTTTTTAAATAATGGATTGTCAACATTTATTTACTTTTTCAACAAAATAAAATATATATAATAGTACTTAAATAGCTACCTTCGTGTACGTCCAGTGCGTGTTGATTGCTTACGAAAGATTGTCCATCACTTTCTACGACAACTCTGTAATAAACCTCGTCTGCAGTACTCACGTTGATTATTTTCAGCGTGAGTACAATAGTTTCACCGGAAGTCAGCTGACTCTGCTCGTATTTTGGCGGATCAACTGAAATTTTTCTGACGTCATCCTTTGATATTTTTTGCCACAACACAGATGTGATATTAATCTCAGGAATTACGGTAGATTTCAAATATGCTTGATCACCCTGTGTAACGCTGGTATTCCCTATTAGAATAACTGTTGGCTGTCCTGAAATAATTGTATTGAACCGGGTAGATAAAGTTGGATGTTGTTTAATCATTATCATGCAGTGTAAGGAATGAGACAGATGTGTCCAATTATTTTTATTTTCATGTAATATTTACTTTAACTAATAATATATTCTTTAAAAAAAATAAACAGTAAGACACAATTACATAAAAAATAACGGGGATGAGATTAATTGACTGCATATTGTTTAATACGGGGGTAAAAGTTGATGATAATGATTAATGCATTTTTGATTAACATCTAAGACATTGCAGAGAATTTTTTACTGAATTATTAGAATTGCTGTTAGACGTTAAATTGTAAAACATACCGTATACATATAAGAATATATCCAATACATTAACAAAAATGAAGAGAACTATATGAGCACTCATCTTATTTTACAAAACAATTTTCTTTTTAGAAATCCAGATTTATAATTCATGCATTACGTCAAATGAAAATTAAGGCACGAGTTCCGCATCTTAATTTTGAAAACTTTACTTAGACAACATTTATGACTGATCTGCATTAACGTAAGTTTCATGGGAAATAAATTTAAAGATCCCACGGTTCTAGTGAAAGTAAATTGTTTTCTCCTTTTTTGTGGTGTAATGTAACAAATTATTAGAGTCATTTTCATGCTTATCGGATTTTTAAACAAAGTTATCAAAAAGGTCAGGTTTAAGTAGTTTAAGTGTATTCATAATGGAATGTTTAAAGGGATAGATGTAGGAGATAAAAAAATAGTCTAATTCAATTTTATTTTTGTTTATTGATTCTCTTTTTGATGACAAAAATAAAGGTATATTCGTGACATGAGTAGGTGTTTTCTACCTGTGTTTACAACCTGTATCTATTGACGTGTTCATAAAGAAAAAATAAAACACTAAGCTCATTTGACTCATTCAATCATGTTTTAAAGTTTTTGATTAAACAACAAAATAAATTATTGCAAAATTTAAGGATAGCCTTAACTAATCAAAAAGAAAAAAAAACGCAGGGCCCCAAGACCATAAACTGAAAACAGACTTAAGTTAAAATTTCAAACCAATTAAACCTTTGAAATTGTTATGATATGAACAAAAATCAGGTTGTGTTTGAATATAAGATACAAAATTGCAACCTTTTAATTAAATACCTAAAATGAAAGAAAATTTACTTTAAAAAAAAAAACTAAAATACATTCTACCCGAAGGCCCCGAACGCCAAATAAAGGCATTGGAAATGCCCATCTGTACCAGGAAAGTCAAGTGCACGATGCTTTTTCGATATTGTCGACATCGCTGTAAGAATACTAGTCCCCCTAATATCATAACATATTCAACATGACAATAATGCCTTTCTTTATTTCTCTATAATATTACATTGTTTAACAATATCAAGTCAAAATCTTGTTAACATTGCCTTCCCCTTTTCTGTTGTTTGCATCCTTCACAACATCGATATCGCAATATTGATCGATATAGAGTCGACATCGTGTCAACATTGCCCTTCTTATTTTTCTTGTTTACGTCGTTCACTTCGTCGACATCGCAATATTGGTCGATGTCGAGTCGACATCGTGTCAACAATGCCATTCTTATTTTTATTGTTAACATTCTTCACATCGTCAAAATTGCAATGTTGTTCGATATCGAGTCGACATCGTGTCAACAATGCCTCTTTTACCTGCTTAAATTGTATACTAGTACATCGTCGACATCGCTATGTTGGTCAATTTCAAGTTGACGTCGTGTCCACATTGCCCTACTTATTTTTCTGGTTTACGTCGTTCACATCGTCGACATCGCAATGTTGTTCGATATCGAGTCGACATCGTGTCAACTTTGCCTTTTTTTTTATCTTGTTTACATTGTTCTCATCGTCAACATCGCAATATTGGTCGATACCGAGTCGACATTGTGTCAACATTGCCCTTTTTTTAAAATCTTGTTTACATTGTTCAAATCGTCGACATAGCTATTTTGGTCGGTAATTGAGTCTTATTATTTTTTGTTTATATGCTTAGTATCTATGTTGGCCTATATCGAATCGTCATCATGTCAACATTAAGTTTCCTATTTTGTTTTTTATCTTGGTAAAATTATTGACGCATTAAACGCATAAAATCAAGTTTAGTTCATATCGATAAGGCAATATATTCTGTTTATTTTTTGCACATCATCACCATGACAATCTTTGACTCTTATGAGTCCACATCCGAATTCAGTTAAAGAAAAAATCAAAATGTTTTAGAAGATAGTTTGCAGTTTTGTTCATATGCTGTGTATTAATCTAGAAAACATAGGATTTTTCACAAATGAATGAATTAAGAAAGGAACATGGTCTATCATTCCACTTGGCAGTTTTTAGCAGATCAATACAGTCTCTGGTGTAAGCTTGTGTTGGTTTACTGAGGCTTGGTTCGTTTGGATACCAATAGGTAAAATTCATGGTCACACTGGAGTCATTCCAGCGGTATTGACCTTCAACTTCAAGGTCATTAGCGCCCGTCCAGGCGCTACAGTTAGCAAATATGTTTGAAGGACAAGTATCCACAATGATCCATTATATGTGTGTAATTATAAGGAAAGGAAATGAATGAAAATATATGTCTACAAATTACGCTGGAAGGAAAAGTGTCTAAAGAATCCTTTATAAAGAATATAGATTAATGTAAATAAGTTCGAGGGGTTATAAAAAAAATTCGTCGAATGAGGCTATAAAATAAGTACTATGTAGTCTGAGGTTACAAAATTTTTAAGGAACATAAAACAATAAAAAAAATTAAGAAATGTTGAAAAAAATTACCTTGATACGCTCATTATTTCCCAAATTATTATAAAAAAAACGATATTATATCATCAATCGGCGCCGGTGCCGTTTAGTTTTATGACGTCTGACAACGTCATTGTTTTTCGATGTCTGCTTCTTCTACCTCATACACTTATTTTGATCAGATTCTCTGGAGCTGAGTAATGACTTCAATCCGTCTTGTTTATATGACTTTACAATGTCATGAACTGAGGGCTTTTAATGCATATAGTATTGCAAATAGATTTATGCAATGGGAGAGATCCAAGATTGATTGTGTAAACATACTATATCTTCAACACATGATCAGCGTCATTTTTTGACGTGATTGATTTTCACACCTTGACTACAAATCGACATTAAGTGTGCATTCCTTTTCTACCTGAATCTATTTTAGCATTAAAAAACAAGTACTCTTGATGCATATCATTTCTCTGTAGCAAGTTTAAACATTTCCTAGATCTATACCATTTATTTCAGGGGAAGAACTTTATAGAAAGTTGGAAATGGAACCTCCTCCCGCTTTCTTGACGTCATTTTCAAACTCTAAAATCGAAATTCGTACAGGATGAGGGTAATTTTATGTTACTCGTTCCTCAATATTCTATTGTTTGAAGCTTAACCTATTTGCAGTGATCTCGTTACTTATATGATATGAAGAATAATATTTTTGCTATTGGCAAGATTTTTTTTTTTTTTTTGGAAAAGTCTGTACTGAAATAAGAAAGTAATTTTCCAAAGATAAATATCATTATTGCCCTTCCTCATGAAATGATCCTTAAGTTAATCTCAAGCGGACCCAAGGAGGGGGGTGTCAAGGGGAAATTCGTAGATCTAATAAATGTAAATACAAACTAGCTGAAAATGACCTTGGATTCATCGCTAGAAAATGCTGATCTGTAATATGTTGGTGTGAAAAGTCAAAGAATTTAACAATTAACCCCCCAATCCCATTCCGAAATCTAGACATACGATTTGAGCATTAGATAAAGTAGTTGACATAGTTTTTTACCCTTGTCAAGAAATTTTTGGGGTTGGATGATTTCCCTTGAAAAAAATGAAAAGAAATGAAAGAATGTTGTGATGAATTCTAGTAAATTACAGTTGAAAGTTACGAAAAAAAAACTTTATATATGATAAAAGAATGATATCTACAGTCATATTTTCGTAAGTTCTGTGGTTGAAACAAGAACTTTTTCTTTTAATGAAATGTATAATGATGACGAATGCTTTCTGACCTTTAAATAATTGTACACATTGTCTGGTGATAGAATTGTAAAGTAATTCCACACAACATTGGTTTTCTGTACATAGAATTCCACACTTAAAGAGGTTTTTAGTTGCAGAAAGGGAATATGTTCGATAGGATGTTGATATTCCGTAAACTTGAGCAAATATTATAATGAGAGTTAGAAAAATAACTTTTGAAAAATACTCCATGCATAAAATTTTCATGAATGGTTTCTGTTTTACTCGAATAATTTAGACCGGTCACAGTAGCCTAGTTGTAAAGCGTGTGCTTCGTAATCGGAAGGCCCGGGTTCGATTATCTTTAGCGGCGCTGCGTCAAACCTAAGACGTAAACATAGGTAGTGACCGTTCCTTCGCTAAACGCTCGGCATTAAAAGTAAAAGACATAGGTCTTTCGGATATGACCTTAAAAACGTAGGTCCCGTGTCGCGGTACGCGTTGTCACGATAAAGGACCCTCACTGCTCAATGGCCTTCAGTGCCTAGTATAGATCTAAGTTTGAAGCCCTTCATCGGGAAACGGTAACGTCTCCATATGCGTAAAAAATTCTCGAGTGGGACGTTAAACAACATACGATCAATCAATCAATCGAATAATTTGGCCACAAATTAGAGTCATTTGTTATAATCAATCTTTAAAAACAGGAAACTATTGTGGGCGTAATATTTCATTAATTTTTATTTAATCAAATTAGCCGCTCAATAATACAATCGTAGTAACTAAAGTCTTAAGAAGCAAGGGGAGATAAAACTGATACGAAGACCATGTTGTGAGCTAATCTTCAAGTTAATGTTTAAAGTAAGTGGAGGATTTGTGACGCGCCAAGCTAAAACCTCCCTTATCTCTATTATGACGTAACGTCAAAAGACACATCTAAAGTCAGAAAGGTAAATGAGACGTAAAAAGGCCTCCTCCAGAGAATTGAGAAATTCTCCCCAGGAGAACAAGGAAATGTTGATTTTTTTTAATTTTTATGCTAGAAGATTCTTGGGTGTGGTTTGATATTGTTCATTCGTTAGTTAGTCTACGTCAAATATCTTTGTGATCTTTCCTTTTCAACATTAAGTGTATATCATTAATCGGGGCACTAAAATGAGAGAGTTGCATGTATATTACAGGTGTAATGATTCCGCTGGGTGTCTCCATACCAGGTTATACAGAATAGTTACGATTAAAAAGTATCGGCATGATGTCAAAATAGTTAAATACCACTTATAGGCCAACCTTTTTTTTTTTATATGTTATTCGAAATATTGATTTTTATTTGCATTTTTAGGGTCTGCAAACGTTCATTTAAGCCCAATATTTACTGATATACTGCTGATTCAAAATGAAGATAAGATGAATGCTGTATATTACTATATTAAGCCCATCGTTAAGTCTATAGAGTATGACACTGTGTACTTATACTGACATTATAAATCGAAAGATCAGGTAAGGAATTTTCCAGAAGATAAAAATATACCCCTTTTTAGATATTAGATAAAAGATATATAAATATATTTTTTAAGATATGTCTGTCAGACATTTAAACATGAAATAAACTACAAAGGCCTGTTCATCAGAGCGAACGTTCGCTGAGCGCTAGCCAAAATTACTATTGGAGGTATAAGGAACTTTGGCGAGCGCTCGTGAACGTTCGCTCTGCTGAACAGGCCTCAGAGGTACTGAAATAGAAACCGAAAGTGCAGGGAGGGAATTTCCGTTAAAGGTTTGCCCTTCCGTGGAAACAGGTTTGTTTATTTTGTAAATATTTTTTTTTCTACCTTTCTCATTGAATAATTTATAATGATAAATATTTGAGCTTCCGTTAACCTTTTGAATCTTTTATCTTACATTTGTATTTTGTGAAGTATGTTTGCACAAGAAAGGCCCCCCTTTTTGCAGAAAAGAAAATATTTAAGAAGTTGTATGATCCTGTTCAAAGTAGAAATGTCCACGTGATTCCTTTTCAAATAAAGATTCTTTATAATAGCTTCTTGTAAGCTATATTATGTATCTTAATCATTCGTCGGTCAATCTTTGGTCAATTAAGAACCATTCATACAAGGGTTGTTCGAAAAGTTCGTGGACAAGCGCCATAAAATTAAAACCACTTAAGATTATGATTTATTAATTACTTTGTTAACTGTTCATTAGCATAATCTTTTTTATCTATATAATAATCTATACATCATTAATTATCTATTAATTTTTTTAAAGCAATGGTTAGTACAGGTGGCGGAACCTCTTTTTTCTTTCTAAGTGTAACAGAGAAAACTTTTTTATGAGCATTTTTCATTCAAAAATGAGGTTAATTACAGAATGCGGTATTAAATTTGATACCGTAAAATTTGCAATTTTAGCCCCATTCTGTAAGTTCTGTGAAACAATTTATGAGTCGTATATAATGACGCCAGAAAGGGGTGATCCTTTTCAAATATGCTGTAAAGTTTCACCTTCTTATAAAAATGCCATAGACCTATAGCTAGGAAATATTTAAGTGGACCATTGAAAAATAAAAAGCGTTCAAAGTACTTGTTTTTACTTGTTTTTAAATACCGGAAAAGATTAATGAGATGAGGAATGTAAAATTAATGTCACTTCTTACAAACTTATGATCCTATAAGTATAGAGCAATCAATGTGAAGTAAGCTTTGAAAAAATGACCCGATTCAAAGTATTTTTAATTGTCATGAAACTATTACTTTTTATGCACTCTGGAGAACATATTTTGAAAATTCAGAAGTAATATTAACATTCCTTTAGGAAAAAAATCCCATATCAACCTACAGGGCACTACTGTTAAGACGATACAGAGCAATAAGTCTGTGATCTCAAGGTCTTGTGCTCGGGTGTACATGTAGGTCGTGACTTACCTAAGTCGATTAAAAGATAGCAACCGCTCTGCATTTTGAAATGAAAGATGCGGATCTTGTGTCAGGATAGCTATCGAACGATAAGGAACCATTAATGCCTAAAGGCCCAGGGTTACAAGTATTTCATTTTGGTTTTTTTCAGATTTCTACTTTTTCATTATTTAATGATGCCTCGTAATGAATCATATTCCGCGACTATCAGAGGTGGTCTATGTAGGACTGTGCCATGAAATAGGAAGTCCCACAGAAGTGAGGATCAGGAGAGAAGTGATGGACACTGAGGAGATGATGATACAGCCTGAGTACATTATGGAGGGATTTTACAGAATGTTAAGTGGGAGTAGACGTGAGGGCTTCAGACTAATAACTTCAGATGAAGATTGGATGGCGTGGCCTACAGACCACCACGTAA
This sequence comes from Saccostrea glomerata, assembly GCA_003671525.1. Lineage (NCBI taxonomy): Eukaryota > Metazoa > Mollusca > Bivalvia > Ostreida > Ostreidae > Saccostrea > Saccostrea glomerata. Next base: position 814,453 of record PRKT01000222.1, on the reverse strand, counting down.
TCTGTGATCTCTCTCAGATTAGTATTTACCGTATCCCACAGCACACTGTGATTCTGATGGAATTCGATGATTTACCACCAGGATTCACCAGACTTAATCTCATAAGTCCCTCAAAAAATAATGCAATAGGATCATCCCTTGTATTTATCAAAAACAAAGTTTATATTTACAGCACATTATTCCGCAATAGCTTCTTTCAAACGTTTAAGTCCACTTACTCCCTTAGCACCCCTATTTTCATTCATGGACCTTGTTCTACATACAGTGATCTAGGTGAAGAAAAGGACTTAGCTTTTTGTTTTTCGTCTAATCACTGGTCAACAATTGCACAACTTTGGAAACAAAGATGTCATCAAAAAGATTGGCCCTCTGAAAATGTTGTATCAGATATACTTAGCGGAGGATTCCATGTTGTTCCTATCGGCAGCACGCCTGACAATGGGGGGGGAATGGAGAATCTCATTCTCGAGAGCAGAACAGAAACTTGTGTATTCAATGAATCACTGTCAGTTTCTGTGTTATGGTCTTTTAAAATTGTTTCTCAAAGAAGTAATTAATTTTCAAAATAGTTCAGCAATTCTATGTTCATATTTCATTAAAACAATTGTATTTTGGGTAATTCAGAATGGTAATTGCTTGACTTGGACACCTCCTTACTTGCTGCATTGTTTTTGGGAATGCTTTAAATTATTGTTACACTGGGTAGGTATTGGAGAATGTCCAAATTTTTTCATTCCTCAAAACAACATGTTTAGAGTAAAAGTCACTGGTTCTGTACAAACGACATTGTTTAATCAGTTGTATGATTTGTATAAGAAAGGTATGTCGTGTTTACTTTTCAGCGTGACCCTAAGACCTTACCTAAAGCAAGGTCTCTTATATAGAGCATTGAAAGTCCGTACAGACGAGAGCTGCATCATAACAAGTACAGAATTAGATTTCAGATTTTATGAAGAAATTCATCCAGGCAATGATATAAGTTGTATTGAAGAATTTAGAGTTTGCATGGAACATTTTAGGAAAATATACAATGTAAGGTTTACATCGTATCAGTTGGTAACTTTACAATGTACGACATCAGGTATGTTCCAGAACATCGCCTTCTTGATTCAAAGTGGGATTCATCCAAACAAATATCACAATAAGATTCAATATAAAGCTGATAAAGTATCTAAAAAACTGCTTAAAGTGTCTTGTATGTTTAGTTGGGTGTCCAATATATTGTATCTTGCTTTATACTTGTACAGAAATTGTAGATATGAACACTCAATAAAATATCTACATAAAGCACAGGAAAGAATGTCACAACCTTATATTGTGTATTATGATATTGTAAATGTAAATATGTACAGTCAGTGCATGGCTGGGATAACTCTGTGTAAAAAAATAAGGAGAGCTGTTTTAAAAGATATTGTGTTGCGTAATGAGTACATTTACATAAATGAACTAGCAATGGAGCAGAAGATCAGTTATAAGAATGACAATCCATCATTATATATTCCACCTCTAGTGATGTTACACATGTTGTTTATAATGAATCACCACAGACTGGGTGACACAGTCAAGTCACAACAATCTCTACAGGATCTACACACTCTGTTGCTCTATGATGACGACCTTTATATACCTATTTTTTTCAGAGACATTTCATGGCAAATACTTGGTATCTGTCAACAAATATGTGGGGACAATTTGGGATCTCTGCAGTCTTTTCGGTGTTCATTACAGCAAGAACCAACTCATGGTATTAAGGAAGCGACACTGTTAAGAATGAACTCACTTTTTCCTTAAGTGATATAATGTTTCTCAGAACAATTAATTTCTGATAATACTAAGTATTTACATATTGATTTTCTAATGATGCTGTAATTTTATGATTTCTATTTTTGTCGGTGTGTTACATGTAGAAAATATGGAAATAACGAGCAGTTTAATACTTCAATGCCTTTGTTTATTTTTCCCTTGACTGAAGATACTGTACACATAATTTTATATCTGAAGATTCATTTAATATAGTATTTTAATTAGCTCATCTAAGATGTTGATGGAAGGCCTTTGTAACTAAAGACCCCACCTCTGATGTATTGAGAGTTCGTGTAAACTTTCTTCAATTTTACATTGTTTAATAGAATATGAGACTGAATACTGTACATTATCTCTATATATTCATTTAAACCACCAAACATTTATCTATGTTGGTTGACAGTCTGTCCCCGAGGACATGAGTACACTAAATAACAAAATAAACAAAAAACTAGCAGAAACGTTGCCTAGCAAAATAGGCGTCAATTCTTTGAGTCTATAAGGGTTTACACTATAGTAGATCAAACTTCAAAAGTTTTCACTATAGTAAATCAATGTTCCAAAGTTTTTACTTCAGTAAATCAAAGTTCCAAAGTTTTCACCATAGTAAATCAAAGTTACAAAGTTCTCGCCATAGTTAATCAAAGTTCCAAATTTTTCACTAAAGATAATCAAAGTATTGAAGTTTTTGTACTTTGTTTTATTATGTTTTTTTCTTTTTATTATTAGTCTGTTTTAAGGATATAGTATTGGTTTATTAAAGCTGGTTTTGTTGTTCATTTAATTTAAATATGCAAAGTAATTAATTTAAATGCAATATTTACATTTAACAGTAGAAAAGAAAATGATATCTGAAATTAAGGTAGCAAATATTTTGATTAGAAATGACGTAATTTTATCTTATAATTTTTCCCCCATAAATAATAATAAATATTGCTATTTTATCGGTACAAGTACTTTAAATTCATTTCTTTAGGAGACAGGTCGGGTTTTTAAAACGTTCTCTAAAACATTTGTGAATCGTATTCTTGAAATTTTATAAAATGTACTGAATGGGAAGCAAAAAACATAATTCCAAAGGTTTAACAGTACTTAATGAAACTTCCCAAGTTTATACCAAAGTAAATCAAAATTCCAAAGTTTATACCAAAGTAAATCGAAATTCAAACGGTTTACTACGGTTTTTGGTATGACTGGGGTTTGAGGTATTATTGGTGTGTGAATCACGCAGACGTGCAGGGAGGTATATTTTTTATGAAGCACGCCAGTCTGTGTGATTCACTCCCCTCCCCCTTTAATTCTCACTAAACCTAAAAACATTCCTTATATTTACATATTTCATGTTTGCAAACACACAATATTTGAATTTTCCGCTTCCCTATATCATTAAACTTTAATTTACGTTGCTGTAGTCTTATTGTGACGTTACGTTAATCATCGTTTTCTGTTTCCACACGTGCGTATACACGAAAATATTATTCAAATCAATTTTATAGTTGGTTTAGTTAAAACCGCTTGGTCCGATTCTTATCGCTAAAAATATATATTCGTTTTTCTTCTTGAAAAATAATTGTCCATAAATTGTTTCAACTTTTGTCAAATTATATCCCCAAAGTCTTCTTCTCTTAAACGATATCAAAATTCAAAAGTTAAAAAATAATTTTTGTTAGATCACACATAAAATTATCCTATGTTGATCATTGTTGATATCGCGTGAAATCACCTTCGAAAAATTAAATTTATCGCTTACATGTTTTTCTCATGAAGAACAAACCCGAGCAGTTTTTTCACAACAAAGTACACGTATATATTACCTGTACACGGACAATATTTTAGCTCCTTAAAAAAAATAATTTAAAATATCTCATTTTCCTTTATTCTTTAAATATGCATATTAATATAAAAATTAGTATGGATTATATTCAATAAATTTCTTAATTTTGAAAAAATGTATTATGACGAAGGCTTCTACTAATAGAGAAAAAAATACTCGGGTTTGAATTATCTTCATTATAAGATATAACCAATAATTTTTTTTTCAAAATTGACTTCACAACAGATCTTAACTTCCGTCAGGAACTACTGTTTGTCAATAAGGTTTTTGATATGCGTTTTCCATGTAAAGATTGTTGTAATAAACTATTAAATCAATCCTATAATTTATATTTATATATTATCTATGTTATGACGTACTTTTATTGTGTAGGATAATATTTGCCTGTTTCGGGTTCAGCGGCTTTAAAAAAAAGCAAATGTAAATATTTATTTAAATGTTACAAAATAAGTCAGATTTAGGCCGACATCTGACATTTTAAAATGATTTATATTATTTTTTCTATTATTTTTTCAAGGAATTTTTCTGTCTTGTGACCTAAATTCTATCTAAAGAAAATGAGATTTTTTACAGATAAAAGAATTAAGATAGGAACATGGTCTATCATTCTATTTGGCAGTTTTTAGCAGATCAATACAGTCTCTAGTCTAAGCTGCTGTTGGTTTACTGAGGCTTGGTTCGTATCGATACCAGTAGGTCAAGGTCAAGGTCACATTGGAGTCATTCCAGTGGTATTGACCTTCAACTTCAAGGTCATTACCGCCCGTCCAGGCGCTACAGTCAGTGAATACATCTGAAGGACAGGTAACTACAATGATCCATTATAGGAGTGTAATTATAAGGAATATATTCAATAAAACATGTGTATATCGAACACTGTGAAAATGAACTGACACTTACAGCGAAGTGAGTTTCACTCCTGTAACTTTATATATTGTTAACTTTAATGATATGAATATATGTTAATGACGAAGCACATTTGTCGTTCCTGACACTATATTATTAGCGTGATTCACTGTACATGTGAATAAGTCAATAAAAATTGAGGGGTGATTCTTTCTGAGATGAGAGAAATATTACCGCATATTTTTCCGAAGACAATAGTTCCCCAAGTTGGCGAAAACTCTTACACCTCGAGAAACTTTGGCAAATACTTTTACATTTTGAAAAACTTTGGCAAAAATTTTGACACTTTAATCTACTTAAGATTACTAGTTAACTTTACTTAACTATAGTTAATTATTAAACTGTTGTAAATTATAGTAAGCTATAATTTTTGTTAGGGTTTATAATCGTATATAAAAAATCTTTTTTTTTTAATGTAATTACTTTGTAAATTTTTTCTAGTTTTTAATTATTAAAAAAAAAAATGAAATACTAAAAATGTAATTTTGGCTAAACATTGTTTTTCGTAAAGGATTTTAAAAGAAATTCTATCCTTTTGTATCTCGAACAAATGCCTGGTAAGGAACCTCAATTTGTTTTTAGTAAACTTGTTTATGTACAAATACTTCAATGAAAGAATTTGTGAAAGAATGAAAGAATTTTAGAACTCGTCTGTCCTTAAATATTAAATATCAAACATGCCAAGAAATCAGAAACCAGTACTTCTAAAAGTAACTTACCCTCTAAATTTTTTTGGAAAAATTAATCCGCAAGATAATATTCTAGTGATTTTTTTTATATTGTAACTATTTATTAAAGTAAAACTTTGATCTCAAACTTTTTTTTTGGTCAAACATTTCGAACAAGAAATGTAAATTTACCTACCACTGTAGATTTAGATCACTATTTTTGCGAATAAAAAGAAGAAAAAGTACACATTTTCTTATAATTATTATTATTGTAGTTTATAATCTTGAAATATGTTAATGTACACACGGGAATAAAAATTCATTCATGTTAAAAAATTAAGCGTAATTTCGCAATGATAAATAATATTCTATAGTAATCTACAAAACAACTTACTTTCATAAAGAAAAGTTGTAGCGAGCCAGACCGATTCTTCCATGCAGTCAATTACAACCAGCTGAGAGCACATGTCTTCACACTCTGCCTTATTGAAAAAGTAAATAATTAAGTAAAAAAAGTTGATGTTTATAAAGTTTAAACAACATAGTTAGAAGTCAGTGTTTATCGTAGTTCTTGGATTTTTATAGTGATCTATTGTTTGGCAAATAATTCTATCATTAATTTATATTTTGACTGAATTATCTTCTATGAATTCTTAGGCCTTTTTACTTAAAGTAAATTTATCATCGGATGTTTTCTTCTCCCTGACACCTACACTACTTCGGATTATGGATTTTGTGTTTTATATCCTGTTTACGACTTCCTTTAATATGTCCTTTGTTTATCAATCACTGTATGTTATCTGCATATATTTTAGTATAAGATAATCAATTGAATAACGTATATTCCAGTTTAAAAATTTGATCAGTTTTTATACCTTTCTATGGAGTTTTTTTTTAATAAGGAGAACAAAATGGTCTGAAAATTACAACAACCCCAGTCCTCTAGACACGAGGCAAAATTGTTTGCAAGTGTGAATTGGTGAAAATAAAGATGGGCGAAAACACAAGAATAGAACATTGCTACATACACCGTATCAAAGAAAATTTGACGAGAGAAAAACTTACGTCATCCTGTTTAACATAAGTTGAAAGTTGGTATGGTCTGGAATGAGAATCAACTCTTTATATTTTTATTTTAAGCTCTTTTTTTTTATTAAAAGTCTTGATATATGTAAAATATATGTTGGAATTCTGCTTCCTATAATCTGAAAAAAGATAGTAAAAAGAAAACGACCTATATTTCTTCAAAAAAGAATCACAACTTGTATCGTGGCGAATGCATACAGACTGTTGGAAAGGTTTTTTCAACCGTTTATATAGATGTTTTGATCCCAGATGAAATCCCAGCATCATTCTAGTGTACATATTAGAGCATTTGTTCTCGAGATTAGTAATTTTAATATTTATGTTCATATATTTTTAAATCATAAATACTTCTTTTATTGCATATGTAAGATTTTTTTTAAATTTGATACGTTGAACTTTTTTGGTAGATTAAAATATAAAGCAATAAATATGAAGTTTTTCGTGCTATACATTTGGAATCATTTTGGGCAATTATAAATTAATACAAGACGAAAGAGAATTTACTCTCAAGTCTAATAACGTTGAAATTAAATAGTTTTAAGTTTTTCATAAAAATGTAATTGGTTAATTCTAAATGTCCTATTCGGTATATTTTAACCCATCAAATAAACGTGGTGATAATGACGATTACAGTATATAACTTACCTTAGCCTCCGACCATCTGACCTTCGTCTGACCTTTCAAGTAACGATTGTTGTTGTATTCAGTCCATGGGGGCATACAACCTGTAAATATTTAAATATTCAGAAATCACGTCATATTATTAATTAGTTAGTTGATAAAGAAGAAGGAAATGTTTCGGCTTTATTGTGCCCTTTAAATTTTATGGTCTCAAGAAGTATGAAATTGGCTGAAACAGGGGTTGAGTAGATGAAGATGATACATGTAAATCATTTAAGAATATGGCACGAAGGAGGACCGTTTTGGAAATATGACATCATTAATTTGGTACATATGTACAAGTTTAATGCAGAAAAGAATCCGACTCATTTGTGTGCTAATTTTCTTTTAGATAATGGTATTTGCCACTGTCACCCACTTCATTTTTTTGGATATTTTGTGTAAAAAGCTCTAAAAAAACACATATCTAGAAATCTTTGTGGGCGACGGTGGCAGAGTACGTTTCTGAAAGAAGATTCCTTGAAAATTGATGTCTTCAGCACATTTTTTTAATAAAATTCGGGAAATGCACTAGTTAATGACGTCCTACTTGGCATATAAGAGTACATATGAGAAAAAAGACCTATATATTCTTAATGCATGTAATTCCTATAAATCAGAAAGAACGAATTTTTATTTCTTATTTCACATTCATATTTTTAGAAAAAAAAACAAGAAATAATTTGTATTGAAATTGTACCTTGTTCTTTATTATTAATATCGATCTGTACGATATTTTGCTGTGTTTGGTAAAGTTTTATTTTTAATGTCTATTATTTGATTAATATTGGTATTGATATTCAATGCAGTTTGTGTTTTTCTCATCTGAATGTCTATTCATTGCTGTTTTCAATGATCAAATTAATGGAATATCAAACTCAAACAGCAAGGGATATGTATTCATGTTACTTGTTTCTTATACATTCTGTTATTTGAACACATACCGATTTGCAATGATCATATTATAAAACTCTCAATCTGTATTATATGCCTGTATATAAAAGAATAGTACTGTAAAACGCTTTTTATTCACAAGACTTTAGTTTTTGCCTATATTTGCAAAACTGTCTGCTTTGATTCTTGCATATATTTATAATAGTAAGGATTTTTTAATAACAAAAGAACTATCTGTCACAAAAGTTTTCTTTTTATTGATTTTTAGCTTTCAACATTTTTTCGAGCAAAGTTTATCCATATATCTGACGTTAAAAAAAAAAATACATTGTACCAATACTGAACAAAATTATATATATCATTTGGGTGCTTTTGAAAATTGATATAAAGATATTTATTATGTAAAACTACTTTGAATTTCAGTTGAAGAGGTATAATTTTTTTCTCACTATTTCATTCATATTTTTATTATTAATCCTTCATCTTTTATGTCTGTAGCACAACCTCATCAAAACTCAACTTTATATTATAAAGCACTCATATTAATAAGCGAAATGTACTTAAACAATAAAATGCTTTCTTTGTTTGTTATTACTGGAATTAACGGAAGCAGCGGTTGCAGAAAAAATACATAACCCGCGTATTACTAAGCGGGTTATCTAAATTTTTTCTGCAATAGCTGCGACCGTTAATTCCAGTAATAACAAAGAAAGGAAGCATTTTATTGTTTATATTTATATCTGTTTAAATAATCATGAAAATTAGGATTAAAAAGATTAATTATTGTATTAATGATGCGAACGTCTTTATACGTTTTATTGATGTATCTTAAGCAAATATAAATTGAACGTATTTTCGTCTTGATAAACTTCCATTAATCTTGAAAAAATCAAAGTGATGTTATCAATTCCTCTGAGAGAAAAAATGCTTCTGATTATTTTTTCTTAAAAGAAACCTTTTGATAGATGTAGTTCGTTTATTTTTTTTTAACAAATTTGAAATTATGAGAAAATATTTTAAATGATCACACAATGATATCGGTAGTCTCGTTAAAAATAGAATCATCTTTTCATGGTCTGTGGTCAATACAAGGACTGTGTCATTTAATGAAAGGTAACATTAAGTCAAAATGCTACCTGACGATTTCTGTCTTATTTTAGACCATTATGTACACTTAATATTTAAATGATATGCTTACTTACTTTTACGGAGATGTACAAAGCCTCAACCTGTCTGAAGAGGTTGACCCGAGTACAAGTTGTCTTCCCTTGGAAAGGAAAATATTTGTACACATTGCCTGTTGATAGAATTGTAGAGTAATTCTATACAACACTTGTTTTCTGTACATGAAATTCCACACGTAAAGAGGTTTCTAGTTGTAGAAAGGGAATATGTTCGATAGGATTTGGATATTCCGTAATCAGTAAGGTAATGATCATATCTTTTCTCGAATACAGCTTGAACAAAAATTGTAATGAGAGTTAAAAAATTAACTTTTGAAAAAGTACTCCATCTCTGAAGATTAAAAATTTGTTTTATCAAACTGGAAATAAATCAGTCGTGATGCGATAAAATATGGTGTGTTTTATTTATAAATTAACGTTGGCTTTATACAAAAGGTTGGTGATTTTAAATGCATTTTCCGTAGTGGAGTGTTTGTATTGAATAATGTTATGATACACTCAAACAAATTCCACTTTACCCCATTAATGTTTGGGAAAATAATCAATGAAACTCTGTATACGTTTTTATGTCAACTATTCAACTTCCTATGTTTAAATAGTTCCGTATTTACACTCTTTCTAAATTTGTATTTTTAAATGAACTTCTGCGTCTGATTGTCGTTCCATATCATCGTATTTCACATAAAATGAATTTTAATTTTTTGATGTAAATAAAAATGAAGAGAACAATATTTACTTAGATAATAAATGATTTTTTTTTAATCTTTCATGTACCACTGTAATATTTGAATCAAATCTACATTTTCAGAAAAAATACCGATGTTTTTCTCAACAAAAGACTTTTCAACGAAAACACACTTTTCCCATTCCTCAACAAGTATCCACACTGAAGATCGACATCGTATATCTATATAACATTGAGTTACGCAGTGAAAAAATATTTTGAGCAAAGAAATGTCAAAATGTGATATTATCACCGGGGAAAATAAGTGTCAAACTTTCCGGCAACAATAAAACATAAAAATGCTAACGATGGAATAGCACTTTATTATAAACGTAGGTCGGTAGGGCGAATTCTGGACATCCAAAAACTGCACCCGATCAATCCGAAGCCTAGGAGTTAACTGATTAACAATGATTCGTGTAACATATAAATAATAAAATATAACAATGGCAATTAGCATAATTCTGAGCATAAGTGACAGATGGCTTGAATGGAATAACTCATGACATGTTGAGTAAATTGATTAAATAATTAATTTCCAGATTCGGAGTTACATAGTAATTAGCATAATTAAAGTTTTTCTAGTTGTTTAAAGTAATTACAGTAAATTAATAGTATATTTTAAAGTCAGCTAAAACATATGTCACTAAAATTGTTTCTATCAAAAATCACATCGTGATAATTCCCTCTCGCTTCGGAAAAGAGACGTCCTCGTCTCAGGAAAATCCAAGAACTGAAATGCGGAGCACTGTGTTGTTGGTTTCAGTCAAAAGAATGGTTGGAGTAGGAAGCGGTAGGAACTGATGTTGCTAACACGTTTGATTGAGTTGCATGATCGGTCTTCGTTCTGCAATTTATCGTAATAATCCTTTATTCTTCTCGAATCCCTGCGCCGGTTGCTTACGGACTTAGTCTTCGGACAAAGTATGCTCTTCCTTTGCGTCTCCGCAACAGCAACACTCATCGGACTAGATTTGGTAGCAGTCCGAGAAAAACACACACTTGCAGTAGAATCGCATGTTGTTGCTGACTTGCTGTCAGACGATCCTACAGACGGGTTTCCCAGGTTTGTCTTCAAGCAGGCCCGTCCTGATCCCTTGGCTTGATCCTTTTTGATCGGTGCGTGATCGATGGACGCCACTGGAAATGATTTCCTTTGGGAGGAACGGTAAGGTGTGAAGAGAAAGAGAAGAGAAACATACTTGCGCATATTGACCATGTTTTCCGCGCACGAAACACTCGAAACGTGTAGCTGGACACGTGAGAAGGTGGTCGTGGAAGAATGGTTTCCCGCACCTATAGCACCATGGACTGGATCCTGGTGTCGAGAAAATTCGTGCTGGTCCTGGTGTGATCCAAGGACGCGAAAGACAATGGCGCTGGTTAGATGTTAGGAAGGAGTGGTAAAGTCCTTTTCTCCAGGTTGGCATGGTGTTGTTAAAGAGAGATCGTCTTGGGGGAACTCGCTTAATTGATGGTACTCGGGATCAAACTGCTACAAAATATATGCAGCAGTCCCAGGTTTTATACCCTTAGGATATCTCCACCAAATTATCACCGGGGAAAATAAGTGTCAAACTTTCTGGCAACAATAAAACATAAAAAATGCTAACTATGGAATAGCACTTTATTATAAACTTAGGTCGGGAGGGTGAATTCTGGAAATCCAAAAATTGCACCCGAGCAATCCGAATCCTAGGAGTTAACTGATTAACAATGATTCGTGTAACATATAAATAATAAAATATAACAATGGCAATTAGCATAATTCTGAGAATGAGTGACAGATGGCTTGAATGGAATAACTCATGACATGTTGAGTAAATTGATTAAATAATTAATTTCCAGATTCGGAGTTACATAGTAATTAGCATAATTAAAGTTATTCAAATTGTTTAAAGTAATTACAGTAAATTAATAGTATATTTTAAAGTCAGCTAAAACATATGTCACTAAAATTGTTTCTATCAAAAATCACATCGTGATAATTCCCTCTCGACTTTATCACCGTGTTTTTGGTGATATTTTTATTTGCTGATATAATGACCTGAAAATAGGACAGGAGACGATTAAAGTTTACGTCTTTATTTCTTAGTGTCCGAAGAATAAGAGTTAAGATATAATCATTCGCAATCGCAAAAATAATGCCAGCAATAACACTTTAAAAATCACAAATGTGAGGTGGCATATATGATATGACATGTGCATAGTTCACCTTTAAGACAATTTCACACATTTGATAACAAATTAAAAAAATTGCTTAAGACACATTATACAACCACTATAACAAATTGCTTGTGTGGTGGCCCACTATAGTTTCAAGTGCAATGACACCTAACAACAAATTTACAAACATTACAGGGTTGAAGTGAAAAATAAATGAAATATCTTATACAACATTATTCAAGAATTAAAAACAAAATGGGGAAATTAATCTCAAATAATAGAAAAACTCAGTTTGCTAGGTGAAGGTGTTTTAAGGGCAGATGATAATTCAAAATGATTGACTCAAAACACAAGCACATGGCTTTGTTTACATCATTAATTGAACTTCCGGTATAAGTTACTTAACTTCCGGTTAACAGTTAAAAAAGGGGGGGTATGTAGTACACAAACAAAGGATTAAACTGACATCAATAATAAAATGATCTAAACTAAACGATAAATGCTACATATCCTACAATGCTACTTGTTTACATGAACTATTTGAACCGTGCACATGTACTGATCTGAACATTTAAGAAACTCTGCGCTAGTGTGTTAGCAGATCATGAATGTGACAACAAGAAAATAAGTGTCAAACTTTCCGGCAACAATAAAACATAAAAAAAATGCTAACGATGGAATAGCACTTTATTACAAACTTAGGTCGGTAGGGTGAATTCTGGAAGTCCAAAAATTACACCCGAACAATCCGAAGCCTAGGAGTTAACTGATTAACAATGGTACATGTAACATATAAATAATGAAATATAACAATGGTAATTAGCACAATTCTGAGCATGAGTGACAGATGGTTTAGATAGAAAAACTCATGTCACGTTGAGTAAATTTGCTAAAATTGACACATTGAGTTGCATGGTAATTATCATAGTTACAGTTTTCAAGATGTTAAAAGTAATTATATTTACTAGTAATTAAAAGTATATTTCAAAGTCAGCTTAAACATGTTACTAAAATTGTTTTATAAAATATCACACCGTGATAATACTCGTAAGAAACTGTTTGATCAAGGATTACAGTATGATTCTTATTAAACATATAAACTCTTTACTTCTGCTTTTTTTTTCACGAATTAACACGCAAGGATTAATTTTTTTATGTTTCCAGTTTGAAATAATCACAATATTTTGAATAGAAATACATTTTACTGAATGTACAAAAATGTACAAAGCATTCATTATACAGTTCCGAAGTTGTTTTTAATTTTCTATCCCATTCCTGGATTTTTTCATGTTTAAAAAAAAAAAAAAAGAAAATGTTTAACTTTGATTTTTTGAAAATTTATATAGTTCCTTCATACTGTTCAAATGATCTTCCGCAATTCTGTTATAAGGTAAATCTAAAAGTCTTTTTATACAAATGTAAAATAGATGCGGAAAATTCATTCGTCTTTAATTTCGAATTCAAATAAAAACTTCTTAATATCTACTCAGGAATAAAAATTTTATCACCTGTAATTTTGCCTGCGATATTATTGAATGTCGATTTGACGTCTATAGCAAAAGACGTTTTTATGTTGCTTTTTTTATTAAATCTATGTTTTTTAAACCTGAAAATATTTTGCTGAACATGCAATTTTTTGTTTGTTTTTTTTTTCTTTAGCAACATTTCAAAAAGATTTTCATTCGTATTGAGATGCCAATACTTACTGGCGAAGAGCTGCAAATAAATACCTACACTCCCTTAAGGGTTATCAATCTGTTTATATGGGCATAATATTAAATTTTTATTTACAACTACATGTATATGGGGGATACTGTTCAAAACTACATTTTTTTCTTTCATCTTATTTTCGAATTTTCTTTATTAATAGGAGACTAAAGACGCTCAGTTAAGCTCAATATTTCGAAATTTTGCGAATATCAGAATTCAGCTTGACTATGAGTTCTGTAATTAATTGAGAACATTTTGAGTGACAGTCTGTAGAATGTGAACTGTATACTTACACACCGACATAATAAATCGAAATATTAGATGAGGTGTTTTCCAGAAGTTAAATATATACTTTTTTTTTTTTTTACATTTATATCTCACAAAGAGTACTTTCAATGACAGTAGAAACCGAAAGTAGATGTTAGGGAATTTCCAAAATTAGTTTCCCCTTCCGTTGAAACAGGTTTGTCTTTTTTGGAATGTATTTTATTAAGATTTTAAATGATCAATGTTTGAATTTCCTTGAACCTTTTGAAATTTATCTTCTTTAGCGTTTACCAAAAGTCCCAAGAATATTATAATTCCACTTTGTGCATTACTTGTTTAAAAATTATAAGCTATATGTGTGTCTGAATGACATTCATAGGGAAATTTAAGGTCAATTAAGAAGCAATTGATAGACATCAATAGAGCAATGTCTCATCTAATGATTCTAATGTTCATTCTCTTGATAAATCTCTAGGGTCTGCTCCAGTTTTACAAATTATGATACATGTAATAATTAAAGGACAGTCAATGTAAATTAGGATTTGAGAAAATGGCCCGATTCATTTTTTTTACCTTCAGGAAACTGTTACTTTTATGCAGTCAAAGGGAACATATTTTGAAAATTCTGATTTAATATTGAAAATTGGGGGAGGGGGATCCCAGTGACCTACATGTCATGTTAGATCAGTGGGTATAGAGCGCTCGTTCTCTGATTAGAAGGCCGTGTGCTCGAATCTCGGCCACGACTGACCCAAGTCGATACAAAGCTTAAGGTTACAAGTGCTGGGTACTTTGAAGTGACAGTTCCAGATCTTTTGAATAAGACTTTAAGAACAGGGGTCTCTTGTCACGATAGGTGTTGTCACGATTAAGATTCCTTATTGCTTAACGGCCCTGTGTGCCGAGTAAAGGACTAAATGTGAATTCCTTCACTGGTACATGTTTATAGTAACGTTTCTTTATGTAGGAAACATTCGTAAACTGGATATACATGTAAAACAACATACATTAATAGTCACTTTTTTAAAGATATCATTAAACAATAAAGATATCTACTTCTTTCCTATTCACCAGCAATCAATAGCAATTACGATTATAATTACCCAAGATGTGTTTTAAACGGACAAGTTGTACCAATTTTTAAAACATTCTGACTCATCTTAGTATTTGTTTACTTTTATCATTTCATTTGCTTCTGCATTTTTACTTAGATTCTTTGAAAAATAGTTCTTCACAAAAATATTTCCATGTATTTATATTTTTCCTGTTTTCATATTTATATATCTATATAAGATGCTATAAAGCGTACTTAATCTGAATGCATTGTTGTAGTGTAGTCTAGTTCAAGGTTTCATCTAATTCTCAAATTTTTTGGTATGAATGGAAAACAAGAATTTTATGACCCTGAAAAGTTAAAACCTAAGTCAATTAAAATTTTTAGATGGATTTAATATATATACATGTATATGATTTTTAACATTTCTTCATGAAAAATAGATCTTTATCTCGCTGCCTCTTCATATATGTAAAAGCTATAATATTTTGTACATTTATTAAGTCGATTGCCGACTTACATTTTCTATCGCTGAAAATAACACAATAATTTCTTTTTTTAGATTTCTGTTATTCTTTCAAAAACATATCCTTCTCGAAATGGATCAGATCCCTCGACTGTCGGAGGCGGTTTATGCCGGACTGTGTCGTGAAGTAGGAAGTCCGACAGAAGTGAGGATCAGGAGAGAAGTAATGGACACTGTAGAGGTGTTGAGAAAACCTGTGAGCATTAAAAGGGGGTATGAAAGAATGGTGAGTGGGAGTAAGCGTGAGGGATTCAGAATGAGAACTTCAGATGAAGACTTTATGGCGTGGATCTCAAACCACAAGGTGATATGTGATATCTCTCAGACCAGTCTCTATCGTATCCCACAAGATACTATTATACTAATGGAGTGTGATGATCTTCCACCGGGATTCACCAGACTTATAATGATGAGTCCATCAAATTATCCAAAAATTATATCCTCAAGTGTATTTATGAATGGAAAAGTCTATATTTCTAGTAAGCTTTTCAGCAAAAGCTTTCACCAAGAATTTAAGTCCACACAATCCACCGGCGCCTCTTCTTTCCAACATGGACCTTGTTCTACAATCGTTGACCTAGGTTACGAAAACGACGTTGCTTTTTGTTTATGGTCACAACACTGGCCGACAAAAGCACTACCATGGATTCAAAGATGTCGTCAACAAGGTTGGCCATCCGATAGAGTTATATTAGAAATATTAAACGGGGGTTTCCATGTTGTTCCCATCGGTAGCACAACAGAAAATGAACTCGAATGGAGAATCTCATTCTCGAGAGCAGAACAGAAACTGGTGTATTCAATGAATCACTGTCAGTTTTTGTGTTATGGTCTATTCAAATTATTTCTTAAAGAAGTAATTAATTTTCAAAATAATTCACCAGTTTTATGTTCATATTTCATAAAAACCACTGTATTTTGGGTAGTTCAGAATACCATTTGCTTGACGTGGACACCGCATAGCTTATTATCTTGTTACTGGAAATGTTTAAAATTATTGGTAAACTGGGTACGAATTGGAGAATGTCCTAACTTTTTTATTCCTCAAAACAATATGTTTCAAAGGAAAGTTTTTGGATCAGTACAAATATCCTTGTTTCGTCAGTTATATGATTTATATTGTAAGGGAATATCGTGTCTTCTGTTGAGTCCAACCCTGAGACCTTATCTGAGTAAGGCCCTTTTATACAGATCAATTCGAATCTGTCCCGACGAGAGCAGTATCTTATCTAGCACTGATTTAGATATCAGTTTCTATAGAGAACTATCTACATATACATATATTCCTATAAGATGTATTGAGGAATTTCGAGTTTACATGGAGTGTGTAAAAAGAATACTTATCAGAAACTTGTCACCATACGAGATAGCTACTGTACAATGCATGACATCAGGAGTACTAGGGACCACAGCCTTCTTAATTCAAACTAGTATTGATCCAAATAAATATTGCAATAAGATTCAATACAAAGCTAATAAAGTAATTGATAGTTTAATTAAACTGTCATGTACGTTTGGTTATGTGTCAGACATTCTGTATCTAGCTATGTACTTGTACAGAAACTGTAGATATGAACACTCACTGAATTGTTTACAGCAAGCACGGGAGAGAATGTCACAACCATATATTATGTATTACGATTATGTTAATTTAAATATGTACGGACAATACATGTCTGGGATACCACTAGGTAAAAAAATGAGGAGAACAATATTAATGAACATAGTGTTACGTAGTGATTACATTAATGAACTTGTGATGGAGCAGAAGATAAGTGATACTCATGGCAAGAGTAGCTTATACATTCCACCCCTAGTGATGTCACACATGTTGTTAATACTGAATCATCACAGACTGGGTGACACAGTCAGGTCTCAACAATCTCTACAGGATCTACAGACTCTAATGCTCTATGATGACGGGATTAATGTACCCACCAATTTCAGAGAT
Organism: Saccostrea glomerata; assembly: GCA_003671525.1. Taxonomy (NCBI): domain Eukaryota; kingdom Metazoa; phylum Mollusca; class Bivalvia; order Ostreida; family Ostreidae; genus Saccostrea; species Saccostrea glomerata. The sequence goes on along the minus strand of PRKT01000222.1, from coordinate 797,020 downwards.
ATTTCGTGGCAAATACTAGGAATCTGCCAACAAATCATTGGAGATTATTCGGGATCTCTACAGTCGTATCAATATTCGTTACAACAATATTCCTTTCATAATATTCAAAAAGCAACGCAAATAAGAATAAACTCACTTTCTCATGGAATGATGTGACGTTTCTATATGGAAACAATTGGTTTTAGAACATTCCTAGTATTAACAGATTGTTATGCTTTGAGGAACGCTGACATTTCAATTTTTTGTTAATTTTAGTTTTCAGATACAACTCTAACATTTTCATGCTCCTGTTTTTTTTTATTAACTCTCAGTATTGTACACGTTATTTTATGTCTGCAGATTCTTAATTTCCCTTTTTCAATGAAACTTGAATTATATGATGATCTTGCAACACATGTTAATAAAAAATCTCTTTTCTTACTTTTAATGGGTTTTTTTTATTAATGTAGAACGTTCTTGTGTTTTGATGACCCAGTTATCCATCAAATTCCTTATTTCGTTCCATAATTCTCTCATCATTACATTGTCTATCTTATCCTCTTTCAATGAATAAAGGTCTTTAAATCTTTTTGTGTTGCTTTCGTTAAGATGCTTATTTTTTTTCAAATTTTCAAAAGCATTTTTCCACAATATAAAGAAAGAATCATTTACCTATTATAAAGGGTCACAATTTAAATTTTCAGTAGTAAAAACTGAAAAAGTAACAGAAAATCATAAAAATGGCCCGCAAACACAAATGGTACAATTAAATAACACAACTGCGTGGAGACAATTTTTAGAGGATTGAGAAAAATAATTTATATGAAGGGAATATGAATTTGTATTTGGAGAAGTGTTGAGAATTAATACATATTAGATATTAAATTTTATGATGTTATGAATTCGTAGGTGTCTGCATATCTTTAAAACATCAAGAATTAACCCAATTGAATTAATGATTTCACAATGAAGGATATGGAGATAACAAACAGTATGCTATCTCAAAGTACATAAAACAATAAAGAATAAGAGCAGAGCAAACACGGACCCCCGAAACATCAGAGGTGGAATCAGGTGCCATGGAGGAGTGAGCATCCCCTGTAGACCGGTCACGCCCGCTATGTGCTCCTTGTCATGATCAGGAAATAACGGAAAAAGTCTGTCGTCAATTTAGTGCATAAATAATGGACTAACAATTGGTATGAAAAACATCAGTCAGCATTTGACTCGATGATAAATTGTATTTGCTGACAAGGTCATTGTATCGACCATAGAACTTACGAAATGATGACTTCAAACGAGACTGCTGATATTCTTGTTTCGTTAACTTGCTTGTCAAAAATTTACCTCATTTTAGAAAATTGTTCATACGTAGAACATGCTCTTTCGTACCGAATCAACTGAGATATATATACTCAGTATGCAAGTTATGAAGGTATATTGCTGCATAAGTTTAGGGGAAGTTGACGATAGAAAAGTTTAAGGCATTACGTTTATCATATAGCTTGGTTGTTTAATTATCATAAGTGTCTTTTTCAAGTAAAATATCCAAGTATGAAAAAACATAAGTGTCGGACTCTGTGGTATCTTTTATCTCAAGCTCACCAGGATATATCGTATCGACGTAGGAAGGAAAATTACCGTTATTAATTGATAATACGTCGTCGATATATCTAAATGTCGAGTTGAAGGTCAAAGCAAGTGTTTTCTTCTTTTCACGGATAAGATTTTGCATGAATTCTGCTTTATATGAATATAAATAAATTGCAACAAAAAAATTAAATAAATTACAATTTAAAAAAAATGGGAGAAGCTGAATATTTTGCCAAAAAATACTATCAAAAGTTTTTTTTCCATGGATATTATTTCTGAAACAGAAAGACGAAATATTTCTAGATTTAGTTCAGCGTAAATTATAATCCTGTGAAAAATGTATTCGAAATTACAGGTCTTTGTTTCTGGCCTTAATTCAATAGTTTATATAAGGGTATTCAAGAATATGAAAGAAAAGGATATCTTACTAATTAAGCAATTTTCAAACAATTCTTAAATTTCATTATTCCATTTGGAGTACATTGATATTGTTTTCAATAAAATATCAAATATTTGTCACATTCGATGTGCCGCCCAGTACTGCCTGGTTTTCGGTGGAGTGCCTTTTAAGTCCAAAGAATATGACACTGTGTACTTACACGGATATTATGAATTTAAAGATTAGATGAGATATGAGAAAGATTATTAATTATCCAAGTTCAGTCAAGGGTGTACGGGAAGCTACCCCAGGTTATATTCCATACACCCTGGGGCCAAGACAGTACCTTGATTGAACCTGGATAACGTATTTATTTTTATGTACCCATTAAAATTCTTTGTAAAAATCCGAGTCTAATCAATTGTGTCTCAATCTATAGATAAGACAACAACGTGTTACAATGCATTGTTGCGTCGTGTCATTTTAGAAAAAGTATGCATTGTGACGTGACGTCAAGTTTTATTTACCCTCGGCTCAAGTTGGTAGTACGAAAATATACACCCGATTCTTTAACTAATCAGAGCTCGCGTTACAAGCTACATAGGAAATAAAAATATAAAACTATACATATTGTTTTAAATTTTCACACATTTAAATCTCAAATAGAAATCAGGTAACGCCATTACAAATCGAAAGTACAGGTAAGGGGCTTTCCAACATTAGTTTCCCCTTCCGTGAAAACAGGTTTGTCTGCTTTCTAATAATATATTTATAAAAATATTAAATGATCAAAATTAGAATTCCCGTAAACCTTTTTAATCTTCATCTTTATCGTTAAGCATTAGTTAATATGAATATTCCGCTTTCTGCAGTGCTTGTTTATAAACTAAAGTTATCCTGAACAAAGCAAGTAATGTCCACTTCATTAACTTTGTTATAAAAGCTTATAGCTTCCTTTAGCTATTTATTTGTCTGAATCTTTTGTCGGCAAATTTAAGGTCAATTAAGAAGCTACTAATAGACACCAATATAGCAATGCCTCTGCAGCCCAACTGAGAGTTCTCAAAAAATATATTGTGATTTATCGCAACTGTCTTCTCCAGATTTTACAGTAATATGATAATAAGCAAGAAACACGTAAATTAAGCTTTACGAAAATGACCCGACTTAATTCATTGTTAACCCTTAGTAGCCTATTATTTTTTATGCAATCTAGAGAACAGATTTTGAAAATTCAGAAATAATATTGAAATTTTTTGGCAAAAAATTTCCCCCAACCTAAACGTCACGATATTTCAGTTGGTATAGATTGCTCGTTTTCTGTCGTGTGCTCAAATCTCGACAACGACCCATCTAAGTCGATACAAACGTGGCAAGTGCTAGACACTTTGGACTAACAGTTGCAGATCTTTCAGAATCGCGTTAAGAAGAGGTGCCCAATGCAACAATAAAGAACCATAAATGGCCCTGAATTCCAAGTAAATGTCTAACTTTGGAGCCATTCATCGGTAAATAATGACGTTTCTATGTGTAGGAAACATGCGTGAACGGGACGTACATGTAAAGCAACATACAGTTACTTTTTTTAAATATATGTTTAATAAAGATATCTACTAGTTTCCTATTCACCAGAGATCAATAGCAATTACAAAAATAACTAACGTTTACTAAGACATGTGTTTAAAACGGGAAATTTATATCAATGATTAAAAACCTTAGTAGTTGTCTAATTTTATCAGTACTTTTCCCATCTCCATTTTTCAACTTAGTTTTTTTTTTAAAAAATTAAGACACAAATTCCGGATTTTTTCTTTTTTTATATTTATATGAGACACTAAAACGATAAGTTAATCTTAAACATTTACGACAACTTTGTAATTTTTTTGCATGAATTAAAAAAAAATTCTTTTTATCTTGCCATCGCCTAGCGTGACACGGGATCCTACGTTTTTAAGGTCATGAGCGAAAAACCCGTGACTTTCATCTCTGATACTCAGGGCTTGGCGAAGTAACAGTCACTACCTATATTTACGTGTTGGATTTGATGCAGCGCCGAGAACGAGAATCGAATCCAGGCCCCCGGATCACAAAGTAAACGCTCTACCACTAGGCTTTCCTGCTCAGTTGTAAAAGATAGAAAATTCTGAACACTTATTTAGTTCGATTACCGTCTTAATTTTTTTTTTATCACTTAAAATAACATATTTGTTTCTTTTCTTTTTTTTAGATTTCTTTCATTTAATTCTTTTAAAATACCTTGCAATGGATCACATTCCCCGACTATCAGAGGTGGTCTATATGGGACTTTGTCGAGAAGTAGGGAGTCCTACAGAAGTGAGGTTCAGAAGAGAAGTTATGGACACTGAGGAACTTGTGATTAAACCGTTGCACATTTTGAGGGGTTATGACAGAATGAAGAGTGGGAGTAGACGTGAGGGATTCAAAATAAAAACCTCAGATGAAGACTTTATGTTATGGAATTCGAATCACAAGGTCATCTGCGATCTCTCTAAGATCAGTCTCTATCGTATTCCACAACACACTGTGATTCTGATGGAGTGTGATGATCTACCGCCTGGGTTTACCAGACTTAAACTGATGAGTCCATCATATTATCCAACAATTATATCCTCACGTGTGCTCATTAATGGGGAAGTTTACATTTCAAGTAAATTATTCCACAATAACTATCTCCAAGCTTTTAGATTCAGATCAGCCCTAATGGCTTCTTCTTTCAATCATGGACCTTGTTCTTCAGCCAATATCCAAAATGAAGAAGCGGACTTTGCTTTTTGTTTATGGTCTAACCACTGGCCAACAATTGCACTTCCATGGTTACAAAGATGTCGACAACATGGTTGGCCCTCAGAGATTGTTCTTTCAGAAATATTAAACTCAGGATTCCATGTTATTCCTATCGGCAGCGCACCTGAAAATGGAGAAGAATGGAGAATCTCATTCTCCAAAGGGGAACAAATACTTGTGTATTCGATGAATCACTGTCAATTTTTGTGTTATGGTCTGTTAAAAATTTTCCTCAAAGAAGTAATTAATTTGCAAAATAATTCACCAGTTTTGTGTTCATATTTCATAAAAACAGTTATATTTTGGTTACTTCAGAATGGAATTCCCTTGACTTGGTCACCCGATAACTTGTCTTGTTTCTGGGTATACTTTAAGTTATTAATATACTGGGTACGTATTGGAAAATGTCCAGACTTTTTCATTCCTCAAAATAACATGTTTAGAGTGAAAGTCATCGGTTCTGTACCATCAGTACTGTTCAGTCAATTGTATAATTTATATTGTAAGGGAATATCATGCTTTCTCTTGAGCAAAACTTTGAGACCTTATATCAGTTTTCCGATCCTATACAGATCAGTGAGTGTTTTTACTGATGAAAGCAGCATCATATCTAGCACCGAATTAGATATCAGCTTTTTTAAAGAACTATACACTGAAAATTATGTAAAATGTTTTCGGGAATTCCGAGTTTACATGGAACATCTAAAGAGTGTTATTGTTGGTGGGTTGACACCATTTCATATAGCTACATTACAACATATAACAACACCTGTGTTACGGAACATGGCTTACCTCATTCAAAGTAGTACTCATCCAAATAAATATTGCAATAAGGTTCAATACAAATCTAGAAAAGTATCAAATAGACTGATTAAAGTGACATGCACGCTTGGTTATGTGTCAGACATTCTGTATCTTGCTATGTACTTGTACAGAGATTGTAGATATGAACATTCACTGAATATTTTACAGAAAGCACAGGAGAGAATTTCACGACCATATATTATATATCATAATATTGTACGTGTAGATATGTACAGACAGTGCATGGCTAGAGTGCCTCTAGACAGGAAAATGAGAAGCGCTGTAACGAAGGACATTGTATTTATAAATAAGTACACTTATATTAATGAACTAGTGATGGAGCAATTCAGTAACAAGTATGGCACGGCTCTATTATTGATTCCCCCTCTAGTGATGTTACACATGTTGTTTACACTGAATCACCACAAACTGGGTGACACAGTCAGGTCACAACAATCTCTACAGGATCTACACACTTTGCTGCTCTATGATGACGGAGTTAATGTACCAACTCATTACAGAGATATTTCCTGGCAAATCCTTGGAATCTGTCAACAAATCTTTGGGGACTATGTAGGGTCACTGCAGTTCTATCAATGTTCATTACAACAAAAACCAACTCATTATATTCAGGAAGTGACATTGTTCAGAATGAACTCACTTTTTGATTACACAGCTGCATGATGTTTCTATATAAGAACAATTGTTAACAGATAACAGTTTGTAATTGATTGACACTGTAATTGTCCATCTGTCTTTTTGTTGTTTTGTTCTTTTTTCGAATTTGTTACATTTTTTATATATCCATGCCCCTAAATATGTTCACGTTAATATGAGTATTGTACACGTTATTTCATGCCTGCAGATTTTCATTTCCTTTTTTTTTATTGAAATTAACTCATCTGATAACCTTATAAAAATGTTGTTGAAAGAACTTCCCATTAGTTATTAGTATGCGGCTGTTTAACTTTATTGAAAATGAGGTCTTTTATTGTCAATATATGTACGTGGGATGTTCAAGAAGTTCATAGACGATGACAATTTTCAAAACATTCGCTATAATACTCATTTAATATTTAAAATAAGCGCAACATGATATGTAAAAATATTTGTTTCGTTAATATTTATAGTTTCATTCCATTCAATTTACCAGAAATCAATTTACTTCATTTTAAAATCGAAATATGTTGTACTTCAATTGTTTTTTTTTTTATTTTATAAGCGACGTCATATTAAATATGTTCTTTTATTTATGATCAATCTGTATTTGGCATCAAAATTATTTTTCTTACTTTTTTGGCAATATTCAATGAAAACATTTACTAATTTTTCATACTGTTAATTTGATAGTTTTTGGTTTAATAAATATTTCTTTATTGCATAATTATAATTTAAATTGGTGTTGGGCGTTTAGGAAATAACAGTAAGTGCTGATTTGACGTCGCAAAGAAAAAGAGAGAGAGAAGGTTTCATCACAAGCTTAATGCAATTTCGTTTGTGATAATGTCTTATTAAGCTGAATATTGATAAATGAAATACATCAAAAAGTTTTATATTTTTAAAATGTTCTATTATAAAGAAAAAGAAATCAAAATTAACTTCCTATCGTTTAATTGTTGCTCAATTACCTACTACTGCAATGTATTCGTCAATCAAAATGTATTAAAAGCATGGTTGCATAAAGATTTTTTATTTACATGTATTAAGCTATCTTTAGTAGAATCTTTTAATGGATTATACTTGCACAGGTACTCCTGGGTTATCACTAACATCAGTCCTCCCTCTTATCTTAAGAGATCTGACCAAGACACAAGTCAACCCTCCTTTGTCTATTGACGATATCTACAGAAATGGGCCATTTAAAAGATTTTTTTTATGTTTTAATCATACGTATAAGCAATATCGAATTAACAAGCCTTTAACAGGTTGGAGAGAATACTCGAAATCGGGTATTATCCGTGAAATCGCGTCTTATACCCGTTGTACCATAGTTAGGTGTGATTTTGTTTGTTAAAAGTGTGGGTTTTCTGTACATAATCCACATTTTTCTATACCTCCGCCCATCGAGTCGGGACAAAAGGACTATTTAAAAAACGATCATGCACGGTTTTTAAATGAAACAATCATACGGGCTTGTTATAACAAATTTTAGAGAGTAAAAAGGAGCCTGTAAAAAAATTCAATTGTATACAGCATTTAGTAATAAATAACAGTTAAAAATACTTTAACTATAGTTAAAAGTGAAGAAAAAAACTTCAGAAATCACTTGATTTTTTAAACATTTTTTAGATAATATAATGACCAGAGTGACATTGTTCTTTTGATAACCAACAAAGGAAACACGGTATATACTTGACGTAAAAAAATATACACTACTGTACTTTAATAACCTTTTCAATTGCGAATGTAGCCGATCAAAGATCTAATTTTCATTAAATTGAAATATACATAACCCATAAAAAACATTTCAATCAACGTACCACTGTACACGGCAAAGTTTGTATAAGGTTTATAAAAATTAAAGGTAAACCAACTTCATAAAACATTTAAATTACTATAGTATGTAATGTTGACAATTGAAATTTACGAGAAAAAAATCATTTCAAATTAGCATATATCATTGAAAACAAACTCGTTATTTTTTCAATTACATAGATAAAACTTTTTAAACGGGCCTAGATATGTTTAATTTTTATGTCGCTTGCGTGGCCAAGTGGTAAAAGCGCCTGCCCTAGAGTCACGAAGTAAGGAGTTGAATCCCACTGTGGGACGTGGAGACCAATTAAGTTTAAACAGATGTCCCGTGTCGCAGAAGGTGTTGACAGGAAGATCCCTCACTGCTTAATGACCCTGATTGCTGAGTATAGGGCAAAATTTGTAGCAAAATTTGAAAAGTATTGTATACAAATCACTTTAAAATCATCAGAGGTAAAATTCCAGATCAGTGATTGCTAGCACTTTGAATGCGTTTACGTGCAAATAATGTGTATCCTGAAAGACGTAAATGTATGCATGAGAATAGAACACATTCATGCTGAAAATTAAGCGTAGTTACGCAATAATAAAAATAGTCTTTAGTAATCTACAATACAACTTACTTTTATATAGAAACGTTGAGCGAGCCAGATCGACTATTCAATGTTGTCAATTACAACCAGATGAGAGCACATCTCTTCACACTCCGTCTTATGGAAAATTTTAATAACTAAGTAAGTTGATGTTTAATAGAATTTATATTTCGGCAATTAATTCTTTCTTTAGTTTATACCCAGCAGGCACACAACTTTGTTTAAACGTTGAATATTAGTTGAAGTTGGGTTTAGACGTTGATAAATCTAGATACAATATTGTTTCAACGTAGACTTTTCAACGTTGAAAATTTAACGCTGAATCAACATTGAATTCAAATTGAGTTGAATTGCCAACTTTGATTCAACGTCGGATCTTCGCTGAGCGGGTCAATCCTATTTTTCGCTGATAGATAATTTGGACTATGATAGTGTCGGACTAGAACACTGTCGGACCATAACGAGGTCGGACTTGACAAAGTCGCACTACCGTATATCATTACTAACTATTATAACTAAAAAGGATGATAAATATAGATATTCAATGATAAATATGAATTCAGTACGAATTTGCCAAAGTACAAATTAAGAGGATACGCAGTAGGACATCCGGAAAATATTCAAAAAGACAGCATAACATAACCCTCAGGACTCAACACCAAGATTTAATTTTAAAATACTCTTTAAAGAAAACATTTCGGCATGTTAGAGTACTAGTATCATTGAAAAGAAATAATTTACTGAGTACCGAAATGCATATCTGGTGCATCAAAAGTTGTACCGTATAAGATTTTCATCTTACCTAGAATAATTTTACTGCTCTGGACTATTTCATGCCCACATGTGAAAATACAAAACGTTTGTAAATGCTCGGGTTTTGTAACATGATTAATTTATAAAATGTACTTTGGTGAAAAATATTGTAACACAATTAACTATTGATAGGAAATTAAACACTAACTGTTTACAATATATAATTTTTTTTTCATATAGTGATATACAGTATGTTTTTATTTAAGGGGTCCCGACGCTCTGCTATAAATTTCAGATTAGAAAGTTTTAAATTTTCATAAACAACTATAACATTATAGCCACATGGAAAATAGTTTAAAGTATAAAGCGCTGCTTATTTTTTCAGAAAAGATTTTTATGTGCATATCACAAAATGAAGAAATTGAACACAGAGAATAGAAAGAGTAACGATTTATTACCACAACATTAAATATAATATATGAGGTGCATATGAAAATAATACTTACTATTATACTATTTAAATCATGTTAGAAAACATCATGAAGCGATGTTTCCTAAGTCAGCAAATCACAATGTTGTATGTGGTTGTAAGAAAAAATATATCTGTGATGAGGAGTTATCTTTCTAAATATTTCTTCATGTGAGAAAAAGTAATTCTAATTAAAATACTGTATTAAGTACTTGAAATATTAAACCATTTTTAAAGTGGTACTTAAAAAGATACAACTCATTTAATTAATAATGCATTTGATGTTGGATTTAAATGTTTTATTGTTAAATATAATAAAACAATTACAAAGAAATTTGCAAAAGAAATAGAAAGTAATGTTTCCATCATATGTTTGATCTCATCAAATTGACTACTCAGAGGTCTTAGGAAACTGATTAAGAAAACTATGAGTGGTATTACTACTTTTGTACTTGGAAAGTTATCTTCTTATCAGAGGGTCGCTATCCCTTCAACGATAATGAAGGCATCTTAGCAACCGTGCAATAAAACGGTTCGAATTTGAATTAAGTATATTTTTATTATATGACACCCCCTTTCCAAATTTGAATTAAGTATATTATTATTATATGACACCCCCTTTCCAAAATAAAGAATTGAATAAATGTTGAATCAACAGTGTTTCAACATATAATCAACGTTGATTATCAATGTAGATTCAGTTTTAAGACTTCAACGTTGATACAAGTTTTCAAAATCTAACATAAAATCAATGTTGAATCAACATAGAAAAACAACGTTGATTCAAAGTTTATTCAATGTTGTATGCCTACTGGGTATTTTGACTAAATACTTATGTAATATAAATTCTTAGGCCTTTTTACTTAAAAAAATTATCATCGGATGATGTCTTCTCCCTGACACCTGAACCATCTTTAGTTACATTGCGGATTTTGTGATTTATACCCTGTTTACAGACTTTTACTTTTATTTTTTGTTTATCAATTACTGTTTGTTATCTGCACATATTTCAGAATAGGATAATCAATTGGATCTGAAAATTTGATTCCGCTGACCCATTTACTGCGCTTTGCTTGCTGACTGAGCCACATTTTTATGAACCAATATTTGGGAAAAGCTGTTCAAAATCATAATCTTCCTTCATCTTATTTTCGGATTTTCTTTATTAATAAAGAAATTTATTTAATAATAAAGACGCTCAGTTAAGCTCAATATTTACCGAACGTTTACAGATATCAGAATACAGCTTGACTAAGAGCTTTCTAAAAAATTTAAAAAAATAAAATTAAGTGACAATCTATAGAGTACGAACTGTGTACTTACACCGACATAATAAATCGAAATATTAGATGAGGGGTTTTCCAAAAGTTAAACATATACTTATTATTTTTAAGATTTAAATCTCACAAAGAGTACAATCAATGACAGTACAAACCGAAAGTACAGGTAAGGGAATTCCCGATATTAGTTTCCCCTTCCAAGGGAACAGGTTTGTCTATTTTTTTTATAATATTTTATTAATATTTTAAATGATAAATATTTGAATTTCCTTTAACCGTTTGAATCTTACATCTTTAACGTTGAGCAATGGTTCATAAGAATATTATGATTTTGCTTTGTGCAGTACTTGTTTATAAACTATAAGCTATATGTGTGTCTGAATTCTTTGTTGAAAAATTTAAGGTCAATTAAGAAGCAATTGATAGACGCCAATAAAGCAATCTCTTATCTACCGATTTTAAGGTTCATTCTCGTGATAAATCTCTAGGGTCTCCTACAGTTTTACAAATTATGATACATGTAATAAGTAAAGAAGAGTCAATGTTAATTAGGATTTGAGCTAATGGCCCGATTCCATTTTTTAACTTCAGGAAACTGTTACTTTTTTCCAATCCAGGGAACATATTTTGAAAATTCAGATTCAATATTGAAAATTGGGGGAGGAGGGGGGAATCCCAATGACCTACACGTCATGTTAGATCAGTGGGTATAGAGCGCACTCGTTCTCTGATTAGAAGGCCGTGTGCTCGAATCTCGGCCACAACTGACCCAAGTCGATGCAAAGCTTAAGGTTGCAGGAGCTGGGCACTTTGAGGTGACAGTTCCAGATCTTTTAAATGGGACTTAAAAAGCAATATGAACTGCATATTTGACATTGGGAAAAAATGTTGTAAATTTGAGATTAACTATTTCAATAACAGAAAAATAGAACATTTATAAACTTTTATTGTTCATATTTGATATGAAAAAACTTTTATACGCGTTGTTTGAAGCAAAATTGAATTATTGTCGTCCTGTACAATAATGATTTCTTATATAATACTGTATATTCGGTTGTACAGAAATATTTCTTCTGAAATGTTTTTAAGCTTTATTTGGGTTTTATTTATCATAAAGGTTTAGATTACATACAGATTAATCATAATAACACGTTTTACCAGCAAATTAAAATTCTCAAAAAATGCAGCTGTTGTTACGATTAAGATTCCTTTATGTCCAATGGCCCTGAGTGCCGAGTAAAGATCTAAATGTGAATCCCGTCACTGGTAAATGGTGACGTTTTTATATATAGGAAACATTTGTTAACTGGACGTACATGTAAAAGAACATACAAATACTTTATTTTAAAGATATAATAAAAAAATAAAGATATCAACTTTTTTCCTATTAACAAGCAATCAATAACATTTACGAAAATAATAATTAACCTTAATTAAGACACGTGTTTTAAACGGAAAAGTTATACCAATGTTTAAACCATATTGACTAATACTAGTAGTTGTTTATTTCTATCAACTCATTTGCTTCTGCGTTTTTTACTTAGATTATTTTGAAAAAAAATTCTTCACAAAAACATTTCCATGTATTTATATTTTTCCTGTTTTCATATTTAAATATCTTTATGAGACGCTATAAAGCATACTTAATCTATTTGCGAGAATTGAATGCATTGTTGTAGTCTAGTTCAAGGTTTTATTTAATTCTCAAAATTTTTGGCATGAATGGAAAACAAGAATTTTATAACCCTTAAGAAGTTGAAAGCTATGTCGATTTGAATTTTTATTTATGATTTTAATACATATACATGTGTATAATTTTTAGCATTTTTCATAAAAAATAGTTTTTTATCTCGCTACCTCTTCATATTTGTAAGAGCTGTAAAATTCTGTACAATTATTAAGTCAATTGCCGCCTTGCATTTTTTAATCGCTGAAAAAAACACAATGATTTCCTTTTTTTTTTAGATTTCTGTTATTCTTTTAAAATAATACTTACTTGGAATGGATCAGATCCCTCGCCTGTCAGAGGCTGTATATGTAGGACCGTGTCATGAAGTAGGGAGTCCTACAGAAGTGAGGATCAGGAGAGAAGTGGAGGACATTGAGGAGATGCTGAATAAACCTGTGGACACTTTGATAGGGTATGAAAAAATGACAAGTGGGAGTTCGCGTAAGGGATTCAGATTGATAACTTCAGATAGAGACTTAATGGTGTGGGTCTCAAACCACAAGGTGATATGTGATCTCTTTCAGACCAGTCTCTATCGTGTCCCACAAAATATTATGATATTAATGGAGTGTGATGATCTACCAGCGGGATTCACCAGACTTAAATCGATGAGTCCATGAAATTATCCAAGAATTATATCCTCCAGTGTAGTTATGAATGGAAAAAGTTTACATTTCTAGTAAGCTTTTCAGCAAAAGCCATCACCAAGATTTAAAGTCCACATATTCTCCATCCACCCTTTCTTTCCAACATGGACCTTGTTCTACAATCATTGACCTAGGTAACGAAAACGACGTTGCTTTTTGCTTATGGTCACAACACTGGCCGACAAAAGGGCTACCTTGGATTCAAAGATGTCGACAACACGGTTGGCCCTCAGAGATTGTTCTATCAGAAATATTAAATGGGGGATTTCATGTTGTTCCTATCGGTTGCACACCTGATAATGGGGAAGAATCGAGAATCTCATTCTCGAGAGCAGAACAGAAACTCGTGTATTCAATGAATCACTGTGGAAGTGAACAAAGTCTAAACTTGTCTGCAGATGTTGACCGGTATACAAGTCTATACTTGTCTGCAGAGGTTGACCGGTATACAAGTCTAAACTTGTCTGCAGAGGTTGACCGGTATACAAGTCTAAACTTGTCTGCAGAGGTTGACCGGTATACGAGTTGTCCTTCTTTGGAGAGAAAACTAATTGTACACATTGCCCGTTGATAGAATTGTAGAGTAATTCCACACAACATTGGTTTTCTGTACATAAAATTCCACACCTAAAGAGGTTTCTAGTTGTAGAAAGGATATGTTCGAAATGATTTTGATATTCCGTAAACTGTAAGGTAATGATCAAATCTTTTCTCGCATACAGTTTGAACAAAAATTGTAATGAGAGTTAGAAAATACACTTTTGAAAAGTACTCCATGTATATAATATGTCCGAATGGTTTTTGAATGTTTAACATTTGTTTTATCCGTTTGGGAATAAATATGTCTTAATGCGATAAAATAAGGGTGCGTTTTAGATAATTATTTAAAAACTAAAGTCGGCTTAGTACAAAAGGTTGGTGATTTAAAATGCATTTCCCGTTTTGGAGTGTTGTTGAATTATTTTATGATATACTCAAATAAATTCCACTTTACCCCATTAATGTTTGAGAAAATAATCAATGAAACTCTGTATATGTTTTCATGTCACCCATTCAACTTCTTATGTTATTATAGGTCCGTGTTTGCACTGCTTTCAAATCTGTATTGTTTTAATGAACTTCTGAGTCTGATTGTCGATCCATATCATCGTATTTCATATTGAATGAATTTTTATTTATTTATGTAAATAGAAATACAGAGAAAAACATTTACTTTGACAACAAACTGATAAATCCATTCACACTCTACAGAAATCAATATGCAATAACAGTTTTTTAATCTTCCATGTATCACTTTAACATTTAAATTAAATCTACATTATCAGAAAAAATACCGAGGTTTTTTTTCAACAACAGATCTTTCAACTAGGACACAATCTTCCCATTCCTCAACAAGAATTTAAGCTGTAGTTAAACATCATATATTCCTATTACATTAAGTTGTGAAGTGAAAAAAGGGGAAAAAAAAATTTTTGAGCAATGAAATGTCAAATTTTGATATTAGTCGTAAGAATCTGTTGGGTAAGGGATTACTGTACGCTTGTTATCAAACATATGGACTCTACCCCTTCTTTTTTCACAAAATAACACGCAAGCATTGATTTCAAATGTTTCTATTTTGCTATAATCACAATATTCTTAGAACAAAGAATAAATTTTATTGAATATACAAAAAGATGTAAAAAGCATTCATAATACAGTTTCTCACGGATAATACCCGATTCCGAGTATTCTCTCCAACCTGTTAAAGGCTTGTTAATTCGATATTGCTTATATGTATGATTAAAACATAAAATAATCTTTTAAATGGCCCATTTCTTTAGCTATCGTCAATAGACAAAGGAGGGCTGACTTGTGTCTTGGTCTGATCTCTTATGATAAGCGGGAGGGCTGATGTAAGAGATAACCCCAGAGAACCTGTACAAATATGATCCATTAAAAGAATCTACCACAGATTGATACATGAAAATAAAAAGTCATTATGCAACCATGTCTTTAATAGTCCAATCCACAGTTTGCAAAAGTTGTTTCCTTTTGTGGGGTCAACCAAAATGTCAAAAGGGAAAACGTCATTTCTTCTGTGTATGCTACCAAATATGCTACCAAATATTTGGGCGTTAATGTGATAAATCCATTGTGTTTAATTTTTTTATATTCGATGTGTGAGTATACCCATCTTGTGGCAATCGGTACACAAAAGGCAGAGACTTTTTAAAGTCAAATGACGAAGTTACAAACCTGAAATACTACAAAGGCTACTGTGTGGATTGTATGGGTTTATCCCCTAAGATGGCGGCCTAGGGACATAACTTTTGAAAAGTGTGGATTGGTCTATACATTTTGATTGGCGAATACCTTGCAGTAGTAGGTAATTGAGCAACAATTAAACGAAAGGGAAGTTAATTTTGATTTTTTTTTTGTCTTTAAGATAGAACATTTTAAAAATATAAAACTTTTTGACGTATTTCATGTATCAAAACTTAGCTTAATAAGACATTATCATCCAACGAAATTGCATTAAGCTTGTGATAACACCTTCTCTCTCTCTTTTTTTTGCGACGGTCAAATCAGCACTTACTGTTATTTCCTAAATGCCCAACACCTAATTAATTTATATGCAATAAGGAAATATCTAAAAAACAAAGAAGTATCAGTATGATGATGCTATTAAAAATCAGTAACTATTTTCTTTGAATATTGCCCAGAAAGGAAGAAAAATAATTTGATGCCGAGTACAGATTAATAAATTAATAAAAAAACTCATTTAACAAGATGTCGCTTATAAAAAAACAATAAAACAAATAAAGTACAACACATTTTGATTTTGAAATGAAGTAAATTGATTTCTGGTAAATTGAATGGAATGAAACTTTAAACATTAACAAAACAAATATTTTTTACATATTATTTTGCGCTTATTTTAAATATTTATATTAACAAGAGCAAAAAAATATATATATATATATTTATGTTTAAACCTATTAGTATATGTACATGTATCTTGAATTTAAAATTCTTCAAAAGAAATCTATGTTTGAATGTTCAATAATGTTATGGTATTTCTAGGAAACTTATCTAAGGGGGCCGACTATAGTTTCCATTGCGCAATATTTCGCGCATCATGGTAAAATGAAGCGTATTTACTGTTTTAATACAAATTTTTTCGCTTAATCATTTAAATTAAACAAAATTAAGAAACTATAGGTATAAAAATGTAATTACAATTTGATATAACTGATTTTTAAAACGATTTTGCAATTGATAGGTAGGTTGACGTCGCTGCAGTGTGTTTTTGACGTTATGATAATCTGTAACTCTTAAAGAAAGGGGTAATAAAAATGTTATTAAAGAGAAAGTAATAAACATACGCTCTTAAGATTTAAAACATAGAAATTTGAGAATATCTCCAACATTTTTATTATGTTTTGACGTGTATCCATTGTGTACGTGATATTTTGTAGTACTCTAAGAAAATAGTAAAAATTGCTATTTTTTTGCATTTTGAGATGCCCCCTCTGGCAACAAGACGGTAGAATTTTGTGTTTCTTACATATATTGTATAATATAGTATTACTCAACAAATATTATAGTTTGAACAAAATGTGTATTGTGGTATCTGTATGATTTGCTTTAAAGTGCTAAAAATTGGCATTTTCCTATATAATCCTATAGTAAATGTACCTGTATTTTGAGACGGTCCCTCAAAAATACCTGGACGGTAGATTTCCCCCAAACCTTGCATGTACACTGAAGTTAATGTTAGTTATATCTGGTATAAAAATGAAGAGTTTCACTATTGTAGTTTTCACACAATAAAACTATAGTCGGCCCCCTTAATAATGTTTTTCTAATTCCAAAAATATGTTTTCCTGCGATAGTTTAGATTTTAAACTATTGTGTTGGATCTTATGTTGTGGAACTAAACATGTTTAGCAACTTAACACTTAAATATTGATGTGTTTAGAAATGAAAGCTGTTTAAGGCTAAACGTGTAAAAAAAGTGAAACAAAAATGTGTTTAGAAATAAGTGTTTAGGGGTTAAACATGTTTAGCAACTAAACACATGAAGTTGTTCCTATCGGTTGCACACCTGATAATGGGGAAGAATGGAGAATCTCATTCTCGAGAGCAGAACAGAAACTCGTGTATTCAATGAATCACTGTCATTTTTTGTGTTATGGTCTATTGAAAATTTTTCTTAAAGAGGTAATTAATTTCCAAAATAATTCACCAGTTATATGTTCATATTTTATAAAAACAATTGTATTTTGGGTAGTCCAGAATGCCATTTGCTTGACATGGACACCTCATAGCCTATTGTCCTGTTTCTGGATATGTTTCAAATTATTAATATACTGGGTACGTATTGGAGAATGTCCAAACTTTTTTATTCCCCAGAACAATATGTTTCGAAGGAAAGTTTTTGGTTCTGTACAATCTTCATTGTTCAGTCAGTTGTATGATTTGTACTGTAAAGGTGAATCATGTCTTCTATTGAGTCCAACCCTGAGACCTTACCTTAATCAGGCCATTTTGTACAAAACATTGAGAGTCTGTTCTGAGGAAAATCGTATCATATCTAGCACTGAGTTAGATATCAGTTTCTATAAAGAACTATATTTATATACACATATTAATATAGTTTGTATCGAGGAATTTCAAGTTTACATTGAATATGTAAAGAGAATACTTAATGGAAACTTGTCACCACATCAGATAGTTACTTTACAATGCATGACATCCGAAGTATTAAGGACCACAATCTTCTTAATTCAAAGTAATATTCATCCAAAGAAATATTGCAATAAGATTCTATACAAAGCTAATAAAGTATCTAGTAGATTAATTAAAGTGTCGTGCACGTTTGGTTACGTGTCAGACATTTTGTATCTCGTTATGTACTTGTACAGAACACGTAGATATGAACGTTCACTGAGTTGTTTACAGCAAGCACAGGTGAGAATGTCACAACCATATATTATGTATAATCATAGTGTTAATTTAGATATGTACACACATTACATGACTGGGAAATCTCTAGGTAAAAAAATGAGGAGAACAGTGGTAAACGATATTATTTTACAAAGTGATTTTACTTACATTAATGAACTTGTTATGGAGCAGAAGATCAGTGATAAATATGGCAGCCTTGTATTATATATCCCACCGCTAGTGATGTTACACATGTTGTTTATTCTGAATTACCACAGACTGGGTGACACAGTGACGTCACAACAATCTCTACAGGATCTACAGACTCTGCTTCTCTATGATGACGGGGTTAATGTACCTACTACCTACAGAGATATTTCCTGGCAGATACTCGGAATCTGTCAACAAATATGTGGGGACGATATAGGGTCACTGCAGTCCTTTCAATGTTCTTTACAACAAAAATCAACTCATTATATCCAAGAAGCAACAATGTTCAGAATGAACTTACTTCTTAATAACACAGAATAACAGATCATACTTAGAATTCACAGTCTGTACTTAATTGAAACTTTAATTGTCCATCTTTCTTTTTCTTTTTTTTTTCTGTTTTCGTATTTGTTACTTTTCTGATATATCTGATAACCTTAAAGAAAATGATGTTGAAAGAACTCTCCATTATTTTTAGTTAAACTTTAAATTTATTGAAAACGAGGGTTTTTTTGTCAAGATATGTACAAGGGTTGTTCAAAAGGTTCATGGACGACGTCAATCTTCGTTGTAATACTCGTTTGATATTTGAAAATAAGCAAAACATCAAATGAAAAAATTTTGTTTTGTTAATGTGTTCAGTTTTATTCCATTTAACATAAATGAATTTACTTAATTCTAAAATCAACATGTTTTGTACTTTATTTGTTATCTCGTGTTAAATGAATTAATTTATTGATGATTAAACTGTACATGTATATGGCATCAGAATTATTTTTCTTCTTTTCTGTCGAGATTCAATGAAAATAGGTACTGATTTCTATTATTTTTTCATCATATTGATAATTTATTGTTTATTAGACATTTCCTTATTTCACACAAATCAATTAGGTGTTGGGCATTTAGGACATAACAGTAAATGATAATTTAACTGTCGCACAAAAAAAGAGATGTTATCCTAAGCTTAATGCAATTTCTACATTTTGTATGATGATGATGTCTTATTTCGATGAGGTTTGACACATTGATTACGTCAGAAAGTTATATATTTCTCATTGTTCTATTATTAAGTAAAATTCAAAACTTCTCTGTCGTTTAATTATTTGATTAATCACCTACAAGATAAATGCATCGCCAATCAAAATGTATTAAAGATATGGTTGCATAAAAACTATTTTTTATGCATGCATCGAGCTATCTGTAACAGAATGTTTTTAGGGATCATATTTGTACAGGTACTCTAGGGTTATCACTTACATCAGTCCCCCACTTATCTTAAGAGATCTGACCCAGATACAAGTCAACCCTCCTTTGTCTATTGATGATATCTAAAGCAAAGGGTCATTTAAAAGGTTCTTTTATGTTTTAATCATACGTCATACGCAATATAGAATTAACAAGCCCATTATGACGTCACATTAACGCTTGTTTCTCCGTGTATATTTCTACGTGTGAGTATATATCTAAAATGACATTCAAATCCATTTCACAGATGGCTTAGTAGAAAAACATAGCGAGTGTAAATTTTAAAGATTAATCCCCATGAGTGTGAATTATCAAAAATTATTTCAAAATTATTATTATGTACACTTATCCAATATCCCGATAATTGTCAGCTATTATCTTATCAAACTTATTATAATTGGGATTTCATCCCTATTAGTGTAAACAATTATGTTGTTTAATCAAACTTATTATAAGGACTTTGTTTTAATTCAAGTTTCTACTGAATGTCTCCCCCTAGAGACCCTTTTATCGGTTAGGACCTGATTAAAATAAACACAAAATAAACACAAAAACGGATTTGTTTCCTGAAATAATAATGATGAAATAAGAGACATCTACAAACGCAAATATAATTTATTTTATCAGGAACTGAATAAAATAATCAAAAAATACAGCTTGTGCTTTTTAGTATCGATTTCTAGATTTGTATATTTTACGCAGCTTGTTGCTTTTTAGCTTTCGATTAATAAATTTGCATATTTTAAGCACAAATGAGAAACCAAAAAGAAGAATGGCCTTGACAACACTATCTTTGGGAACTTTTTTAAGATCAGAAAAAAATGTCTTGAAATATTCCTTGGAATATACAGAAAAGGACACAAAATCAATGCTATTCCTAGGCAAAGTGGTGTTATGAATTTATTTTGCATTAGTAAAATCAAAATAAATAATCAAGGTTGTAACTGTTAAAGGAATGTGTTTAAGATTTGTGTGAATTATTGGTAAGTGAATCACAAAGACTTGCACGTGGGTAAATTTTTTTATGAAGCAGACAAGTCTGTATGATTCACCAACCCATATCTTTAATAAACTCAAAAACATTCCTTATATATGTATGTATATATCATGTATATATATACATTTTATATGTTTGCAAGCACCATATATATGCTCAATATTTAAATTTCTCGCGCCATATATAGTAATAATTTTTACTAATGCTGCTGTGGCCTTATTGTGACATCAGGTTAATGCATGTTTCTCCGTGTGTATATAGGAAAACGGTTTTCAATTCAGTTTCACAATTGGTTCTCTTTTAGAAAAAAAAAAAACAGCAAATGTTAAATTTATTTTAATGTCACAAATTAAGTCAGATTTAGGCCGACAACAGAAATATTAATAACATATACACATTCAAAAAGTGCTGAGTAAAAAAATTTAAAATTATTTTTCAGAGACAGTTTGCTGCTTTATGACAAAAATTTTATCTAGAGAACATGGGATTTTTCACAAATAAAAGAATTAAGATAGGAACACGGCCTATCATTCCACTTAGTAGTTCTCAGTAGATCAATGCAGTCTCTTTCATCAGCTTTTGTTGGATCATTGATGCTTGGTTCGTATCGATACCAGTAGGTAAAATTCATGGTCACGTTGGAGTCATTCCAGCGGTATTGACCTTCAACTTCAAGGTCATTACCACCCGTCCAAGCAGTACAGCCAGTGAATACGTTGGAAGGACAATTATCTACAATGATCCATTAATAGTGTAATTATTAGGAATATATTCAATAAAACACGGTTATATCGAACACGCTGATAATGCATTGACACTTACAGCGAAGTGATTTGGCATCCCTCTAACTTCATATATTATAAGTTTGAATGATTTAACGATATATGTTAAGAACGAAGCAAACATGTCCATTAAAATTGAGGGATTGGGGAGACAAACACCTTATAATTTAAACAATACTGTTGATACTAGGTATCTAAGATTTAAAATACTCTTTTTGGCTATTTGAAAGAAGAAAAATACACAAATTATTATTATTATTATTATTACCCTAGCATATTATCTTGAAATATGTAAATGTATACACGAGAATAGAATTCATACAAGCAGAAAATTAAGCGTAATTACGCAATAATAATAATATCCTTGGTAATCTACAAAACAACTTACTTTTATGCAGAAACGTCGTAGCGAGCCAGACCGATTCTTCCTTGCTGTCAATTACGACCAGATGAGAGCAGATTTCTTCACACTCCGCCTGTGGGAAAAAAGTATTGTTTCAAATAAGTTGACGTTTAAAAGCTTTAAACGACATAGTTGACCGTCAGTATTTCCTTACTTCTTTGATTTTTAACGTGATTTATTTGGGGAGATTAATTCTATCATAAGTTTGTATTTTGACTGAATTTCTGAATTTTTTCTCATCAATTCTTAGGTCTATTTACTTATAATAAATTTATAAATGGATGCTTTCTCCTCTCTGACGCCTGAATCTTCCTAGGCATTATTACATATTTTGTGTTTTATACCCTTTTTACACACTTCTCTTTTGTCTTTTCTTTAATAATCACTGTATGTTTTCTCCACATTTATTGATGTAAGAGAATCAATTGGACCTGAAAGTTTCATTCCGCTGACACAATAACTCCCTTTACTTTAATGACTGAGCCACAATGTAGTTTCGTATGACATTTGAATACTGTATAATTCAAACTTTTTCAAAATAAGTAATTTTGATATGCATGTATATGTACATATATATTTGAACCACATACTTCTTTTGCCGTATATATTAGTTTTTGAATATGATTGGTAGAACGTTTTTGGTAGATTAAAATATTAAGATATTTATATGACAATTTTTCGTACTATTCACAGGGAATCATTGCAGGCAATTATAAATGAAGAGTATAAGTATAACAGTTTTACATTAATGTGTAGTTGTTTAATGCTTAAGGTCCTATTTGGTATATTTTGACCAATCAGAATATGAGAGTAACTACTTTTACAGTATGTAACTTACCTTAGCTTCCGACCATGTGACCTTCTTCTGACCTTTCAAGTAACAATGGTTATTGTATTCAGTCCATGGGGGCATACAACCTGTTAATATCAGTTTGATTACTACTTGAATCACTTAACAGTTATTAGTAAGATGATGAAAAAGAAGGCATGGTTTGGGCTTTATTGCGCCCTAAAAATGTTATGTTCTCAAAAAGTTATGAAATTGGCTTAAACAAGAGTTGATAAGATGAATATGATAAATCAATAATGAATATGGCATGAAGGAAGACCGTTCTTGAAATCTGACATCATAACTAAGTTTAATATTAGGAAAAGCATCAGACTCATTTCTGTGCTAAGAACTATATGCGGTATATTGCATATATTTGCCCCCACAAAAGTAAAATTTTGAAAACTTCCTGAAATGTGCTGAAATCAATAAATTGTATGAGAAATATAAATTAACAGAAAATATTATAGTTTCAAAGCAGTGTATTCACAATTTTTGTTTTAATGACGTCACAAACTAGTCCGATTTTATATCTTTTTTCAGAAAGAGGACAAAATGGACAAAATTTCAGCAATTTTAGCTTTAAAATATATAGAGCGCAAGTTTGTTCAGGAACAATATTGACAAATTTCATTGATATTATCATTCTACACATTATATCAAAATATTGATCCTGAACACACATGCGCTCGGTGACTTTTACTCAAAATATCGACGAAATATATACATTTTTCTGTAAAATTCATAAAAAACTGAAATTTACGTCATGTTTTTGACGTCATTACATACATATGACGTCATTACTTATGAAAATATTCAGTGCTTTGAAGTCAGCATATACTCACCTGTGTAAGAACTTAATTAAATATATCTCCATCAAAGTTTGATTTTGGGGGCAAATATTGGTTATTACAGAATATAGTTCTTTTCTTTTAGAGAATAGTGTATGCCAAAGTCGTCCACTTCACCTTTTGGATATATTGTGTAAAATGCTTTGAAAAATCATATATCTCAAAATCGTTGTGGGAGATGGTGGCAGAGTCTTTTTCTAAGTTTGATTTTGGGGGCAAATATTGGTTATTACAGAATATAGTTCTTTTCTTTTAGAGAATAGTGTATGCCAAAGTCGTCCACTTCACCTTTTGGATATATTGTGTAAAATGCTTTGAAAAATCATATATCTCAAAATCGTTGTGGGAGATGGTGGCAGAGTCTTTTTCTTAAAGAAAATTCCGCTGAGAATTGATGCTTCAGAACCTTTTTTAAAGGAAATACGGGAAAGATTTATGACGTCATACTTGAATTTAGGAGTAATTATGCATGGAATTCCTATAAATCAAAAACATCGAATTGGAATTTCTTATATCACTTTCATATTTAAGAAAATAAAACGGCTTAATTTGTATAGAAATTTTTCCTTCTTCTTTATTATTAATATTATCGACAATATTTCTCAGTGTTTAGTAAAGCGTTTGAAGTTGCTTTACTTATGTTTCTTATTCAAATAAATACTAGCATTGATATTCAACACAGTTTGTGTTTTTCCTATTGGATTGTCTATTCATTGTCGTTTCCAGCTTCAAAAGATTTGTATATCAAAACCCAAACGGCGTGGAGATAAGTATTCATGTTACTCGTTTCTTATCTATTCTATTATTTCTAACTCCTACTTATTTGCAATGATCATATAATAAAACTATCAGTATGTATTATATGCCTGAATATAAAATTATAGTACTGTAAATCACTTTTTACACGAATGACCTAAATTTTTGCCTAAATTTGCGAGTCCGTCTGCTTTCATTCTTGCATATACTAAGTATGTAAAATAGTAAGGCTTTTTTTACAATAAAAACATACGTTGCATTATTGATTTTCAGCTTTCATCAATTGTTCGGGCAAAGTCTGTCTATATAGCTAATACATTGTACCTGTAAATAAAGCTTAAAAACATTTCAGAAGAAATATTTCTGTACAACCGAATATGCAGTATTATATAAGAAATCATTATTGTACAGGACGACAATAATTCAACTTTGCTTCAAACAACGCGTATAAAAGTTTTTTTTCATATCAAATTTGAACAATAAAAGTTTATAAATGTTCTATTTTTCTGTTATTGAAATAGTTAATCACAAATTTACAACATTTTTCCCAATGTCAAACATGCAGTTCATATTGCTTTCAAGTCCCATTCAAAGATCACCTCAAAGTGCCCAGCTCCTGCAACCTTAAGCTTTGTATCGACTTGGGTCAGTCGTGGCCGAGATTCAAGCACACGGCCTTCTAATCAGAGAACGAGTGCGCGCTCTTTACCCACTGATCTAACATGACGTATAGGTCGATGGGATCCCCCCTCCCCCAAATTTTCAATATTAAATCAGAATTTTCCAAATATGTTCTCTGGATTGGATAAAAGTAACAGTTTCCTGAAGTTAAAAAATGGAATCGGGCCATTAGCTCAAATCCTTATTTACATCGACTTACTTATAACATGTTTCATAATTCGTAAAACTGGAGCAGACCCTAGAGATTTATATCGAGAATGAACTTTTAGAACTTTAGAATCGGTAGATGAGACATTGCTATATTAGAATCTATCAACTGTTTCTTAATTGACCTTAATTTTCCCTACGAAGTATTTAGGCACAGTTTATAAACTATAAAAGTACAGCACAAAGAGAAATTATAATATTCTTGTAGAATAAAGCTCAACACTAAAGATATAAGATTCAGAAAGTTCAAGGAAATTCAAATATTTATCATTTTAATTGTTAACAGAATGTTATAAAAAAAATAGACAAACCTGTTTCAACGGAAGGGGGAACTAATATTGGAAATTCCTCCACCTGTACTTTCGGTTTGCACTGTCATTGATTGCACTCTTTGTGAGATTTAAATGATCAAAAACGAAAATAAGTATTTATCCCATGTTTACCCCTTTATCCCGTGGATATGACTCATTGGATAAATTTTTCATATCCCACACTTATGACGTCACAATGGTTTTTGCGTTAGCGTGATGAAGTAAAATATACCGGAGTCCCTCATAAAATCAGTGTAAAACATCAGTTGTGAAGTAATAAACATGGGATAAAAAGAATCTCCCATGATTTGTAATTGGATATGATTTTTATCCAACTCGTTGTGTGTTTTTATCCCCTCGCCAAGGCTCGGGGATAAAAATCACACAACTCGTTGGATAAAAATCATATCCAACTACAAATCATGGGAGATCCTATATATATTTAACTTCTGGAAAACCCCTCATCTAATTATATGATATTTCGATTTATTATGTCGGTGTGTAAGTACACAGTTCATTTTCTATAGACTGTCACTTAAAATGTTCTCATTATAATTATTTACAGAGCTCTTATTCAAGCTGAGTTCTGATGTCCGTAAAATTTCTGTAAATTTTGAGCTCAACTGGGCGTATTCAGTCTCTTATTAATATTGAAAATTTGGAAATTAAAGATGAAGGAAAAAAATTGTTGTTGAACAGCATCCCCAAAAGATGGTAAATAAACATTTAACATTATGCTTATATATACAGATTGATAGCCCCTAGGGAGTAGTTATTAATTTACAGCTCTTTTGCTGGTAAGTGTTGGCATCCCAATATGAGTGAAAATCTCTTAAATATATTTCTAAACAAACAAACAAACAAATCCACCAAATATTTTCAGGAAAATATTTTCCGATTTAAACAATTAAGATATGTTTATTGTGTAAAATATTGAAATAAAAAACGTCTTTTGCTCTGGACGTCAAATTGGCAGTCAATAACATCGACGGCAATTTACAGGTTGAACAAACTTTCATTCCTTAGAAGATATTAAAAAGTTTTTTTTGAGCTCGAAATTAAAGACAATGAATTTTCTGTATGTGACCAACTGCATGTCATTGAAAAATGAATTTCAATTTCATTATAATTGTTATACAAGGAAAGACATCAGCAATTGTAAATATTTACTTTATTCCTCGTACCAAAAAAAAAAACATTGTGATTATATCAAAATGGACACATTTAAAATTTATCCTTTCATGTTATTTCTTGATAAATCAGGAGTAGAGTCCATATGTTTAATAAGAATCATACTTTAATCCTTTACCAAACAAATTTTACGACTTATGTAAAACTTTTACATTTCTTTGCTCAATATATTTTTTTCTTTTTTTTCACTGGGTACTCAATGTGATATAAATATACGATGTCTATCTTCAGATTACAAGCTTGTTGAGGAATGGGAAAATTGTGTCTTCTTCAAAGATCGTTTGTTGATTTTTTTTTTCTGATAATGTAGATTTAATTTAAATGTTACAGTGGTACATGGAAGATTTAAAAAAAAATATTATTGCATATTGATTTTTATAGACTGTGAATGAATAATCATTTTGTTTTCTAAGTAAATTTTTGTCTCTTCATTTTTATTGACATACATAAAAAAATTATTTATTGTGAAATACAATGATATGGAACGACAATCAGGCTCAGACGTTCATAAAAAGGATACAAATTTAAAAGCAATGCAAACATCGACCTATAACAAAAAGAAGTTGAATGAGTGACATGACAATATATATGCAGAGTTTAATTGATTTATTTTGCAACCATTAATGGGGTAAAGTAGGATTTGTTTGAGTATATCATAAATTATTTAAATCCAAACATTCCATTACGGAAAATGCATTTAAGATCATCAACCTTTTGTATAATGCCAACGTTAATTTATAAATGCTTCGCTAAAATACATCACTTCTTTATCGCATCAGAGACGAATATAGTCTTTATTTATTTTCATGCGGAAAATATGTTTAAGATTCAAAGACTATTCAGAAATATTTTATGCATGGACTACTTTTCAAAAGTGTATTTTCTAAATCTAATAACAATTTCTGTTCAAGCTGTATGCGCGAAAAGATTTGATCATTACCTTACAGTTTACGAAATATCAAAATCCTATCGAACATATACCCTTTCTGCAACTAGAAACCTCTTTAGGTGTGGAATTTTATGTACAGAAAACCAATGTGTGGAATTACTCTACAATTCTATCAACAAGCAACGTGTACAATTATTTTTCCCTCCAAAGGAGGGCAACTCGTATACCGATCAAAATCTGCAGACAAGTTTAGACTTGTATACCGGTCAAACTCCACAGACAAGTTTAGACTTGTATACCGGTCAAACTCCACAGACAAGTTTAGACTTGTATACCGGTCAAACTCCACAGACAAGTTTTGACTTGTATACCGGTCAAACTCCACAGACAAGTTTAGACTTTGTTCACTTCCGTAAAAGTAAGTAAGCATATTATTTCAATGTTGTGTGAAAATAATGGCCAAAAAATTAGACAGAAATCGTCAGGTAGCATTTGACTTAATAATACCTTTCATTAAATGACAACTTCTTTGCATTGACAACAGAACTTACAAAAAGATTATCTTAAACAAGACTCTTGATTTCATTGTGTCATCATTTAGAATATTTTTTTTTAATCTTAAATGTTTTTATTTTAAATCTAAAAATAATATTACAGAATTTGTCTTTTCTGAAAAATAACAAATTTTTTACTCAGAGGAAATGATTACGTCACTTTGATATTTAAAAATTTCTTTAGAAATCTTAAAGGATTAATGGAAGTTTACCAAGAAGAAAATATGATCAATTTAAAGTTACTTAAGATACATCTTGGTAGCACTAATTTAAGTGAGAGCTTTGATTGTTTTTCTGATTTCAGGGTTCATATGCATAAAAATTCTTATTCTGCTAAGCATATTCTCAAGTGCCGATTTACCTTAAGCAGAGTGACGTTTTTTACTTAGTACGTCACTTTACGTTGTAAGTGGATCGCATGACGTTCTTATTCTTACTTATATGTCTTAGAATATGCTTAAAGTTAAACAACCCCTAACCTTGTCTAAAGTTTTTAAGCATTTTGCTTACCACAGCAAAATGGCTGCAAGACAGCAAAGACAACGCCGTGATTTTAAGCCGAGATTAGATCCATTTACGAAATACAATGCTGTGGGATTATCACACGCTACTGTTTTGATAGACAAGGAATTGAACATATCGGGACGATGATTGACGAGATTTCGATTCACCAGCAACAAGTCGAAATTGTAGCATACCAACTTATTTACAAGTCATGATAGCTCTTCGCTATTTCATGGGTTTTCATAGACTCTGGATCGTTCTTCTTTATCTTCTCATTACATGTATTACAAAACGAAGAACGTATGATTAGAAATAAGATTTTCTATTCTTTGTTATCTTCTACTTGAGTTTTAATGAGAATGTGCCACAGGCATAAAAGATGAAGGATTTGATAATAGTTTAGCAATGAAAATATTAATGAAATATTGAGAAAGTTTAAACTTCGTCACTGTACCTTTAAAGTAGGTTTACATATACACATGTACTATGATTAATTTTCAAGAGCATCCAAATGATTTTAATACTACAGGTACAATGTATTAGCTATATAGATAAACTTTGCCCGAACAATTGATGAAAGCTGAAAATCAATAATGCAACGTATGGTTTTTATTGTAAAAAAAGCCTTACTCTTTTACATATATGCAAGATTGAAAGCAGACGGTGTCGCAAATTTAGGCAAAAATTAAGGTCATTCGTGTGAAAAGTGATTTACAGTACTATAACTTGATATGCAAGCATATAATACATACTGATAGTTTTATAAGATGATCATTGCAAATAAGTATGAGTTCAAATAATAGAATAGATAAGAAACGAGTAACATGAATACTTATATCTCCACGCTGTTTGTGTTTTGATATACAAGTCTTTTGAAGCTGGAAACGACAATGAATAGACAATCCGATGGGAAAAACACAAACTCTATTGAATATCAATGCTAGTATTTATTTAAATAAGAGACAGTAAAAAAAGTCAAACGCTTTACTTAACACTGAGAAATATTGTCAATAATATTAATAATAAAGAAGAAGGAACAATTTCTATACAAATTAAGCCGTTTTATTCTCTAAATTATGAAAGTGATATAAGAAATTTAAATTCGATCTTTTTGATTTATAGGATTTCCATGCATATGTTCTCCTAAACTCATAAAGTTTTCCCGTATCTCCTTTAAACAAGGTGCAGAAGCATCAATTCTCAGCGGAATTTTCTTTAAGAAAAAGACTCTGCCACCATCTCCCACAACGATTTTGAGATATATGATTTTTCAAAGCATTTTACACAATATATCCAAAAGGTGAAGTGGACGACTTTGGCAGACACTATTCTCTAAAAGAAAATTAGCACAGAAATGAGTCTGATGCTTTTCTTAATATTAAACTTAGTTATGATGTCAGATTTCCAGCACGGTCTTCCTTCGTGCCATATTTTTTTTATTGATTTACCATATGTATCTAATCAACTCTTGTTTAAGCCAATTTCATAAATTGTTGAGAACATAACATTTTTAGGGCGCAATAAAGCCCAAACAATGCCTTCCTCTTTATCATCTTACTAATAAATGTGAAGTGATTCAATTAGTAATCAAACTGATATTAACAGGTTGTATGCCCCCATGGACTGAATACAACAACCATTGTTACTTGAAAGGTCAGAAGAAGGTCACGTGGTTGGAAGCTAAGGCAAGTTACATACTGTAAAAGTAGTTACTCTCATATTCTGATTGGTCAAAATATACCGAATAGGACCTTAAGCATTAAACAACTACACATTCATGTAAACGGTTATACTAATTCATTTTAATGTTGTTAAAATTGATAGTAAATACTCATTCGTCTGCTCTTCATTTTTAATTGCCTGCAATGATTCCCTGTGAATAGTACAAAAATTGTCATATAAATATCTAAATATTTTAATCTACCA
Source organism: Saccostrea glomerata (assembly GCA_003671525.1). NCBI lineage: Eukaryota > Metazoa > Mollusca > Bivalvia > Ostreida > Ostreidae > Saccostrea > Saccostrea glomerata. The sequence continues at coordinate 766,246 of PRKT01000222.1, read as the reverse complement.
AAAACGTTCAAGGTATCAAATTCAAAAACTAATATATACGGCAAAAGAAGTATTTGAAATTCAAATATATATGTGCATATACATGTATATCAAAATCACTTATTTCGAGAACAATTGTACATTAACATGATGCTGAGATTTTCCTGTAAAACATGTATGCAAGCTGTCGGGAAAGAAAACCAACAGTCTGTATGCATTCGCCACGGTACAAGTTGTGATTCTTTTTTTTGACGAAACAGGTCGTTTTCTTTTGACGACCTATTTTCAGATTATAAGAAGCAGAATTCAAAACTGATCAAATTTTAAAAGTAGAAATTATGAACTTTTTTCTTTGCTAAATGATATCATAGTTAACAGCTTCGGTGATATTAAAAAAAAATTATGGTAAATCTGATGATTAATTTGTCGACCTGTAAGATTTTTGTAAAAGAAATTTTACTATATCCTTTGAATTTGCCCACTTTCAATTAGCTCAACCTAAGGAAGGGCGAAAGGGACAAAATTAAAATGGGGAGAAAATTTCCAATTATACAGTATTTGAATGCCATACTAACCTACATGTACATGGTGGCTCAGTCAAGAGTCCAAGAAGTAAGGAAATGCTGACTGTCAATTATGTCGTTTAGCGCTCTTAAACGTCAACTTATTTGACAAAATACTTTTTTCCCACAAGGCGGAGTGTGAAGAGATGTGCTCTCACCTGGTCGTAATTGACAGCAAAGAAGAATCGGTCTGGCTCGCTACGACGTTTCTTTATAAAAGTAAGTTGTGTTGTAGATAACCAAGAATATTGTTATTATTCTTATTGCGTAATCACGCTTTAATTTCTGCTGGTATGAATTCAATTCTCGTGTTTATATTTACATCTTTAAGATAATGTGCTAGAATAATAATAATAATTATAATTTGTGTATTTTTTCTATTTAATAGCCAAAAATAGTAATCTAAATCTTAGGAACCTGGCATCAACAGTATTTTTTTAAGTAATAAGGTGTTTATCTCCACTAGCTCTCAATTTTAATGGACTTAATTACATTTACAGTAAAACACGTTTATAACGAAGTACTTGGGTCGGACAAGTTTGCATCGTTCTTAACATACATCATTATATCATTCAAAATTACAATGTATCAAGTCACAGGGATGCAAAATCTTTTCGATGTATGTGTCAATGCATTATCAGCGTGTTCGATATAACCGCGCTTTATTGAATATATTCTCCTAATAATTACACTCTTAATGGATCATTGTAGATACTTGTCCTTCCAACGTATTCACTGACTGTACTGTCTGGACGGGCGGTAATGACCTTGAAGTTGAAGGTCAATACCGCTGGAATGACTCCAACGTGACCATGACCTTTACCCTTTGGTATATATGGGTACATCCAACTAATTATTTTTAGAATCGGTAGGAGAAGAAAGTAGTGCAGAAAAAAATTCAAGTTCCTTAAATTGCAGACTTGCATAAAAAAAATTGGGCAGGTGTACTGAACTGAGCCTCACACTTGTTGATAAGGAGTATCTTTCCTACCAAAAAAGCTTTGAAAATGTAATTTATGAAGAAGATCAGCCGAATTATTTTGTGTATTATAACGCCAGTGAGAATTCTGAAATTCCCCTACTTTCACTTTCATTTTTAGAGGTTCTCGCAGACAGACGCATTTTGCAGGAAAACGAATCTGACATGCCACCTCGAGATTTTAACCAAGGAAAGACAAGTTGATTTGCTTTGATTTGAGGGGTCACTCACTACCGAACGAAAATTAGGGACATCGCTATGAGAAGAAACGTTAACATTGTCGCCTATGGGAAAACAATTAGTGGACTGTACCCATATACGAACCAAGCATCAATGATCCAACAAAAGCTGATGAAAGAGACTCAATTGATCTACTAAGAACTACTAAGTGGAATGATAGGCCGTGTTCCTATCTAAATTCTTTTATTTGTGAAAAATCTCATGTTCTTTAGATAAAGAATGTCATAAAACAACAAATTGTCTCTGAAAAAATAATATAAAATTTCCTTTACTTAGTTCTTTTTTAATCTGTACATGATTTGAAGATATCTGTTGTCGGCCTAAATCTGAATTACTTTATGATATAAAGATAAACTGTAACAACCTTGAATATTTTGATTTTACCAAGCCTAAATAAATTCATAACATAAATTTGCCCTGTAATAACACCGTCTTGTTGATTTTGTTACTGTTTAAGTATAGTCCAAGGAATTTTAAAAGAAATTTATTTCTTTATTATTTTCCGTTAATAAAAGATAGTTCCCCCAAAAAACTTATGTAAAGGTAATCATCTTTCTGCAAATGCTTTTTCATTTGTGCTTAAATTAAGATCTAGTAATCGAACACTTAAAATAAACAAGCTGTGTTTATTGAAAATTTCATTTAGGAAATACACCTCTTCCCATATGTCAGAGAGAAAAAGACCATCTTTCCATTCGTACCAGTTTGTGATTTCATTATAATTAAGAGACACAATTTACTTTGTGCAAGACATATTGATTCCACGCAATAAAATTTTCGTTGGCATCAATTTTCGTGGATTTTGTAAAACAGACGTTTTCGAGGATACGTAATTTCGTAGACAAAAGCATTGCCTATACAAATGAATGTAATATTTCGCAATTCAATCAACATTTGATTTCGTGGATCTGCTCAACAACGTAATCCACGAAAATTGGTGCTCAACGAATATTGATGAAACCACAGTATTCAGCAGAAACGTAAACTGAGATTAAATCCTTATAATTATAGGTTTGATTTTAGGTTTTATATTACAAGATATTAGTAAACAGAAATAGAGATACTGGGAAAAAGAGACAGGTCGCAAGTCAGATAGACTTTTTTTACGTCCCTCTCAAAATATTTTATGGAATAGCTAGCCGGTACAGGTGAAGGGCTGTGAATTTAATTAGGCCTTTAATTCGCACTCGAATGTCGAAAATTGAGCAGTGAGCGTTTTTCTCTCGTACAAACAAATACTGTCACAAAGTACCTCGTTTCATACGGTACCCACCAAAGGATCCACAAGTTGAATTGACTCTAGAGTAGCATTTTCACCAGGGATATTCAATACAAAATTCACATATTCTTTTGGTAAATTGTAATGTGTTTAACGTGTCGATGTTCAATGGTTTTTCACTCATAAGGAGACGTCACATTATGCTGGAAAGAGATTTAAATTAAGACCTATACTCGGCACTCAGGGCCATTGAGCAGTAAGGGTTCTTTATCGTGCCAACGCCTACCGCGAATCGAGACCTACCTTTTTAAGGTCATAACCGAAAGACCCGTGACTTTCACTTCTAGCGCTTGGCGAAGGAACAGTCACTACCTCTGTTTACGTATTAGGTATGACGCGGCAACGCGTAGGAGAATCAAACCCGGACGTCCCGATCACCAAGCGAACGCTCTACTCTAGGCTACATGACTGGTGATATTCTTTAGAAAGATATGCAAAATTCCAATTAATTAGAAATATACGACCATTTTACTGCATGTTTTACAGATATCAGTTTTTACCTTGAAGTGCTTTTTGTGGAAACATAGTTAACTGTCAATCGTATTCCAATACTGGAGTAATGTCATTCTCACCGTGTAGTTTTGATAACAGTCAATGTGCTGAAATATTCTTCCAAGTAGACATGAACCATTTATCGCCCCTTTTATTAAAATAAGAGTTTGTTCTCCACAGTTAGAGTGAGCGTTGCTTTCAGTTTCCAGAGATATCGAGATAAAAACGTACATATTAAAACATTTTAACCTTATGTCTAATAAGTATAAAAAAACCAAATTGCTTGTACGCTAACCAATATACGAGGGTTGATCTCGCATTGTAACACGTAGTTGTCTTATCAATAGATTGAGACACAGTTGATTAGCCTCTGATGTTTACAAAGACTTTTTATGAGTGCATAAAAATAAATTCGTTATCCAGGTTCAATCAAGGCACTGTCTTGGCCTCAGGATGTATGGAATACAACCCAGGGTAAATTCCCGTACACCCTTGATTGAACCTGGATAACATATAATCTTTCTCATTTTCTCATTTAGTCTTTCATAATGTCGGTGTAAGTACAGTGTCATATTCTATGGACACTCTACCTAAGAAACTAAGAACCAAGCAGTACTGAATTGATGGGCGAAACATAGAATTTGACAAATATTTGATATTTTATTGAAAACAATATCAATGTACTCCAAATTAAATTATGTTATTGAAGATTTATTTGAAAATTTCTTATTTAGTAAAGTATCCTTTTCTTTCATGTTCTTGAATTCCCCTATATAAACCAATGAATTTAGGCCAGAAACAAAGAACTGTATTTTCCAATACATTTTTCACAGGACTATAATTTACGCTGAACTGAATCTAGAAATATTTCGTTTTTCTGTTTCAAAATTAAAATCCATGGGAAAAACGTTTTTGATAGTAGTTTTCAGGCTAAATATTCAGCCTCTCTCGGTTTTTGTTGTAATTTATTGTGAAATCATTATAATTCAAGTGGGTTAATTTTTCTTGTTTCAAAGGTATGCAGACACCTAAAATTCATAACCATCATGAAATGTAACATCTAATATACATATCTTCCCAATACCTCTTTAACTCAAAAATCACATTCCCTTCATATAGATTATTTTCTCAATCCTCTAAAATTTATATCCACAAAATTGTGTTATTTTACAGTAACATTTGTGTTTGCGGGTCTTTTTTTTATGATTTTCTGTCACTTTTAAAGTTCTAACTTCTGAAAATTTAAATTATGATCTTTAAAGGTTAATGATTTGTTTTATATTTTGGAAAATAAAAAAAAAACATCTTAACAAATGCAACACCAACTGATTTGAAGACTTTTTATTCATTGAAAGAGGATTAGATAGATAATGTTACGGTGAGAGAATTATGGAAAGAAATAAGCAATTTGATGGATAACTTGGCCATCAAAACAATAAAACGTTCTACATCAATAACAAGAAAACATTAAAAGGAAGTTTTGCAAGATCATCAGATAATTCAAGATTCAATGAAAAAGAGAAATTAAGAATCTGCAGACATAAAATAACGTGAACAACACTGAGAGTTAAAAAGAACATACAGGAGCATGAAAATGATAGAGCTGTATCTGAAAACAGGAAAAAGAAATAACAAAAAATTAAAATGTCAGCCTTCGTCAAAGCATAACAATCTGTAAATACTGAAAATAATCTAAATCTAATTGTTTCCATATGGAAACGTCACATAATTCCTTGAGAAAGTGAGTTTATTCTTAATTGAGTTGCTTTTTGAATACAATGGCATGGTGTTTGTTGTAATGAATATTGATAAGACTGTAAAGACCCTAAATAGTCCCCACATATTTGTTGACAGATTCCCAATATTTGCAATGAAATATCTCGTACAATAGTAGGTACATAAATACCGTCATCATAAGGAAGAAGAGATTGTAGATCCTGTAGAGATTGTTCTGACGTCATTGTGTCACCCAGTCTGTGGTGATTTAGTACAAACAACATGTGTAACATCGCAGCTAGGTTAAGGCCGCCCATAAGAAATAAGCCTTAAAATATCCCCAAAAAATCAATATCACCCCTACTAATGTGTTCGGATGATATTCTTTATCGCTGTTAAGTGTAGCGTAACATCCGAGTGGTCGATTTGACCTTTAACGAGAACAGCCTCGAGACCTTGCGAGATCTGAAACAGTTCCTGTAAGATTTAGACAGGAAGTAGATGTGTGTTTTGGGATTTAAGCATTTAATGTAAGTAAAGCTCATTTTATTTGCCTTCATTCACTTGAACATTTTTTGCACATAAAATTTGATTCAACTAGTCTTCATTTCTCGAATTCTATCACCTCAAACACATGAAACGAGAAACATTAAATCAGGTGCATTTAGAGTTATCTTCCTTTGTCTTTGTTTACATGCCTCCACGTGGTTGGAAAAATAAAAATTTTTGGTGCTATAAAATTATATAGGGCTTGTCAATGCTTTAAAATTATTATACTAAATTATTTATGTTGTTCTTGGTGTTGTGAAATATTTTACCCCAGTGTTAAAAGAAGTGAAAATGATTCAATGTGCAGAAAATGTTATAGTCCGTTTTACTTCTTACAATAGCAGATGCACAATTTCTCAGTTACTTACATGCAATGTACAAGTAATAAACGTGTGAAGAAGTGCTTAATTAAAAGAATATAGAATGAATGTGACATTCAAAAGATTAGAAATGGTAAATGACAATGTAAACAACCCTCAAGTGATCAGCTGGTGATTATTATTCAGGCGCGGATTTAGAAATTTTTCAGGGGGGGGGGGTGAAGAGGAAAAGAGTTTATATAACTTACGTTTTACATAAACATGTACATGTAGTTAAATAACTCAATAGGATACAGGGTGCAGTGTGGTTTTAAAAATGGTAGGTTGATCAACCTATGAAAAAAATATTCATATGTATAGATTACCTGAAATGTTTTGAAATAGTGAAAAAAAATCTCTGAACCTGTAAATCCTATTATGTAAAGATTTCGTAAAGAAGTAGGGTTTCATTTTGTTATCACAACCAAATTTCTTTATATATTACAACATAAGCCTTTCATTGAACATTTTTCTATAATAAGAACACAATACACTGTAGAAATTTGGGTCTTTCTTTCTCTCTCTTATTTTGCAAATTGAAAGGGGGGAGGGAGTGCAGCAGGAACCAGTCCAAGCGCCCCTAATAAAAAAGTCCCTGTCAAAGTGTCCCCTGATTTTAGTCAAAGTGCCCCCTAGCATATTTTTTTATAGAAAAAATACTGCCACCAAACATTACTTTAAGATTATTTAAATTTCCTTGATCCCAGTCTTAGATAACATTATGACAGACACTTAAACTGTAAAGTACTGGGTACTGAGCACATGGACAGTAATAGTAAGTAATTTGATTGATTCATTATCATGCCTGGAGTGATTAAAGTATTTCAAAAAGTCTGTCAAATTCTTAAAAAAATAATTGTTTCACACTCATGATGGTTTGTGTCAGTGTCCCTTATGCAAAAAATATAATTGCTTTAATAAATTCTCAAATAATTTTATAATATTTTAGATGTTAATGACTAAAATGATTGATCATTATCAAAATAAAATATCTCTTACAGACATGATGAAAAAAAGGCTATAATTTATCTTCATATTAAACATAGGATATGGAGATAACAAACAATATTCAATCTCAAAGTCCATAAAACAATACAAAATAGGAGCAAAGCAAACACAGACCTCCGAATCATCAGAGGTGGGATCAGGTGCCATGGAGGAGTGAGCATCCCCTGCTGACCTGTCACACCCACTGTAAGCTCCTTGTCATGATCGTGAATTAATGGAAAAATCCATCGTCAATTCAGTGTATAAAATATGGACTAACAATTTGTATGAAAAATGTCAGTCAGCATTTTAAGATTTACATATTGTAAATCAATTGTAAATCAATTGTAAATCAATATGATTTACAATATGTATATATCAATATGATTTACAATGTGTAAATCAACTTTCAGTTACTTTTCTTGGCTGTGCAGCATTTTAAGTCACAAAGTACATTGGCATGTAGTATAGTTTGATAATAAGGACTTTCAAGTAGGCATAATTCTGCTTCAGGCATAATTTTAGTTTTTAGGTGTCATTTATTTTTACAGGGGTAGCTTCACTGCATTTTTTCGCCTCAAATCCCTGCTTGACACAGTGGTTTGAGTGTCTGCTCTAGAGTTGCAAAGTAAGGAGTCAATCCTTACATCACATGTTCAAATCCCACTGTGGGACTTGGAGACGGTCCTTCGGATGAGACTGTATAAACTAAGGTCAATGTACGTCGAGTGTACAACAATGAAAACTATATGCATCATGTTTGTTTTAGAGGGAGCTAGTGTCAAAACCCCCACCTCCCCACCTGAATCTGTGTACCTGTTTTATAATTTTTGTGATAAATAAATGTATGTGCTTGCATGTAATTATCATCATGAACATTTAATAAACAGTGATAAATAAGAGGAAAAATAATCTTTTGCAAAGCACTGAATAGCACAATATTATGGCCAACTGATTACTAATTTAACATGTTCAAATCCTATTTATATACACATACAATTTTATTGAATTTTTAAAAATTTGTTTTGTAAACCTTTCTTATATTGGGTATTTAAAGTTATATTGCCTTATACTGGAGCGACAAGTTCACTTAGAGACAAATTTTAAAGATTTAATCTTTGAAAATGATGAATAACATCTACACCAAATAAATTTACTTTTGGCATCTAACACTTGACTTTTCAAATGCAAATTTATAATGTTGTACAACTTTTGCCTTCATGTTTATTAACTTTTAACACTGAGCCTTAACTTGGACTAACAATTCGTATGAAAAATGTCAGTCAGCTAAGATTAACATATTGTAAATCAATTGTAAATCAATATGATTTACAATATGTATATCAATATGATTTACAATGTGTATATCAATTTGATTTACAATGTGTAAATCAACTTTCAGTTACTTTTATTGGCTGTACAGCATTTTAAGTCACAAAGTACATGTAGTATAATTTGACAATAAGGACTTTCAAGTAGGCATAATTCTGCTTCAGGCATAATTTTAGTTTTTAGGTGTCATTTATTTTTACAGGGGTAGCTTCATTGCATTTTTACGCCTCATATCCCTGCTTGACACAGTGGTTTGAGTGTCTGCTCTAGAGTTGCGAAGTAAGGAGTCAATCCTTACATCACATGTTCAAATCCCACTGTGGGATTTGGAGACGGTCCTTCGAATGAGACTGTATAAACTGAGGTCAGTGTACGTCGAGTGTACAACAATGAAAACTATATGCATCATATCTATCATGTTTGTTTTAGAGGGAGCTAGTGTCAAAACCCCCACCTCCCCACCTGAATCTGTGTACCTGTTTTATAATTTTTGCGATAAATAAATGTATGTGCTTGCATGTAGTTATCATCATGAACATTTAATAAACAGTGATAAATAAGAGGAAAAATAATCTTTTGCAAAGCACTGAATAGCACAATATTATTGCCAACTGATTACTAATTTAACATGTTCAAATCCTATTTATATACACGTACATTTTAATTTTGCAAAATTTGTTTTGTAAACTTTGCTTATATTGGTAATTTAAAGTTATATTGCCTTATACTGGAGGGGCAAGTTCACTTAGAGACAAATTTTAAAGATTTAACCTTTAATGATGAATAACATCTACACCAAATAAATTTACTTTTGGCATCTAACACTTGACTTTTCAAATGCAAATTAATAATGTTGTACAACTTTTGCCTTCATGTTTATTGACTTTTAACACTGAGCCTTAACTTTCAGGTCTCTTATATCAATATTCTCAGTCCGCCAGTCGCCCGTCATACCCCTAATATATTGAAACACAGTGGTGGTACAGAGATTTGGACAATCTATCATCTACAGGATGAAGTCAGGATCACAAACAAATAAGAAAATCTGTTCAAGAACTTCAAGAAACTGTCCACTGAGACATAAAAACATGTACAGAGGCTATTTCAAAATACACACAAAGCAGGATTTGTCAAAGTTGTAAGTCCCTAGGGCCATAGGCTCAAGGGAGTTTCTGATCAAAATTTGTCTGTTGTATATTCATTTACTTATTGTGAGTATTGTTGCCCTTGTTGTCATCTTTGTATGTAAACTTTCACATTCTCCACTGGGCCACTTTCAACCAATTTGGCACAAAGTATTCTTGAACAAGGGAATAAACATGATAAAGGTTATAAGAAAAAAGGTTTAAAGAAAATGCAATGCCTCCTTCCTAAGGATAGTCCAGACATGAATGCTGTCTTGACATGTAAACATGTAGCATATATAGATTTAATTGTTATCATTGCCCTGGAGGATTGGGTACAAAGCCCCGAAAGGAAGGGCGACAAAAGAGAAAAAGATTTGAGCTCACCTGAGGAAAAAACTCAAGTGAGTTTTTCTAATCACCTGTTGTCTGGCCCAGAAAAACTGAAATTTATGTGGAAGCATCCTAGGGTAGTGTATATTGTAAATTGTTCAAATCATGAGCCCCGGGGTAGGACTGGGCCACAATAGGGAATCAAAATTTTACATAAAAATATGTAGGAAAAAAACTTTAAAAATCTTCTTCTCAATTAAGAACCACTGGGCCAGAAAAGCTGAAACTTATATGGAAGCATCCTACATTGTCCTAGGGTAGTGTAGATTGAAAATTGTTCAAATCATGACCTCCTGGGATAGGGCGAGGCCACAATAGGGAATCCAAGTTTTAAATTGAAAGATATAGGAAAATACTTTAAAAATCTTCTTCACAGGAACTACTGGGCCAGAAAAACTGAAACTTATGTGGAAGCATCCATGGGTAGTGTAGATTTTAAATTTTCCAAATTATGACCCATGTGGTAGGGTTGGGTCACAATATGTATTACTGTACAGTGGGGGAATGTGGTAAAGAACAGCATGGTCAAAGCTACTCAGGTGAGCAATTTGGCCCATGGGCCTCTTGTTTAGTACAGTTAAGTGTACACATGTATATTGAGTATATTGAATGTTTTGTAGTTGAATATGGAAATTATTTCATGTGTGGGATAGGATATTTTGTCACATTAGTGAAATAAATTCCATATTATTCAAATACGAAACATTGAATTTTCTGTTTTTTTCTGTCATTTTCTTTGATTTTCCCTTTGTCTACCTCTTTTTTGTAATGTAGTCATACGCTACATGATGGCATAGTTGAGCGGTCGATACGTCAGCTTAAAGTGAAAAACATTGTAAACATAAATTTCAGCAATTAACATATTTGGGGAATGTTTGCAGTCTTTATCTCTGTCAGAATGGTTTATTAACTTGTTCTCAATCTTATAACTGGCCAAGGAATATTTTTTACATCTTTCCTTGTAATGGAAAGGAAAATCTGGAGTTTTCTCGCATTTCTGGTATTTGTCACTCTGTGAAAGAATATCATTTTATTTAATGAATAAATTACAGTATTTCACTGTTTAAAATGTAATAAATTGGTGTATCTAATGTACATCTCAAAATTCTCAAAACACAAATGATTTTTTTAGCTGTAAGTGCTTTCTGTTACTTCATGGCTTTTTAATTCAGACAAATACAAAATTCAGTGCTGAAGACAATATTCTGTATTCATTGATAAATTTATTATGCATGACCTTCTTAACTTCCTTGACATCAAACATTATAATACACACTATTTCAAATGCCTTAATATTTCACTCTATTTTATAGATGTTTTTGACAAAGAAGGTTTAAAACCTTTGTGGACATGGATTTTGAAACTTCTTAAAACTCTGGAAGGATGAGGAAAAGGAACCTGGCATTGAAATGGAACATGTTGGACAGGGTTATCACGGTAATGTTGTTGATTTTGAACATGCATGCAAAAATTTGGTATGATATTGCATATTACAGTGTATATTAAGAAAAGTTCAACACATGCATTCATTAAATGACATGTATTTAAAGTATGCCCTTTGTCCACAAAGAAATTTAAAAATCTTTCTATGAGGCTGATTGTATGAAATGATAGATAAATCGGCAGAATGCTTCACTTTTTTCTTATTTATTTAATTCGAAAATGAACATATGAAAATGTACATGTCACATTGGGGAAGATGTTCAGTATTTTTAAATTGGATGTTGGAATTTGTATCTCAAATGGAAAGATGGCTTTTCAAAGAACATTTAGGTTTTGATTGAGATCAGCGATTTTCTTCAAGAAAGATGCATTTGATATTACTATTAACAAATTTGAACAACTCCTGATATCCAGAACTTACAAATACATGTACATTGTACTTCTGAAAACTGATTCTTGTTAGGTACATTCATTTTTGTCCCAAACCAATTGAAGGCAAAATATTTTCAGGAGAATGGTTAGACTAAATGACACAATGACAATATCATATTCATGCAAAACTTTGCACTTTGCAGTCATTTTTGCAGATTCAGATCTGCACATTTAAAGGATTGGATACATGAGTGTTTTTGAATTAAAATCTGGAATTCCTGACAAGTTATGGCACAAATTAATGCACAAAAAATTCCTGTATCCACTCCGATATACTACTCCGTGTGGATCTGGGTTAGAATAGGTCCTCAGTACCCCCTTGCTTGTCGTAAAAGGCGACTAAATGGGGCGGTCCTTTGGATGAGACCATATAAACTGAGGCCCCGTGTCACAGCAGGTGTGGCACTATAAATATCCCTCCCTGCTCTAAGGCCGTAAGTGCCGGGCATAGGCCTAAATTTGCAGCCCTTCACTGGCATTGGTGATGTCTCCATATCAGTGAAATATTCTGGAGAGGGACATTAAACAGTATACAATCGATCAATCAATCACCCCTATATAATGATTTGACACTGGCTGCATATTATTTTTAACACAGAAATATAATCTGACTTAATATTGTGACTTCTTTTTTGAATGACCCTCACCTAGGGATTAGACACACTTTTCCTGTGTAGAATGTTTAACATGTTAAAAGAAAATATGGTTGTATTTTACTTTCAATTGACATGTCTCAGAGAAGCGTCATAGTTCATATAGGCTTATAGTCAATAAAAATTCTGAGTACATTTTACACAATTTATTGTGCGATTATATTAAAAGTTATTAAATTTTATGTATACAACAACAGACTGATGTGATATGCTGGAAATTCCTTATTAAACACAAGGAATTTATTATTGCAATTTTGCATGTAGCATCACTTGCAAAATAAAATGTTTCACTTTCATTTTTATGGTACTGAAACCCATGCACATTTTCCTTATCAACCGACCATTCACAAATATATATTCCTGCGATTTAATGTTTTTAAGAGCTATTTTGCAATAATAAGTACTCACAAAAAATAAAGAATCTGCAGTATGCACATGTATAATCTTTGTATTGATGTTTGATTTTTTTTTTCAAATCCAGATCATGCATTTATAAAAGATGACAGCATATCAGCACTACCTTAAGATAGGAGATGAGACCTTGTATTTTTTACACAGAAAATAAAGAACAGTTGCTGAATGAAACAGATACTCACAGAAGCAAATGTAATGAGCCCAAAATAATGGTGATCAATTTTGATGATTTTATTCTCTGGTTGAAATGTTATTGAAATGATACATACTGATCCAATTTTAGAAGTGGTTGACAATGAATACTATTTTGTTGTATATAAGTATAATGGCTTATTTTAAAACTGTATAAAGCTTGCAATGTTTATATCAAATGTAATGATGTTGTGTAGGGATCAATTTTTTTTTAAGGATAAAAGATGTAATTTTTTTCAACCAAATTTCGTAAAAAGACTTTCTAATGTAAATACATGTATGGATAATAGAAGATTATAATATTTTGTTTTACTGTCATTGAAATACTGTAATAATGAACTGCAATTTTATACAAAAAATGTTTTCACATGAAATTTCAAATTTCAAGGTTTTATGAATTTTGAATTGTGGCTCATATTGCTTTTTATTGAACTATCTCCCTTAACCTTAGATTTGTTGTGCATTCTATGTAATAAATTTAATTTTGGAACATGGGAAAGGTCTTGTTTTGAACTCTGTTGATTTTAATTCAAGCAGAGTTAATGTGTTTAATATATGTACCAATCTGATTAAAACCAGATCCTTGACCCGCTCCTTTGTTTTTTTATTGTCGCTACCTCGTGTAGCGACAATGAAAAAACAAATGAGCGGATCAAGGATCTGATTTTAATCACATTGATATATGTACATGTATGTCTGTGAAAATAATTGATCCTCCCACAGAGTTATTTCCCTTGTTCACAATGTAAAAAAAAACAAAACAACTATGAATGATATATGCATGACTGTTTTACAAAAAGCAAAGAGATAAATTTATTTTATATGTTTTAGAAATGTCCTCATTGTGTCCGGAATCTGCTTTTCTTACAAGTATTAATGATGTTGAAATAAACTGTGCTAATATTAAAAAGTATTTTTATATCATTGGGGCTGTGGCCAGAAGTGTTATGCTAATATAGCTAGGGGTTTAAAATATATCAGAGTGAGATTAAAATACAGAAATATATTTTATATGGTAAAACATATATTTAGAAAACATCTTGTTGGATCTTTTTTCAAGTATGATCTCAGTTAAAATGAACTGGATCCAGTTGTATCTATATTTAAACTGTTGATACAACCGGGTCCTGGGTGTAAAAAGAGCTTACATGTACATGTATATTTTCTAGATATTTATTTAAATGCTTTTTGGTCTATGAAAAAGGCACAATGTGAAGAAATGTGAACATTTTTATCCAAACTTGACTTTTTTCCAAACTTCACATTGGGGACAGGGATATACTAAGTATGTGTAAGAAAATGATCAAATGACACCTACATGTAACAGTCAGCAACATTTAAAAGGGTTATGTTTTGAAATATGCTAAATCATTCTAGGTATGACTAGGAAATTAGATTTGTGTTAAAATATCCTATGTGTTCTGGAAAATTTATTAAATTCTAAAGATAGGGTTTAAAAAAAAGAAGTATGAAAATGGGAGAAAAAAATATTGAGAAGCAGGATGGATGAGTCTCATCCCTCCTTTCCAAAAAAAATGAAGTTGGAAAAAAGAGAAGAACTTGTTTGTTTCAAAGGGGGGGGGTTAGTTTCCTGCATGTGTAACCAACTTGACATGTTTAAGGATCCAGGTTTTTAGTTTCTGAGTCATTTACATTGCATGTAATTCATGATCAGTACTCATAAAATTTTTTTTTGTATCATTGAATATTAATTTGATGTATACTTATAGCACTAGCTAATTCTAAGCCCCCCCCCCCCCCGGCCCCTTCCATGCCCGGATGGATTTATTGGATAATGGAACCCTAAGTATTACATGTTCCTGAACCATGATGACGAAAATCTTGTCAACATTTGATGGGTATCTTTAACTGTATAAAGGAATTGCTCGTAACTGGTTTGTCAAGCTCTGAGTTGTATACAGAAAACAGACTATAGGTGTGAGCAACCTCCTTTACTGCGAACCTAATGACCTTTGACTAGTTCAAGAGAAACCACGTGATGTAAATTTAAATAACAATAACATTAGTAGGGGTGAATATAATGTTTATATTTTTTTATTAGCATGAGTTTTAATTTAATGGAAACTATACTTATGCATATGTATATATGGGGTCTCAACCGAGTTCGGCCAACGCGACTTCACGTACATCAGCTGTTTGTCACGTGACATGTTTAAAATTAGAAAAAAAATGTACGGATATAAAGATCGTAAAAGTTCAACGATATACGGATAATTTTTCAGCATGAAATTGATCGTGTTTTCTTTAAGACAAATTTCTTAACCCGAAAAGTGCTGGGAGCAACTTGTCCATGCCCAAGAAATATACAAAATTTAGCCAGCTTTTGATAAACTATGTGCATATACACTATACGCATTGAAGAAATGTAAAACTACGGAAAAACTCAAAAGCGCACAACTTGCTCCCAGCACTTTTCAAAATAGTAGGGACAATAGCTACATGTGTATAAAATATTATAATTTATAATCAAGCGTATATCGTTGAACTTTTGAGATTTTGGAGGGGTTGTACATGTGATTGTAGTACGTTTCTGTATACAAGTGCCTGACTGCGGCTTTATAAGAGACCTAATAGTTATCAATTAAACAAGACTGTGAACTATTGATAAATGCATTCAAAAAAATTAATCAATTATAGTCAGATCATGCTTACTTAGATTTAATTTTCATATTTTCAGTTCAGCTAATAGCTTTATCTGCGTCTCAAGTACAGAGAAACTGCGTGTCAAACTAGCCTATGACGTCATATCTGTTAGTACAGCGAGATCAAGTTGGCTTTGATTTTACTTTCTAATAGTGTTGTAATGACAAGATAAGTTACACATTGATTAATATTTACAATTATCATGAGAAATCAAAGTATGTAAGAGTATATGAAAAAGAAAATTATTATTTATTCGCCAAGATTCATTTGTACAATTTCACCGTGACGTCATAATCGAATTCCCGAGGCTCTGCATACACTGATCTACCTTGGGTAGCCCTTAACCAAGTTGCGATCACTAAAGGTGGGATATATAACTTAACGTTGCCATATTTATCACTGATCTTCTGCTCCATTTCAAGTTAATTTACGTAAGTATAAACATTATGTAACTCAATGTCTTTTACTACTGTTCTCCTTATTTTTTTTTACCAAGAGACATCCCAGTCATACACCGTGTGTACATATTTACATCAACATTACTATGATATATAAGCTTAAAGCAGAGAAAATTTTCAGTAAAGACAAGTAAAAAGCTGGAATATTTTTTCCATTATATTTTGGTTCAAGTAGGGTATACGGATAAGTAGTTCCATAAAACTGATTTACATGTTTCAAATTCAAAATTTGATAAGAAATAGTTCCTTTTATGGTAGATAGTGGGAATATTTTGCCTTATTACTCCAAATAAAGCCTTTTAAAAAAAGTCCATAAAAAGTCCCCTTTACAAAAATGTTTGACAATTCTACGTTAAACCTACATTGACATTAAAAGGGTCGATAGGTCGACAGTTGACACCTCTTACTAATCAAAAGTGTCACCACAAAGGTCGACAGGGTGACAGTTGACACCTCTTTTTTGTTAACCTACATTGATATCAAAAGGGTCGACAGGTCGACAGTTGACACCTCTTACTAATCAACAGTCTCACCACAAAGGTCAACAGGTCGACAGTTGACACCTCTTATTGGTTAACCTACAATATCATCACAAAGGTCGACAGGTCGACTGTTGACACCTCTTATTAATTTTCAAACCCATCTGAGATATTAGGGTTAGTTTTCAAATCCACTTGAGAGATAAGGGTTAGTATTCAAACCCGGCTAAGAGATTAGATTTAGTAAATGAACCCTCTGAGAGATAAGGGTTAGTTTCAAACCCACTTGAGAGATTAGGGTTAGTTTCAACCCCACTTGACTTGAGAAATTAAGGTTAGTCCACCTGAAAGATTAGGATTAGTTCTCGAATCCACCTGAGAGATAAGGGTTAGTTCCAGAACCCATCTAAGAGATTAGGGTTAGTTCCAGAACCCACTGACAGATGAGGTCTAGTTGAAAAACCCACCTGAGAGATTAGGGTTCGTTATCGGACATGATGGACTAGGGCTGTTCCTCTATTCAACATAGGGGTCAACCTTTCGACCTGCCGACCCGTCTACCCGTCGACTTGTCAACCTGTCAACCAGCCGACCCGTCTACCCGTCGACTTGTCAAACCGTCGACCTGTCAACCTCTCGACCTGTCAACCCGTCCACCTGTCAACCCGCCGACCTGTCAATCCGTCGACCTGTCAACCCGTCGACCTGTCTACCCGTCAACCTGTCAACCTGTCGACCTGTCAACCAGTCGACCTGTCTACCCGTGGACCTGTCTACCCGTCGATCTGTCAACCCATCAACCTGTCTACCCGTCGATCAGTCAACCCGTCGACCTGTCAATCCGTTGACATGTCTACCAGTCGACTTGTCAACCAGTCGAATTGTCAACCGTTCGACCCGTCGACCTGTCTACCTGTCATTTTGTCGACCTGTCAACCAGTCTTCTGCTGGAAAACACCTTCTAATTTCCTTTTCATTATCCAAAAAGTCGATTGCGGCGACTTTTTTTGGATTTTGAATTTCGTTCTTTTTCGTTATTTTTACCAAATCAAGATATAAGTGAACTCTACATTTATAATATTGATAACAAATCACTATAAAAATAATTTTTCACCCATATAAACAATATTATCGACTGCGTAATGTGACTTAATGGTGGCTTAATGGTGGCTTAATGGTAGCTTAATGGTAGCTTAATGGGGTTTGGACATTAAGCACCTGTAAGTTGCAGCTTAATGGTGGCTTAAAGGAATTAACTTCTTTAAGCCAATATTAAGTCACCATTAAGCTACCATTACGCGATTGCTTAAAGGTGGTCTTTTGTCTTGTGATTCGTCATTGGACATTACAATTTCATAAAATCGTAGCCATTCCTTTCTTTATAATACTATTTTATAGACACAGTAGATTTTACATTCCGTTGTCCATTTTACTTTTTTTATATCGCTATCGTATACTTTATTATAATATGCTATACACCGCACTATCTGACTGCAGGTTCTAGACAATATGTCACAGTTTTCTGTTAGTTATTTCATCCGTGGTACTTATTTCTCATGGCAATAACGTTAACTCTTACTTATAATCATCTATGATGAAAAAAATGTGTTAAAGATAAGCATGAATTTTAGTTATTTTCATTACTTGCAGTATCATATTGTGTTAGAAAATAACAGGTTGCTTCTTATCTATCTCGATTGTTTTTGGAATATAAACAGTTAAAACACAAATATTTTGAAGATATGATGAATTCTATTCATCCAAGACAACAATGTTGGAAGTATTAACGAAATTAATCGATCAATAGTTATGTTCTATCAGAACCGTTGATCCTGAGAAAAAGAGAGAGATAGAGAGAGAGAGAGAGAGAGAGAGAGATTTTAGCCGAAATATAAGATATTTTTACCTTTACATTATTTTTACATTTCATAAATGAATTTGATTTTATGCACAATGTAAATGTGAAAGTAATTAATGATGCATAATTAGATACGATAGTCAGTCCCTTGTTTATACACGGCATTATCTTGTGTGTTTCCGTACAATTTGATTTATGTACAAAATTTACAAAATGTTCATGTTATTCGTGTTGATGTGGAATTATTATTAATTCCCTAATTCTGACACTTTACAGTTCTGTATTGTTTGAAATAAACATGAGTAAGATGCAAATACTTTCAACATTATGAAAAACATAAAGCAAAACAAACGCCTTTTTGTATGCAGATCATGAAATGTACTGACCTCCATGGGTATTTGTTGTCGTGCGCGCATTAATCCTGACGCCCAAATTTATACTTGCCTAGTGATGCCTTTAGAAAACATTTATATCTAGATGAAAGTTAACTAGACAACATGCGCCATCCCATTGTTTAAGTTTTATTAGGTGACTACACCTCCTATACCCGATTTCGCATATTCAACGATACCCTTATAATGTATTATACGCGATTTTTCTCCAATCTGAAAAAAAAGTGTCATGTTTACATTTCTCGAGTACGGGAAAACCCAACTATGACGTCACACATTCCTGAAATAAGCGAAATAAGACAAACCCACAAAACTTTTCCGTCAACAACCATGTAAAAATATTTTTTGCGTTCTGAAATTTACAAAATACCCTACCATGTACATATTATGGCCCGTTTTTATTATTTTATTCTACCCGTTTCTACTGTGCATGATCTTAGTGAACTAAGAGATCCACTATGACGTCAAAGACGCACTGGACGCGCAGAATAGGGAAACGGCAGAGTGGATTAATCTATTCCGTAATTTGATAACATTTGCAAGAAATTTTGAATGAGTTCAGATATTTTTATACTAAATGGTGAACGCAAACAAGCAGTCCAAAAAATTATACAAGTACTGTGGTTTCAATCTCGTTTTGTACATATTTTATCATAGATTATGACGTAAATCAACTGAAGCACGTGACCATACATCCTTCATCCCCTTAAGCACCTTTAAGTAACATTTACACCACCATTAAGTTACCAGTAAGCCAACTCAACGTCCTTAATGGGTAAATGTAGCTTAATGGTAGCTTAATGGTGGCTTACAGGTCCTTAATGGTACAATGTAACTTTGAGACCACCATTAAGTCACCATTAAACTACCGTTAAAGTAGAATTACAGGTACTTAATGTCCAAACTCCATTAATCCACCATAAAGCTACCATTAAGCCACCATTAAGTCACATTACGCAGTCGATAATATTGTTTATGTGGGTGAAAAATTATTTTTAAAGTGATTTGTTATTTATATTATAAATGTAGAGTTCGCTTATATCTTGATTTGTTAAAAATAATGAAAAAGAACGAAATTCAAAATCCAAAAAATAAAACGCCACAGTCGGGGCTCGATCCCTTGACCTTTGGGTTGCAAGGCGAACCTTTTTTTTCTCTTTTAGAAATTCAAAATCCAAAAAATAAAATGCCACAGTCGGGGCTCGATCCCTTGACCTTTGGGTTGCAAGGCGAACGCTTTAACCATTAGGCTATCGCCGCTCTTGCTATGGTTATAAAATATTAAATATTTACCTTTATTTTTTTCAAAATTTGTTTCGACTTGTAAAGGTACTTTCTCGTATTTTGTTGAACATTTCCAAAAGTCTTGAATTGATTTATTAATCAAAATATAAACAATTTTATTTGTGGATCTTAACACATTAATATATATTTTTTAGACTGAGTTCGGCTTTTAGATTGATAATGTGATTGAGTTCTTCGCTCCAGATATTATTCGAAAATTTTCGAAACGTAAGCATTAACAGATTAAATCATGATTGAAAATAAATTAATTAAGAATAAAACACAAAAGTCTATCATCGAAAAAGAAAGAGAAAAAAACAGATTCTACTATTTTTTATATATACTGCGGATATTAACGGTTTCTGTGTCAACAATTTAGTGACAATCCTCGCGTAAGAGTTACCTGGTTAATAACGTTTACAAAAACTTTTTCTTAAATATCATATTCAGTTTCAATTCTTTTTGTATCATAATGGGTATCAAATAATTGACTTTTTACGATGAATCATAATTTTTAATTTGTTATATGCTTGCGTTAAATTTAATGGCCACCGTCAAATTAACTTTCGGCCGTCTGATGTTTACCGCTAAATCACTATCGTAATGAGGAAGCCATTTCAATACAAACATTTTAACTTGATTATAATTGAGTATGATTGTCTTTATTACAAACATTTCATTATAAAATGAAAATGATCTCATTATAGTGTTTCAATACAGCAAATCAAGATTGTGTATATTTTTTCTAACGAAAAGTTTATAGGCGACTGTTTTCAGTCGTAAAAAGATTCTTGTTTTGAGACGTGACGAAAACATTACGGAGCATAAAGGAGAAAATAAGCTGGTAATATTTTTTACATACATGTATTGGATAGTAGTGTTGAAAACAAAATGTCTGATTAGTAACAACTTCACCTGGACAAGTATTAAATATATCAAGATTTTTTTTTTCTAATCATTTATTCAATAATGTACAACATAACAGTGAGGCAAAACTTCCGCAGAAGCCCTCTGGTAATACTTCACCAGGGGTGCCAGGAGCTCCTTGGATCAATATAATATTATTTAATATATTTCCAATATATTTGAACACAGCATTTTTCACATTATGCTAATATATATAATTGTTGACTTCATTTTCATACATATACATAAGTATCTCAAAGAAAATTTTTACCATTTATATATATATAATCAAAGTATTCGTTTAACATCAATAGAAGCATGACCCTTGTTGCAGTGGAGATTGTGTAAAAAAAAAGAAGAAAGTCTATATCAATCTCACTGTAACTAGTATTTAGGGCCAGGTCTCCCTAAAATACTGGTCTCTTTTTATGTTTTACATCTTAAAAACAGGATCAATATGCAGAGATTTGTGATAATAAAATTAGATTATATAAAAAAAACACATCAGAATGAATGAATTTTACAAAGACAGGAAAATTTTTTCCTCACATACATAATTTTAATCATATTTTAAACATAAAGTTTCCAGAACCATGAAAAATAACATAGCAAAAACATATTGTGTCTTATAGTGGATTTAAAATTTGAATACATGTACATGTATATATTGTTTATCACGGGAGCATATTCTAGTATTAGAATCACAAGGAATTTTGAAATACATGATTAATTTTCTCTTAGAAATTTGTCAAATCATGTGATTGTAAAAGTGAAAAGTTCGATTTCATTTCATTTTTGAATGCGTTTTTAATGCTGAAGTCAGTCATTTTTTAATTCTCATATTTAATTTTATTTCTTGTTTTCCATACGACCCATTTATAAATACATATTAAAGTGTTAACAACGTTTCTTTGGGTTTGCAGTTCCTTCAAGTAGCCTAATGTTATTGTTTGTTGGTTAATTTGTAAAGTTCCATTTAGTTGCAGCACATTTTCAATTATATCTTCTAGTAATTTAAGTGTTGTTTTAACTTTTGAGCAATGGAAAAAGAGGTGTTGTTGATTTTCTTTATGATTTTTACATAGGTTGCATAAACCATTGGATAGTCCGATTTTACTTAATTTATCTTCAGTATACAATATATTATGCACGCATTTCCATTGGAATTCTTGAATTTTATTTTTAACTTTCATTTTTGAAATACTGTCCCAAACTAAGTTCAACTGTATGTTATTTTTGGTAAATATTTTCCCATTTTTCTTGACATTTTGGAATTATTGTATTGTTTAATACTTTTTCTATGTTCTTTAACTTGGTATCTTCAAAGGTTTCCACTTTATTAGTATCTAAGAAGATATTGACACCTTGTCAGAATGGATTAAATGTATCAGATCCATGTTAAAGTCACGTATTAAAAGATTGAGGGGCAAAATGAAAACCATCTATCCTTCTGTGTTCAATAAACCAGAAGTGAAAAAAAGAATTAGATAGATTACACGATCAGTACGTACTGGTTCCTGCCGACAAAGCAGGTAACAACATTGTCTTCGTTTGTAAGGCTCATTATATAAATTGTTTTCTAGAAGAACTTGGATTTAATTCAACAAGTGGTAATCCTACTTATACATATACTTCTTTTTCTAAGGAAGAAATTCATCAAAATCACCTGTCAGTTTTGAATACTTTTAATATTCCACAGAGCCAAAATGAATTTGAACTACCTTATATATATTGGATTCCGAAACTTCATAAGAATCATTACAAACAAAGATACATTGCAGGTTCCAGTAAATGTTCAACCGAGCCTCTTTCGTTACTTCTCACTAAAATACTGACAGTAGTGAAGGAAAAACTTCAAGAGTACTGTACAACTATATATTCAAGAAGTAGTGTAAATCAGATGTGGATACTTAAAATTCTAAAGAACTATGGACAATTTGAAATCACAAGACTTTACAAAAATCAACAGCATAAAAACTTACGACTTTTCAACTTTATACACAGCAATTCCCCACAACAAATTGCAATCCAGGCTTTTATATATCATTGACAGCTGCTTCTTCAACAAAAATGGAACTCGTAAGTTTACTTACCTCGTCATTGGTCATTTGAAAAATTATTTTGTTAAAACAGATTCTGATTGCACACATAAGTACTCTGAAGTTGACATCAAGAAGATGCTTGAGTTTCTGATTGACAATATCTATGTGGTTTTTGGAGACCAGGTATTCCAACAATCTATTGGAATTCCCATGGGTGCAAATTGCGCTCCGTTATTAGCAGGCTTATTTTTATATTCATATGAAGCAGAATTTATGCAAAATCTTTTACGTGAAAAGAATAAAACACTTGCTGTGGCCTTCAACTCGACATTTAGATATATCGACGACGTATTGTCAATTGATAATGATAATTTCCATTCCTACGTCGACACGATATATCCTGGTGAGCTTGAGATAAAAGATACCATAGAGTCCGACACTTCTGCTTCATACTTGGATATTTTACTTGAAAAAGACACTAATGGTAATCTAACAACCAAGCTTTATGATAAACGTGATGACTTTAACTTTTCTATCGTCAACTTCCCTTACTTATGCAGCAATATACCTTCATCACGTGCATACGGAGTATTTATATCTCAGTTGATTCGATACGCAAGAGCATGCTCTACTTATGAACAATTTCTTAAACGAGGTAAATTATTGACAAGCAAGTTGATGAAACAAGAATATCAACAGTCTCGTTTAAAGTCATCATTTCGTAAATTCTATGGTCGATACAATGACCTTGTCAGCAAATACAATTTATCATTGAATGAAATGCTGACTGACGTTTTTCATACCAATTGTTAGTCCATTGTTTGTGCACTGAATTGACCACGGATTTTTTCCGTTATTTCCTGATTATGACAACGAGCACACGGCGGGTGTGACCGGTCGGCAGGGGATGCTCACTCCTCCATGGCACCTGATCCCACCTCTGATGTTTTGGAGGTCCGTGTTTGCTCTGCTCTTATTTTGTATATTTGTTTAATGGACGTTGAGATTGAATACTGTTCGTTATTTCCATATCCTTCTTATAAGTTAATTATTATTCAATTCATAAGGGAGTTTTGTTTCGCTATTTGATACTGAGCTGTTTCTTTTCAGTATTGGATAAAACAGTTTAGGAATGGCTGATTTCTATTTTTTCCAACCATATTGCATAAGTATCAATGCAATATCCATGATTTACCCCCCAAATTTTTCCACTGTATCTTTTTAAATTTTGGTGTTTTACCTTTTGATTTGCCTATAAACAGTCCCTTTGTTTTCGAGAAATTGATTGTTGTCCCAGAGGCTTTTTCATATATTTCTAACACATTGAAGGAATGTATTATAGATTCTGCGTCCTTATTAAAAAGTTGTATATCGTCTGCGAACATATTTATTTTACATTCTACTTTTTTTTAATCTTTATTAGGAATTAAAATACCCTTTATCTGCGGATTTGTCTAATAGCACAGGCCATAGGCACTATTTGAAGAACATATAGCAATGGAGCAATAGGGCAACCTTGTCTTGCCGATCTTGAGATTGGAAAGTATTTAGATACAAACCCATTAGTGTTAATGCATGTTTTTGGTTTTATAAGAAGCATTTTTATCCAATCGCAATATTTTTTACCAAAGTTAAATCTTTTTAATGTTGCTTCTACCCAACCCCATTCAATTCTATCGAACGCTTTTTGTTGATCAAGAAATATAATTGCTCCTTCTAAATCTTCATTATCAGCATAATCAATAATATCTTGAATCAGTCTATTTGCATCACCTATGTTTCTGCCTTTAACAAATCCTTTTTGGTCTGGGTGAATTAATTTCGGTAGAACTTTTTTTAATCTCTCGGCGAGTATTTTAGCTATAATTTTATAATCATTGTTCAGCATTGTTAAAGGTCTCCAATTTTTTATATCTTCTCTTTCATTCCCTTTATGTATTAATGAAATGACTCCTTTTGTTTGCGAGTTACAAAGTGTGGCCCTATGAAAAATGTGTTTTATAACTTTTACTTTTGAAAATTCATTTTTAATTATATCCCAGTATATCTGATAAGAAGTTGATAAAATCCCATCTTCACCGGGAGATTTATTTGGCTTAAATGACATCACTGCTAGATATATTTCTTGATCGCTTATATCACTATCGAGCATGTTTACATCATAATCGTCTAATTTACATTGTACTTCCGCAAATAATAGTTCCCCACTTTCACTATCCAAACCTTACGTATTTAATAATTTGTAATAAAAATTAATTTGCTCTTCGATGATTGAATCAATGTCAGTTTTGTAGGTACCATTTTCTGTTTTTATTCTATTCCACAATTTTTTCTCTCCATTACTCTTTTCTAATTGAAAGAAATATTTCGAAGGAGCTTCTCCTTCTTTAAACCATCTACACTTTGATCGTATTATTGCCGCTTCTGTCTTATCTATATAATTTTTTTTTTATTTTTTACTCAAGGTCATTTTGATACTTTTTATTTGTCATAGGATTGTTTTTAATCTCATCTAATTCTTTTTCTAATTTCTCTAGTTTTTGTTTATTAACCCCCTTCCCCGCAGTCACGCATTTTAACGCATATACCATTTCCTATTTCTGACGCAAAATCACGCATTTACCGTTTCCCCGCAATCACGCATTTTCACGCACTTTAAAAAGTTCATTAAATCTTCAATTTATTACCAAATTCCAACTAATTCATACTTGCTTAATCTCATAAAATAAGAAAAAATATTTTCTAATTAAAATATTACGTCATGATATTATTTACCCTAAACTTTAGAGAAACTTGTACCCTGCTAGAAAGTGCTTTCGGGGAATTGGTAACGTAATATTTCTATGACTTGAGGATTCAGTTTATTTGCATAACAATTTCGTAAGTTTTAAAGTGTTAACATTTAATTTTTTTGACATCTCAATGCACAACGTTTTTATCTTATATTTAGTTAAGTCTCACCAGTGTAGAATATCCTGACAGTTTACTAAGCTTTTCTTGTAATTTTCCCAGAATTCAACAAATGTTTTTCGGAAGTCGTCGTTTGTTAATGTTTTATCATTCATTGTCCATAACCCTGGGCCTCTTTGGATATTATCTAATTGTAGTTTTAAGGTAGGTCCGTACTTTCAGAATTTTCTGTCAAACTCTTTATTTTTTGATTTGAAAATCTTGAATAAATCCTAATCTAACTAAAACACACATAAAAAACATATCTTTGCAGGTTAATTTTCATGCAACATGCCTCGGGGTATATACCTCTAAAAATGCAACAGCAAAAATTCAACATATAGAAGTGTAACATCATATTTTATTTAGCTATGTACCAAATCACATCCAATTATTGTTAAAATTTAGGAAAATCATAAATATTCATTTGTTAAGAAAATATTTGAAATTTCTATTTGAATAAACTAAAAAATTGATGTTGATTCTGTCAAAATCTTTCAGAGAAAAAGCTCAAAATATCTTTATTTTAAATATTTCTCAAAATCTTATATGTTTATATGCTATTTTTTCTTCACAATTATTTAAAATTATATCTTAGGTTAGCAAAAAAACATTCTTTATTATGGTTGACCAGAAATTTTTTACAAAACAGCCTTTTGAACACCTATACCCCCATTTTTGGAATATCTATTTTTTCAATCGTTCTTCGCAAAACTTATTAAAAAGTAAATTTAAAAAGATGATATAGGCAAAAAATTTAAGATAAATAGATCTCAAGTTAATTTGTTTAAAAAAATTAAAAAGCTTTAGGTCCATAAAGGCAATTAAGAATTCTCTGTCTCTGTATGTACTAAATTACATATAAATCCTATGGACAGAGTGCAAAGTAGTAAGTCCTATACACAATGTACATTAGATGTTTTGTGTGCACAATGACACTATAATAAACAAATATATACTTGCTAAATTATTTTCAAACTTCCAAAAAGATTTTTTTCAATAGATAAGGATAATCAAAATTTTATATTGGTGTGTAAAATTAAAACCGGATCCGTAAAAGTGTGGACCTGCCTTAATGTAATCAAATCGTGATCCCTAAATGGGAAATGGACAATAGCACAATTGTTTATTTTGTGTAGTATATTTTCACTTGTAAGGAAATAATCTAAGCTTGATTTTGAATTGCCCCTATGAAATGTGTAACATCGTTTGTCCGGGTTTCGTTCTCGCCAGATATCCTGCAATTCACATCGTTTAATTAAATCATTAAGTTCTGATACTGCAATATCTTTTCGTAGGGGCACGGGATGCCTATAAAGCTGTTTGTTTTGAGTGCAATTAAAGTCACCGCATATAATTTTATAATGAGCTAATTCATCAAATTTTAGTGAGTTAAAATACTGCTTTCTATCAACTCCGTTATTCGGTGTGTAAATACACTTTATGTCTACTGTAAAGTCATTATTTTTTATGCTAACAGTTACGTCCCTTCCTTCTCTGTCAGAAATAGTTTTTGTGATTTTTAATTCGGGCTTTTTGATCATGAACAACACCCCCACACCCCGTGATTCGCTAGACCAATTATTCCGAATAGAGTTTGACCCTTTAAATGTTTTCCATTCATTTTCCCACTTTTGTGTGTCTTTATCTGTCCCATGTGTTTCTTGTAAACAAATAATATCGTATTTGCCTTTACTCAACCATGAAAAAATACACATTCTCTTTTTCTTATCTCGTAGCCCGTTAACATTAATAGAGGCTATATGTAGAGTCATTTTAAGTGATAGAGCTATCTAAAATATACCACAAAATGCGAATGAAAAAAAAATATGTACAATATATATACAAGTAGTAATTATGTACATAGTGACCAATCTATCGAACAAAAGTCATTTTGATCAGCTGTGTTACTTAGAGTTTACATTTTTTGTATTTTGCCCTGTTTTTCGGTGGAAGCTGGGGTATTTGAACTTAGCTTCCGTTTTGTAATGCTAGGGGTCGAAGAGGACCGTTCGCGGAGCAATTGTGATTGCAGAAAATATCAGCAATTTTCTCGGCGCCATCGCTACTGACATGCACACCGCTGGGGTCATTGCTGTCATAAAGTGCTCTAGTAGCAAGCCCTTGGTCATTTATGAATGAGCTGCATACGTCGATCACTGATAATAATTTATTTTTTTCACACAATTTTTCAAGGAATTTGTTCACATGCCAAGTGTTGTCGTTCATTTTTTTAATCGCGGCGCTTTTTCTTTCCTGGGTATGACTGTGCATACTGCAATTCGAGCTTCGGGAAAAGTTTCTTGAATCTTGCTAAGACCCGTCATAACATTGCCCGTTAAATCACCGATTTCGTCTTGACATCTGGTAACATCATTTGTTCCTAAATGAACGATTATATTTTCCGGAGTAGTTTCGTCCAATTTTTTCTTAGCGTATTCCAGTAATTTTGTCACGTTTTCGTAGGATGACCCAGAGACCGAGGCGTTTAAGATATTTGGCGGAAGCTTCTTAATGCGCTTGCAGTTAGACGCCCCCAAAATAACGGTATTGATCTGCTGATCGTCACGCGTGTCCTCTTCCGTACTGTCAGTTTCGCTTCGTTGGTCATCGTCGTTTAAAGCCTCTCTACCTTCATTGATATCTGCGGCATATTTACCATACTTTTGTACCATTTTTTCTGAAAGTAACCCGCAGTTGTCCTTGCTATGACCCTCTTCTTTACAATATCTACATACAGGTTCATTTTCATAGCCTTTGGCTAAATGACCTTGTTTGTTACAATTATAGCAAATTGTTTTGTTTGTTGGTTTGTGTAGGCATTTGTACGAGGGGTGATAAGATTTTCCGCAATATGGACATTGCGTGCGATTATTATCCGCAAAGATTCTGACCTCGTGATCTCCAAATTTTGTTCTGTTTGGTAGAGTAGGTGCACAGTTTAATATTTGCAAGTAACGTGTGCCGTTTTCAATGGAAGTATTTTTAATAGTGCCATGCTTGATGCTGCCTTCAACTTCCTGACCATATTGCATCATATTTGTAGTTATGAAAGTGCATCAAGAATTTCTTTCTTTTCTCTTCCTTTTTTTTTTATAACCGAGCATTTCTTGCTTGTTGTTACTTCCGTTCAAGGTCACAGGTGTTTAAAATAGTTTCGAAAGAAATATGCAAATTGGCAATAAATTAATGTTGTTTTCAGTTGTTTAATTATTATCTGAATTTACTAAAAAATACATGCATATTTGTATGTAATTCTAACTTTACGAAACCATCATAATCGCGAATTTTTCACAATAAGCTACAGAATGTACATCTGCTAAAAATAGGGCCACGCGACTTTTTATACAAACGGGAAGTAACTGTTACTATTTGACGTGATGGAAGCTCAAATTGCTAAATATGAAAAGTTTTTAAGATTTTGAAAGGGACAGGTATTTTACATTTTACTTTTGAATTTTTACCTGTGTTTCATTATTTATTTTTTTAAGGAACGAAATCAAGCCATTGCTACTGTGACATACAATGTACTTAGGTACATACCGTAGATTTTTTTTAAAAAGTCTACCGGTGAGAGTTTTGCTTGACGTATGATATTAGATATAAGTCTGAAATTATGGAATTTATCATTATCATCAATAATTACTTATGATATTTTTTATTTACGGTGTCGAGATTAAATTAATGATGAACATAGGGCCAACAAGTTGTATAGGTAATACTCATGGACTTCCTGTGTATACTGTTTGTGTATAGGGGTTAGCGCTTCCCACGGTCTGCACGACCGTCAGTGCCTCGGGGTGCCACGCATGTAAAATTTAGTCCCTCCCCCCAAAAAAAAGGACAGAGATTTTTTTTCATGAGATTATATAGTTATATTCCTGTGAATTCTGTAGCGGAATGTTTCTTTTAAAAACATGAAATAAAAATATTATAATTTTGTTTTTAAAAAGTAATATATATTTTGTGTTCATGAATATATAATTTTAGGAACAAATTAATTTTTGGCATTGCAAATTTAAGATATTTCACAAGGACTTACTCATGGTATGTAATAATTATTTATTTTTAAAAATCATATACACTAAAAAATAAAAACAACGCATGTACATGTAATAATGATTTATTTAAAATAAAATATTTAAAAAAATAATAATATACGGTTCTGATACAGGATGTCTTATTTTATTATCACTGTAAATGATTTCAAGAAAAGAAATAGACACCTCCAGCAAGCCCCTGTGGCTATTAGCTAACTTTGTTCCCAGTGATCAAGTTTATGCATGTTGACAAAAAACTCTTAGAAATTATGATCGAGACAGAATTATGAGTTGAAATAGATGTTGCGTAAATGATATTAAAATAACTAAAAGTTAGTTCAAAGATTCTATATAAGATGCGTAAAAGTTTAATGAGGGTTGACCATTAAGTCACCATTAAGCTCAGCTTAATGGTGGCTTAATGGTAGCTTAATGAAGTTTGGACATTAAGCACCTGTAAGTTGCAGCTAAATGGTGGCTTAATGGTGGCTTAAAGGAATTAATTTCTTTAAGCCACCATTAAGTCACCATTAAGCTACCATTAAGCGATATTGCTTAAAGGTGGTTTTTCGTCTTGTGTACGAATGTTTTGAAGATTGTCATCGTCCATGATTTTTTTGAACAACCAACACACATATCTTGACAATACAAGACTTCATTTTCAATAAAGTTAAAAAGCCAAATACTAAATAACTAATGGGAAGTTCTTTCAATAACATTTTTTAGGGTTATCAGATGAGTTAATTCCAATAAAAAAATGAAAGTCTAGATCTGCAGGCATGAAATAACGTATACAATATTCACATTCAATGCAAACATATATAGGTGCATGGATATATTTGACAATGTAATAAAAACCAAAATGGAACAAAACAACAAAAAGACAGATGGACAATTACAGTGTCAATCAATTTCAAACTGTGGTCTGTTAACAATTGTTCTCACAAAGAGACATTATGCAGCGGTGTTATTAAGAAGTGAGCTCATTCTTAACATTGTCGCTTCCTGAATATAATGAGTTGGTTGTTGTTGTAATGAACATTTATAGGACTGCAGTGACCCGGCATAGTCCCCACAAATTTGTTGACAGATTCCCAATATTTGCCAAGAAATATCTCTAGAACGAGTAGGTATTTGAAGCCCGTCATCATAGAGGAGCAAAGTCTGCAGCAAAGTCTGTAGATCCTGCAGAAATTGTGGTGACCTGACTGCGACACCCAGTCTGTGGTAATTCAGTATAAACAACATGTGTAACATAACTAAGGGTGGGATAATTAATGCAGGTATACGATGCTTCATACTGGTCTTCTGCTCCATTACTAGTTCATTAATGTACATGTAATCACTAAGTAACACAATGTCTTTTACTACTGTTCTCCTCATTTTTTTTACTAAGAGACATTCCAGTCATACAGTGTGTGTACATTTCTAAATTAACATTATCATAGTACATAATATAGGGCTGTGACATTCTCTCCAGTGCTTTCTGTAAACAACTGAGTGAATGTTCAAACCTACAACCTCTGTACAAGTGCATAGCAAGATACAGAATGTCTGACACACAGCCAAACATGCAAGACACATTAATTAAGTTGGAAGATACTTTGTAAGCTTTGTATTGAATCTTATTGCAATACTTATTTGGATAAATGCTATTCTGAATAGAGAAGGCTATGTTCCCAAATACTCCAGATGTCATTCTTTAAAAAGTAACTATCTGATGTGGTGACAAGTTTCCATAAAGTATTCTTTTTACATATTCCATGTAAACGTGAAATCCATCAATACAAACTGTATCTATATGTGTGTGTACATTTACTTCTTTAAAGAAACTGATATCTAACTCAGCGCTAGATATGATACGACTTTCCTCAGTACAGACCCTCAATGTTTTGTACAAAATGGCTTGATTGAGGAAAGGTCTCAGTGTTGGACTCAATAGAAGACAAGATATACCCTTACAGTACAAATCATACAACTGACTGAACAATGAAGCTTGTACAGAACCAAAAACTTTCCTTCGAAACATATTATTCTGGGGAATAAAAAAGTTTGGACATTCTCCAATACGTACCCAGTATATCAATAACTTAAAACATATCCAGTAACAGGACAATAAGTTATGAGGCGTCCACGTCAAGCAAATCGCATTCTGAACTACCCAAAATACAATGGTTTTCATAAAATATGAACATAAAACTGGGGAATCATTTTGGAAATTAATTACCTCTTTAAGAAATAGCTTGAGTAGACCATAACACAAAAAATGACAGTGATTCATTGAATACACGAGTTTCTGTTCAGCTCTCGAGAATGAAATTCTCCATTCGAGTGCATTTTCTGTAGTACTGCCAATAGGAACAACATGGAAACCCCCGGTTAATATTTCAAATATAACTCTATCGGATGGCCAACCTTGTTGACGACATCTTTTAATCCATGGTAGTGCTTCTGTCGGTCAGTGTTGTGACCATAAGCAAAAAGCAACGTCGTTTTCGTAACCATGGCTAATGACTGTAGAACAAGGTCCATGTTGAAAAGAAGAGAAAGAGAAGGAATATGCGGATTTAAAATCTTGGTAATAGCTTTTGCTGAAAAGCTTACTAGAAATGTAAATTTTTCCATTCATAACTACACTGGAGGATATAATTCTAGTAGAAATTGATGTGCTTATCAATTTCAGTCTGGTGAATCCCGCTGGTAGATCATCACACTCCATTAATATCCTAACATTTTGTGGGACGCGATAAAGACTGATCTGAGAGAGATCACATATCACCTTGAGGATTGAGTTCCACACCATAAAGTCTTGATCTGAAGTTCTCATTCTGAATCCCTCCCGCGAACTCCCACTTCTCATTCTAAAAGATCCCCTCATTATGTACACAGCTGTATTCACAACCTCGTCAGTGTCCATCACTTCCCTCCTGATCCTCACTTCTGTGGGACTTCCTACTTCACGACACATTCCAGCATAAACCGCCTCCGACAGTCGAAGGATCTGTTCCATTTCAGGTGGGTTTTATTTTAAAAGAACAACAGAAATCTAAAAAAAAAGTCATTGTGATATGTTATGCGATAATAAATGTGAGGCGGCAATCGACTTAATAATTGTACAGAGTTTTATAGCTCTTACATATATGAAGAGGCAGCGAGATAGAGATTTATTTTGCATGAAAAATGTATAAAATCCATATAAAAATTCAAATTGACATAACTTTCAACTTCTTCAGGTTTACAAAACTTTTGTTTTCCATTCATGCCCAAAATTTTGAGAATTAAATAAAGCTTTGAACTAGACCACAACCATGCATTCAATTCTTGCAAAAAGATTAACTACGCTTTATATACTGACACGCAAAAGAAACGCAACAAGCAGGAATCTGCAAATGTTTGATTTTTTTTATAATACAGTTAGAATACAAAATGCAGTAAGGCTAAACTCACTTATCAGAACATCAGGGATTTGATTAAAATGTTAAATGGTTATCTTTTAACTTTACTAAGTAACATATTACTTTTAAAACACCCCTCTCCCAGCCTCTCAATTACAACATGTAAGACTGTCCAAGACAACATAAGCAGCTTTATTCCCAGGATACCATAGGTTAATCAATATCGAGATCTGAACGAAGGAATTATTCTTTTCCATTTTAAATGCCTGTCTTTTAGAAGGTTAGATCGAATTTTCTCTAACTTAGCGCATTGTAGTATCCATTGGACTTCCGGTCCAAAGACTATCATTTATGAATATAATACATAAGACCCCGTTGAGACGTAATGTAATGTATTTTCGCATCATCAACTCTCCATCGCCTTTACTTCGTAATTTTCCAGCTAGAGCAATGGATATGCGCACTTTAGCCATTTTCAAGAAGCATTAGCATTGTTACGGGAAAGGGAAGGAGATTTTATTTTTTGAAATATTGCTGCATTACTTAAAATGAACAGTACATACCCTTGAAACTCCATAATATTGCCAGCTGTTTTGTGAAACATGCAATTTTCGATTTCTGTTCTGCAGACTCAAATTTGACTTCCGGTTATGATATGAAAATCGTTCAACCGTTAAATTACCGATATTTACCAATTTGAAGATATCCATAATTTCTAGGTTTAAAATTTTTTACTTTACATAACTATTTCACCCTAAAGTTGGAAGTTGCGTTTCTTTTGCGAGCCAGTATAGCATCTTACATATATATAGATATATAAATATGAAAACATGAAAAATATAAATACATGAAACGGTTTTGTGAAGAATTATTTTTCAGAAAAATCAAAGAAAAAACACAGAAGCAAATAAACTGATGAAAATAAAGAACTACTAAGGTTAGTCAATATGGTTTAAACATTGGTATAACTTTTCCGTTTAAAACGCATTTCTTTGTTATGGTTAATTATTATTTTCGTGAATGTTATTGATTGCTGGTGAAAAGGAAAGCAGTAGATATCTTAATTTTTTAATTATATCTTTAAGATAAAGTAACTGTATGTTGTTTTACATGTACGTCCAGTTCACGAATGTTTCCTTTATAGAAACGTCACCATTTACCAGTGACGGGATTCACATTTAGATCTTTACTCGGCACTCAGGGCCATTGGACATAAAGGAATAGTCATCGTAACAACGCCAATCAGGACAAGGGGCCCCTGTTCTTAAAGCCCCATTCAGAAGACCTGGAACTGTCACCTCGAAGTGCCAAGCACCTGCAACCTTAAGCTTTGTATCGACTTGGGTCAGTTGTGGCCGAGATTCGAGCACACGGCCCTTTAATCAGAGAACGAGCGCGCTCTATACCTACTGATCTAACATGACGTGTAGGTCGTTGGGATTTCTCCCTCCCCCAATTTTTGATATTAAAGCAGAATTTTCAAAATATGTTCCCTGGATTGGAAAAAAGTAATAGTTTCCAAAAGTTAAAAAATGGAATCGGACCATTAGCTCAAATCTTAATTTACATTTACTCTTCTTTACTTATTACATGTTTCATAATTTGTCAAACTGGAGCAGACCCTAGAGATTTATCAAGAGAATGAGCTTTAAAATCAGGTAGATGAGACATTGCTTTAATGGCGTCTATCAGTTGCTTCTTAATTGTCCTTAAATTTCTCAACGAAAGATTCAGACAAACATATAGCTTATAGTTATAAACAAGTACTGCACATAGCAAAATCATAATATTCTTATGAACCATTGCTCAACGTTAAAGATGTAAGATTCAAACGGTCAAAAGAAATTCAAATATTAATCATTCAACATATTAATAAAATATTAAAAATATAGACAAACCTGTTCCTGTGGAAGGGGATACTAATATTGGAAATTCCCTTTACTGTACTTTCGGTTTGTACTGTCATTGATTGTACTCATTGTGAGATTTAAATGTAAAAAAAAAAATAAGTATATATTCAACTTCTGGAAAACCCCTCATCTTATATTTCGATTTATTATGTCAGTGTAAGTACACAGTTCACACTCTACAGACTGTCACTTAAAATTTACTTAATTATTTACAAAGCTCTTAGTCAAGCTGAATTCTGATATCCGTAAATATTCGGTGAATATTGAGATTAATTGAGCGTCTTTAGTCACTTATTGATGTAGAAAGTTTTAAAATAAGATGAAAGAAAAAATGTACTTTTGAACAGCACCCCCATATAGTTGTAAATAAAACAATCAATACTATGCCCATATATACAGACTGATAACCCTGAGGGAGTGAAGGTATTTATTTGCAGCTCTTCCCCGTTAAGTATTGGCATCTCAATGCGAGTGAAAATCTCTTTAATATGTTGCTTAAGAAACAAATAAAAAGATGCATTTTCAGCAAAATATTTTCAGGTTTAGAAAAACATAGATTTGAAAAATATATTTACATAAAAACGTCTTTAGCTCTAGACGTCAAATCGACATTCAATGTTATCGCAGGCAAAATTACAGGTGATAAATTTTCATTCCCGAGTCAATGATTTGAATTCGAAATTAAAGACGAATGAATTTTCCGCATCTATTTTAATAATAATAATAATAATAATCTTTATTCAGGTAAAGGCATTGAGCAATGTACAAAACATTTAGATGCGAGTATTAAATCAGTATAAAAAAATTATAAATAAATAAATATACATAATTTAAGAGATCAGTTATAAAACTAGTTGACTTATAAATAATATTTTTATATAATTCAAATAAATACATTATTTTGAATATGCCTAAACCCAAGGATAGCCCATGGAAGCCAGTATGGCTTATTTCCAATGGGGTCCTTTACATGTAACAAAATTACTGGCATATTACATATATAATATACAATATAAACTATAAATAGTATACTAACTACTACCCTTTCTGCAACTAGAAACCTCTTTAGGTGTGAAATTCTATGTACAGAAAACCAGTGATGTGTGGAGTGTTGTGTGGAACTACTTTATAAAACTATCAACGGGCAATGTGTACAATTAGTTATCTCTCCAAAGGAAGACGACTCGTATACCGGTCAAAATCTGCAGACAAGTTTAGCAGGTCGAGGAAACTACCTTATATGGATATTGTTGTCATTGCGCACAAATGTGCGCACAGCAATCAATGGTCCAATCTAGTGAATGAGCCGAAAAGCATGACGGTCTACTACATATTTATTTTTTATTACAAGCACGTGGGTTAAGAGAAATTTGAGATGCAATTTCAAATGGCTGCTGGAAAGTCAATTTACATTTTTTTGAAACGTGTGTTAGAAAAATAAGAAAAATAGGTACTAATCAAGAATTCCCATGCTCACATTAACAAACAAAGTCAGTTGTCCTTGATAAACAGTACTTTGAAATACCGCTCACAAAGTCTCCATAAGTAAAAAAAAGGGGACTCCAGTACTTGATAATCGTAAATTTGCCATGTAACTGGCAGAATAAGTTGTTGCTCAGTTATTTGTTACTCTAGAAATTTAAAGTTCATGGATTTACAAATTTTCTAAATATACCTCTTTATTAATGCTCATATGCATTGATCATAGAACGTGTTTTGAGTATCATACTGTACTTTACGAAATTGTATAAGTTGTAAACATTGTCAATACGTGAGCACACCTCAATTTTTTTTTGTATCGATGAATAGCCACGTGAAATTGACTTTTCACTGAACACTGCTGAATGTACAGCACGGGGAAAGTTGTGAACATACGGACTTGTACAATGGAATGGGGAAAACTCTAATTTTTATCATTGTTTTTCATTTGTATGTAAATGTGAGCATGTGATTTGTAGATAATGATGTACATGTTATATTAAGCGAGTAAAATGCTTGGAAAAATGCATCACGTTTTTCCGAGAGCTATTTTAAAATACTGGCTTTTCGAAACACACATGTAGTTTTTTTGTAGTAACCCATAATGCAACTCATTGAGCTGATTGGTCGATTAGTCAGTCACCTTGGTTCCTCACTTAACATGTTAATTTATTCCGACGTCACAGAATGTTCACTTCCGTAAAAGTAAGTCAGCATATTATTTCAGTATTGTGTGAAAATTATGGTCTAAAAATAAGAGACAAATCGTCAGGTAGCATTTGACCTAATAATACCTTTCATTAAATGACAACTTCTTTGCATTGACACCAGAACTTACAAAAAGATTATCTTAAATAAGACTTTTGATAACATTGTGTCATCATTTAAAACATTTTTTTTTTAAATTAAAACTATCTTGCAGAATATGTTTATTAAGAAAAATAACAAGAATTTTTTTCTCAGAGGAAATGATTACGTCACATTGATTTGTTAAAATTCCTTTTGAAATTTTTAAGGGTATTGATGGAAGTTTATCAAGAAGGAAATACGATCAATTTATAGTTATTCTAGATACATCTTAGTGGCACTAATTTTAGTGAAAGCTTTGCACTTTTTTCTAATTTCAGGAGTTCATGGTTTTTTAATAGACTCTGGATCGATCTTCTTTGTCTTCTCATTACATGTATTACATAATGAAGAACGTATGATTAGAAATAAGATTTCTATTCTTTGTTATCTTCTACTTGAGTTTCAATGAGAATGTGCCACAGGCATAAAAGATGAAGGATTTAATAATAGTTTAGCAATGAAAATATTAATGAAGTATTGAGAAAATTTAAACCTCGTCAATGGACCTTTAAAGTAGGTAAAGGTAGTGGGCCTAGCTATGAAAATCGGTGAGATGAATTTATAATGTAGTATGGCAACAGGAATGTGGTTAAGCTAGTGTAAATGAAACTCTAGAGGAAGTTATTACCTCAACTTGTAATGTCGTAGTACTAGTGTCTGAAAAATCTTGTGGCATATATACCACTGATGTCAGTATTGTGATCTCCAATATTATAAGGCCAATTTGAAAATATGTGACCTTTTTACTTTCAGATTTCTACATGATAGATCTGCTGTAAAATAAATTAAGAATATGAACTTTTTTTGTTATTATACCAATTGAAAAATGTCCCACTTTCTAAGAAAATAGTTTTATTATTTGATATTATTCTTCCATTTGGAGAATTTCCCTAATCTTTTATAGCCATTTTGATACATTGATCAATGGGAATATCAAATCATAATATTTGTATTTTCCCCTTGGTGCACATTTTGACCAATGATGGTGATGTTCTGTTTACAGATGTACGAAGCCAGCTTAATGAACAACTCAAATGTCTGGAAAATCGGCTGGAGATCCAGGTTGCCATGGTTACAGAACTCCAGGACTTTTTCAGGAGGCTATCGGAAGTGGAAATGGACTATGCCAGAAATCTAGAAAAACTGGTCAAAAACACAAAATTACGCCACAGGCAGGAAAAACAAAAGTAAGCTTTGAATATTTTGGATGGAATGACATGAAATAAAGTTATATTTACAGCAAAAGATCACTTTTCTTTTATATTATATTTTTCAAATTAGGAAATACATGTACTAATTTATTTGATGTAAAACTCATTGTGGACATGTGTGTTTTTAATCTGCAAAATTTAAACACAAGCAGCACTTCAAATTGAAATCTTCAAACTTATTCCAATCTAAACCTGATTTATGAATGACCTTGACCCCTGCTATATTTTTACTTTGACCGTTACAGGAGGGAACACTGGTCCTTATTCTCCACATTTACAACATGGCAGCAGGTCCTGGACATCACAAAGAAGGAGTCGCGGGACCACCAGACCCTGAGTGAAATCTACGGCAATCAGATGGTACAGCGCTTCAACACCATCATGGAGAACTCGCAGAGAATTCACAGGAGTGTAAGTTATAACATAGTCACAAAAGTGTAGGTTATAGATTAGTCAAAAAGTATTAGTGTTTATAAAAGCAGTCACAAAAGTGTAAGATATAGAGCTGCACAAAAAGTGTAAGTTATGAAGCAGTCACAAAATTGAAAGTTATGCACCCAAAAATCAGAAATTTTCCCTCATTGAGCCTCTAGGGCTCACGAAAGATTCAAGTCTCTAAAATTTATGAAAAAACAACCAAAAAACTTCGTCAAAATAACGTTTTCATTTCATGGCATAAAAAAACTCTATCTTGGAGATTTGAGATCAGTATTGATACAGAATGAAGCCTCCCCAGATCCCATTACAGAGAAGCTTTAGTAAGGGGTTGGTTATCTACTGAGTTCAGGGGAAGTTCATTGAAGGATTTTTACTTATTTTAGGAATAAATTCAGCCAACAACCTCACATATTACTCTAATGATGAGAAGGAATCATTTACACTCAATAAACCCTTCCTGAAGAAGAATTAGGGAATGTTCTAAGTCATGGGAAAGCTTTTAGTTGTAAGAGAGGAGTCAGATATTAGTTTTTTTCTGAGAAGTAATTGATCATGCAGTAAAGTTTCCACTAGATCTTACAAAAATAAAATCCAGTCTTCTCAGAAGTTTGGTTTAGAGAATCAAGTTGTTATAGTCATGATTCATTGCTCAATATATAATGAAGTAGAATGGCTTGGTCATATGGTCTATTCTGAAATGTTTGCTGATGTAGGAATTAACTTGATGCTGAAATACATACTTAAATGAATTATCATCCATCAGATTGAGTAGATAGTGATTTATGTCTACAACATGAGGGATGAGGTTAGGGTTAGATATAGGGGATGCTTAAAAATACTCTTGTGAAAACGGTATGGGGGAGGTACATGAACTGGTAATCATCCTTCACTAGTGGCCTGTGGTCTAAATTATGCTCCTTAGACCTGTGGTCACTTTTTCACAGAAATGGAATTAGCCTCTTTAATTCACAGTCCGACACATACATAGTGTTGTGGTGAATGTTTCTTGCACATGTTTTGAGATGTAGGAGTTGTCATGTGATTTTTCCCAGCATTCCACTCTCCCCTTCTGGTCAGTTTCTGACCACAATAACAGGGGATGGTCCAGAGATAGAACTGGCAGGGCAGTGATTGACATTAATTATCTGTCATTTCTAAACCTAGCCAGATGTGAAACTTGTTCCTAGTTTCATGTTTTTAGATAAATTAGTTTGAAATATTAAAAACACATGCTTTGGCAATAGATGAATTTTTCTCATTAATATCATATCTTAGGGTAATTTTACATTTTGTGTTATTAAAAAAGATAACTTCCAGTCTGTGCATGCATGCATGCATCTTTGAAGAAAATTACCTAGCCCCTTGTTTCTAGATTTTATGACACATACTTCCACAAAAATTGTTAAAAAGCAGATCCACATGCTTCAGATTGTGTGAAGTTTGGAGGCTCTGTGTAGGTTTTATTGTCTGTCTGTGAGGGTTTCTGAGAGTCTGTAAATGTAATGACATAAGAAGGTGTAAACAAATTAGCGGAAATGATGGTGTTCTTAAAAGAGTACCCCCTTACAATGGAACATTATGCTTTCAATTGAACATTTTCATTGCACAGTACATGAATATATATATTCCTTTGAGGTCTTTCTTATGTAGTCAATGCTGAGAATTATAATGCAACCATATCTTTGTTTTTTTTTTATTGCTTCATCAAAACTGATTTCTATTTCATAAAAAGACACCATACACTGTATCAGTTACTTATTGCAATAGGTTATTTTAAAGATTTTTTTCTTCTTCACAAATTTGTGTCTTGAAGTGTAAGTTGTAAATGAGATTGATCGAGTGAGGTAGAAGATTTGAGGGCTGCCTGTCATTTTATTGTCTGTTCTGTCAGACTGAGGCATTAGTTGCAGGAAGAGTAGCATCACTTCTTAGTTCACTCACACAATAATCTTCTTACCAGGTCTGCCATTATACAAAGCTACTTCAGGGAATGGATGGAAGCTGGGAGAGAAAGAGCAAGAGAGAGAGAAGGGTTGAGTGAGGCTTGAGTGAGAGACATCCTGGAAATAAAGCATATGCTAATGGAAGGAAGGGGAATATGTCTCTCTAGACTTTCTAATGAAATTTTCACCTCAATTAAATCAAATCCTCTTCCTTTTCTTTAAAGGAATTCACTTGGGGATGCTAAAAGAGGGAAAGATCAATAAATTTCACATATCACAAATAAGGATTTTTATTTCCTTCTCTAAAATTGTTGACTGAAATGAGAATATCTAGCTGCTCAGTAAGTAAGGGTCTAGAGGTAATTATAGAAGTCTAGTCTTTTACTGAGACAAGAGACGTACATCTGTATTAATTAGTTTGTGGCTTGCAGAACCCAGGCACTGGTAGGCTTCCTGATTTGGTTTTATGAACTCTATGTAAGATAGGAGATGTATAGATCTGTAATTAGGATAGTGGACAGTTATAAGCCTGGCCATTTGATGAAGGACAGACAGGGAACTTAATAAGCAGCTCTCCTGGAGAGATAGATCTATAGCAAGGCTTTATTATTAATAAATATAGTACTTTCTAAATGTCATAAGGTATTTTTAGATGCATGGTCAAAAGTTTATTAATCAAATAGATATTGATTCTAGGGCATGTGTGGAAAACACAAGTTATAAAGCCAAATAATCTGAAAAATCTTATAATCCAGAACACAAAAGGCTTGTAAAAATGTACCGCAGCTTTTGGATGAATTATTATCAATCTTAAAAAAATAAATGAATAAAACATGAGTGTACATTTCTGAGGGTTTCTAAATAAATGTCAATGTTATTATGCTCAAATATATTTAAATCAAAAAATGGACTGGTAAGTAAAAATCGTTGCTTTGATTTTTCTTTGATAACCATCATATAGATGACCTTGTGAGATTTCAAACTGATTTTAATAAAATGTATACAAATTCATAAAAGAAGTATAATTGGCACATATTTATGGTATCAGTGAAATATTTTACTGTATTTTAATTCTCTGTTTTATATTTTGACAGTGTCATGATATAGGAATGGAGTGCCATGAAGATATA
The DNA here is from genome assembly GCA_003671525.1 of Saccostrea glomerata. Lineage (NCBI taxonomy): Eukaryota > Metazoa > Mollusca > Bivalvia > Ostreida > Ostreidae > Saccostrea > Saccostrea glomerata. The sequence goes on along the minus strand of PRKT01000222.1, from coordinate 723,693 downwards.
ATGAAGACATTAACAGAATTACAAAACGTAAGTGAAACAGAGAAATTTTCACCATTACCATTACCAGTATATAAAACATTAATATTAGGCCATCCTTAAAAAATTGTTTGTTTGGAACTGCTGCCTATTTCACAGAGGTGGATGGCAATTCCAAACAAACAATTTTATTTTGGCCCTATGATACAAGTGTAAAAGAGATATTAGTGTGTTGTGATCAAAACTTGTAAGAAATCAGAAAAACATTAATGACACCTGGTTACTTATTTATGATTACAAATTGTTGTGGCACGTGTAATAACAGTGAAATGTTATCATAAATGTCAAAAGCAGCAATTATTATCACAAACAAACCTGACATGGGTGAAAACATTAATATTGGGAGGCAGCAGCAATGACTAAATCAACATTTAGAGAGTCTTATTCGAGCAGACAAGAGATGAAATTAGCTACAGCAGTGACAGGGTAAAAAGTTGTGGTCTTGGCTCCATGGGGACCCCACTCCTGACATTTTATGATTGACCTGGCTACCAGGTTTTAGTTCACTTCATGATGTACGAATCAAATGCTGAGTGGAGTTGGTAAAAATACAAATCTTTCCAACAGAGATAGAAAGCTTTACGTCTCAGCTGGAGGGGATGAAGAACAAAGAAACTGTATGAGGAAATCTATATCTTATGTTACTTGCTGCAATTTTGCAACATTGTGAAATGCCAAAAAGAGACGGGGGAATGTCTTGGAGAGCATGATATGGTTTAGACAGAAGCTGTGGGATTTGTTTCCCAGATGTTACAGTGTAGGGGTCAGAAGAACTGAAGGGTTTTAATGAGAAATTCTGCAGCTGGAGGTTTTCCTTTGTTGTGTCATAAAGAGTGAGGGATGTGATTCAGAATAATTGTACTAAAATAGCTAGACATTGACAGAAGTATAAAAATAATCTGGCAGTGTAAATTAAAGAACAACAAACATTATTTCTTAGAAGATAGGAGTTTTAGACTAAGTAAGAAATTGAGGAAGGATGAAAGACAGCAAATGGCAAAATAAACATCAAGTTGGTGGAAATCTGGCTATTTTGAGTAAATTGTGTAATTATTGATAATTATCAGCCACTGTTGCCCTTATCTACCACACAGAGGAAGCAGGTGCTCCCGATTTTTTCCCAGGCTGCCCCCCAATTCACAGCTGTTCCTCTCTGTATTCAAATCCAGCTAAATATCTGTAAGACATAACACATATGTTGCACATAAGGTGTTTTTAGAAATTAAATTGAAAATAATAACGCCATATTGTGTCTTCTTTATTACCCCCAGCAGTGTTTGTCGTGTGATTTTAAACTTATTTGACAACCAAATAAATTAGGTTTAATAAAAATAACTCCCCAAGATACTGTACAAGTAACAGTAACTGGCATAATGCACCGTTTCATTCTTCTTTTGTTTTTATAGAAAGTTGCACGGAATACCCGATTTCGCGGATTCAACGATACCCTAATGGAGTTTTATGAAGAGACTTACTTTTACAATTGACGGCTAACTTTTACAATTTAAACATAGACAAACTCCAATCACTAAAATGTAAAAGTCAGCTGTCAAATGTAAAAGTAAGTCTCTTCATAAAACTCCAGTATCAGGTATTATACGCGATTTCACGGATAATGCCCGATTTCGAGTATTCTCTCCAACCTGTTTAACAAGAGGATAGCTTCATTGTATTATATGTATCATGCTGATTATCCAGGTACACAGGTGAATAATTCAACAGTGTATTTCATTCTTAACACTGCAAGGTTAATGACATTTATCTTCAATTTTTCCATACTCATTGTAATTGACCGTGTTATTAATGTGCAGAAAATTTGCTGGTATCATCTGAAAATAAAACTGCGAAATCTAAGCAAGCCTTTTTCATTTTAAAGGTTTGATACTGTATTTATACAGCATTCCTGTGTAATATATCAGTGAACATACATGAAAGTAGAATTTCTTGCATGGATGTGTTTATGACAGAACTTCGCGGACAATACTATAAAGTCAATTTCTTATTAGTCCTCATGCTCCTATATAAGAAGAATGTCTTGCAGCTTAACACATGTAGAAATGAATGTAGCTAATTAAGCTTGGGAAAAAAGATAATTCATTTGGACAGCTTGATACCATGTCTTTGTACGAAGGCCGTTCAAAAATTACGCGGACTCTGCTATTATTTACTCTCACAGACTTTATATAGTCAAGAAGTTCCACAGACATATGTATCTTATAGATCCCAATAAATTTAGGCACAATATTAGACCAGGCCAAATGAAAAATCAGGTGAAATGACCTAGGTACATGCAGAAGAGAGAAAGGACCTATCGTGAAAAATAACCTGGCAGAGAAAAAAGTTTTAGAGAGAAATGACCTAACACCAGATAAATATACTTTTGCTTTACTTAAAGGAAGCGTACCTGCGTTACTGAATATATATTGCATTATTGCAATGCAGCTAAAAATATTACAGTTTATTAAATAACAAGTAAAAAAACAGGAATTTCATATTTGCAATATCCCTGAAGTCAAAATAGCTGTATGAGCTTTATAGGGCTGATATGTATGTGCAGGTATGATACGGATCATTATTTCTTATGTAGCTCGTAACACGATCTTTGATTGGTTACAAAGTCGGTTGTAAATTTCCGTGCACCCGACTTGAGCTGTGGGTAAATAAAACGTGACGTCACAATGCATAGTTTTTCTATAACACAAAGCAAATGACATGACGTCACAATGCACTGTAGTACGTAGTATAAATCTTATCGATAGGTTGAGACACAATACATTGAATTTATGTTTTACAAAGAAATTTTACGGATGCATAGGAAATAAATTAGTTTTCCAGGTTCAATCAAAGGTGTACGGGGATTTACCCCGGGTTGTATTCGATACACCCTTCGGCATACAATCCGGGATAAATCCCCGTAAACCCTTCATTGAACCTGAATAACTAATAATATCACACCC
>PRKT01000222.1:692600-704354 GCA_003671525.1 Saccostrea glomerata | reverse complement strand
ATAACACCTCCCCCAAAACAATTTCTATCTTTTCGTATTATATTACTAAAACCATCTAATAATAGATTATCATTCGATATGGTATGGTCAAGATGGGTCTCAGTAAAACACAATATATCAAAGTCATGGACGAATGAGTTCAAATAACCTAATTTGTTTCTTATACTGCGAATATTTAGATGCAAAATGTCAAGGACACTTTCGATAGTGGGTCCTGGATTGACCTCAATATCACCACAGGCTAATAATATAAACGTAAACAACTGCAAGTAAAAGTTGATATACACTAAGTTTTTTGTAAACCGTGTCGAACTTCTAAGTAATGTTTTGATCATACTATAAAGAACGCGCGTTAAAAATTCACAAAACGAGATATGGAATGAGTAAGACTTGCATACACCTCTACAGGATAAATAAAAAAGACCAATTGCAGCACGGTATTGTTCAACAGAGTCACCCATTGTCTAAAATTTGGTGAAAATGTACAGTAGGAAATAAAAAAGGTGCTGCAATGGTGTTTTTGGATAAGAGCAACATTAGAGATGGGACAAAAAATACAGAGTTTGGTAAATTCAGCGGAATGCATGAAGCATGACAATTGAAGTGGTAAGGATTATAAAGTGTAACACAAAAAAATAATACAACAAAAAAAATGAACAAAGAAATATACATTGAGAATAATAACAAAACAAAGAAACAGGAAACAGGAATATTGTGTGTAGGAAATATATACAAACACTGTGTTGTACACACAATACTTTTTACAAGATTTTTTTGCATCAAAAAAGTTTGAGGTTGATTGAACCTCTAAGTCTTGAAATGTACAAGTAAGTTGAACTGCATAGAACAAAAGACATAAAATGATGCAGTTCATTTTACATGAGTTCTAAGAAAGAGAGAAAAAAAAACTGGTGTGGGAGGAAAGTTTATGTCCTAAATTTATTTAAACGCATTTCAGATTATCGTTTTTTTTTTGTTTTTTTTTTTGTAACAATTTAATCGATTGCCATTTCGGGTACTAGATCTGCCTCTTCTCGAATAAAATGAGAATCATTGTTCCGATCGTAAATTTTGATCTTGCCATTGGAGGACGACACTGATTTTATCCTGCGATTTCGACAGAGTTGTCTGCCCAGGAACATGATCTTGTCACGATACTTCGTTAGATCCTCATTAATGGTAATGCCAGCGGTCTCATCAATTTCTGCGAACTTTTTTGAATTTTTGACAAGATGGAATTTAAGATCCACAGATTTTAATCGGGCAATTATTTGTCTAGGGCGTGTTCGGTTGGGATCAGGTTTTCCAACTCGATGAGATACAATAATATCCTCCCGCTGAAGAGGAATACCGGCGGCTGTAACGGCACCCATGATTTTGTCCGATGTATTTTCGTTCATCGTTTCGGGTATACAAGACACTCGAACTAAAGGCCTGCGACCATATTGCTCTAGTTCGTCAACTTTAAGGAACAAATCTTTATTTTGTTGTTCAAGGTTTTTAATTTTTTCTTGCAGGGGCTCAGTTGCTTTCTGTACTTCGCTTTTAACAATACTTTGTATTTCAGATGTGAGTGAGGCTAAGTCAGCACTGAGTAAGGCTTTAACACTTTCTGCTATCTTTTGAATATCCTCACTACAAATTGTGATAGGCCCTGATACTACAAGTTGAGGGGTGGGGTAATGGGAAACATGATGTTATTGCTCACTTAGGTCACCTGTAGCACATTTGATATTTTCAGGAGTAGATGTTTGAGTAGGAATAGCCGGTTCCTGTTCATAATTTTGGTCTGACAATGAGCCATCCCGAGACTTTTTTGTTGATTGGATCACATCACTGAATGATCTTGACATGTCAAGCGAAAGTTCACTGATACACCTTTTGTTTGATGAGTCTTTGTTACTCATTATGATTTGATTAGATATAATGGCAAAGTTAATGATATAGCGTAGAGCAAAAGTAAGGACGATATATGTATTCAATAACAGTTTAGATTTTTCAGTTGTTTCAGTTGTTCAATGTTCAATGCCTCTATGGTGAGTTCAACTCAACTCATAAACAAACAATGCATTTACTGCAAAAAGTCAGTCCAATATCACCATAATACATGCGATAAAGTTATATATAGTAATACATGACAACTACGGTAACTTACAACCGATAACTTCCATCTACCCACACTCGGTTTCCTAATATTTTACATCTATCTGCTCTGCTCGTGAAAAACACTGCCCACCATGACAGGGACAGATAAACATTCCAAATTCTTTCATGTACATGTATGCCCCATAATGAAATATTCAGGGGCATATAAAGTTGCTGGTATGTCTGTCTTACTGGTCTCAGGCTGTTAAATCAGATACCTGAGTTTGAGTTTGACCTCCTCTTTGAAATTTTTACATTTTAACCCTGTGTTCATTTTTTTTTTTAGAAATTGGTGCTAAGGCTTCCATTTTAAAACATTCCATGTGTGGCAGTGTCCAGACAGTTCTCTTTGTAGCACCATTTTATACCTTAAATTTGGACCTCGACCTTGGGTTTTAATTTTCGCCTACTTCTGAAAAAAGTATCCTTGGGCATTAATTTTGAATGATTAATGCTAGTGTTTAAATATATTTTGTGTGATTCCTTGTGACAAGACCTTCCTTAGGATATTTCTAGTTTTAAATCTTTTCCTTGAACTAAAAGTTTGACCTACATGTGCAAAATCTTTATCATTGCTTATAACTTTTAATCTCTGACCCCTCTAGTGGGTATCTAGTTTATTATAAAATAAAACATGCTGCTCTTTCATAAGTTTATTTAGGGAAAGTATTTATATAATGCATTTCATTATGAATTATGTCTCACAAACAATGATGTTCTGTTTTAAGACACAGTAAAAATATTTTTTTTAATAAACATGCATAAAAAATCACAATTATATCTGATTTTCAACCACACTGATTTATTTAAAAATGTGGAACTTGATATAAGGCTATCTAAATTTAATTCCCTGGTTCTCAGGCCAATTTTCTCCAAAACAGATGCGGGAGGGCGGCATTTTATTTTTCATTTTATAGGCAATAAAGTAGATGAGGGAGGTATTTTTTAAATTTTAATTTCCGAATTTTCTTTAACATAAAGATAATTTTTTTAATCACAGATATGCTTTCAAAATTTCTGCTTTATCAATTGCTTATCAGCGTGTAAACATTGTAGGTAATTTCCTCGAATGTATTTTCAAACAAAGTAGCCAAAATCTCATTGTAAATGGCTACCGGAAGTGATATTTGAATACTAAACTACGAAACAAATGAGGTTGGAATTTTTTTCCCGGATTGGTCTCCGCAACACCAACTTTTTATTTTATCAAAAATACAATAAAATCGGCAATGTGGCTACCTCAAAACGGATGCGCGCGGGCCTGAGAACCAAGATTTCAATTTTATATGGCCTAATGAGTTCCATTTATAAAAAAAAATTCAAAATTGGTTGCCCTGCCACTTAACTATAAGCCTTATTATAGAAGATAGGTCATTTTTATAATTATGCAATGTCACTTCTTTGCTAACAAAACAAAGTTCCTCGGTGAAATCTTTGGATAAAAAACTGGCAACAGTCGAGATGAAACACCTGGAAGGAAAACAGAGAAATATGTACAATGTCTGATTATTTGTAGCTAGACAGCTTAATGAAGTCTACGAATGGGAAGGTATCATTTATGTTCACAATGAAAATCTTATGCTATAATTCATTCTGCATCCATAGCTTGCATTTGTTAACTTATTAATCATAACCAAATGCTATCTAGAATCAGTTTTGAGGGGGACCAATGCTAGAGGCTGTTTGTGAGTTAACCTTTTCCATGAATTTATCAAAGGAGCAGAGGGGACCTAAAACCCTTGGCTAGCGAAAATGTGAATCCATATCTGAAAGAACATTTATTTGGTAAAATTATTGATTTATAGAATCAACCTTATAAATAAGTAACCTGCAAAGGAACAAGTAAATTTTGCTGTTTAATATAAGAACACCTGTCTGTCTGCCTGTTTAGCTGTCAGTGTTTGTAGACAATGATCTTATTCATTTAAGAACACCTGTAAAGACACTGACCTTCTTTGTAGAAGTACACCTATCTGTTTGACAGTCTTTCTATAAAAACACTGGCCTATTTCATATAAGTACACCTGTCTGTCTGTCTGTTTTTCTGTCTGTCTAGCTGTTTATGTAGACACTGACCTTGTTCATATAAGTACATCTGTCTGTCTGTCTGTCTAGCTGAATAGACACTGACCTTGTTCATATAAGTACACCTGTCTGTCTATATAGACACTGACCTTGTTCATATAAGTACACCTGTCTGTCTATATAGACACTGACCTTGTTCATATAAGTACACCTGTCTGTCCAGTAGCAGCAGGGTCTCCACCACTGGACTCAGACTCAGACGGAGGCTGTAGAACGTCACCACTTGTCTCCACTCCTGTAGCAGCTCTTTGGCCCCTGCAAAAACTTCCTCTGGCACTTCACAGTTCAGACCTAGCCTCTGTAACCCAAGGCTTACATATCTGTAAGAATAAAGAATCATTTGGTTTATTTCTAAAAAGGATTAACAACTAAATATTCTGATTGGTACAGGTATTTGAATTTACACTTACTGCTTGAATGTCAGTTTTTCAGCTTTTCTAATGGTTAATTTCTGTTCCCCGGTTACAAAATCAGGTTTCAAATGTAGAATTATCCACTGTAGGGCAGCTCTGTAACAGTGTAGCTTCAGAGAGGGTGGGTTATCTAAGGGAATAATAAAAGCATCATGAAATTGAGTCTGGGGATGAACAACACCTAATAAAACTTACAATACTTTTCTATGAGAACATGGAAAAAAAAATAAAATCGAACAACCACATTGGGCAAAATTGGGGGGAAAACTGTCAAAAAATATTCACATTATTGAAGCATGATGGCAACACTTTGCCATCGAACCAATCTGTGAAAAAACTCTCAAATAACAGTCGTCATGGTTTAAAGTCACTGACTACTGCTTTGATACAATGAAGTCTAATCTTGTGAATTACCTTTCAATCTTTGAATGTAGGAATCTGCAAAATGACAGGCCATCTCTCTGGCTTCATAACTAAGAGCCGAGTTTGGTAACCTAGAAACAAAATCACTCAAGGGGTACCCCACAGGGTCTGATTTACTCATGGGGTACCCCACAGGGTCTGATCTACTGCTCCTAAAACCATAAAAATGCAAAGTCAGAAAAAAATCATTTATATAACTTTGTTTACAGAAAATATTTTTTATAAAAAAAAAAACACTATTGTAACCATTAAATTTGAATATAATTCAGTTAACAGGGTATTCAAACTGTTAACTTCATAAATTTTCACTAATTCTTCTCTCCAACTGAGAAATAAAATATGTAAGCTCCAAATCATTTTACTCCAAATCAAAAATTAAAGAAGTGTAGGAATGAAATATTAACACAAAAACATTACTTACTGTGAAGTTGACAATTTCATATAACAGCAGCCAACAGATGCCAATCCCACTATGTCTGGACAGGAGGTGAACACTCGGAGCATTGTGGGAGTTAGATCTCCACAGGCATGGAGACCAGTCAGGAGGAACGGCTGTCTGGCTGGAGTGGTGTCTCCTGGACGTTCTCTGTTAAAAGAATAGCCTTCTACGGTTTCCTTCATCACAGCATCTGATCCTTGCATGCCCGGGGCTTCAGCACATTTATCAGATTTATAAACACCATCTTCACTCGTAAATGAAGTCCGCTTTCCAATCAAGGGATCGTGTTTGTTTAGACTACAATCACACGAGGTGGATTCCTTGGAACAGGAGTATTTTTTACATTTATCACAGAAATTGTTTGAGAAACTCAATTGACTGCTGCTTGGAATATGCCCACAAGAATTTATTTTACTCTGAACACGTTCAGGAGAAGTCAAATCTTTCTCTTGATTATCACATTTAATATCAGTGCTTGTCAACTTAAGCCTTTTGTTAGATTCTGTATTACAATTTTTTAAATTTTTTTGGTCATTTAATGATGCAGATTGCATCACCTCTATCTTTGAACCACTAATAAGTCCTTGTTGTTTAGTCTCTCTTGTAAACCTTTGGTCACCTTCTGCTTTACAATGGCTGCCAACCTTAGACCTGTTGAATGACTCCTGTATAATGTCTAGAAACTTCCCCTGGGTTGTGTCTGCTGTGATGTAACAGGTCACATGACAAGGAAGATCAGCCTCAATTTCAGTCTCAGTGTGACCTTTACCCTGCATAACCAATAACGATTTAACTTAAATGACATATACATAACAAGATGTGTTTATGAAACACTGATGCCCCCGTATGGCAACATTGTGAAGATCGAACTTTTCTCAGATGCAAATTTAATATATTGGTACCCAAAGTAGGGTCTCCTAACTGGAAATACAATTGTAAAACATGAAAGCCCTATCACCATCTGTTCCCAAGTCATGGTGAGGCTAAAGTTTTTCATAAGTACAGAAATCTTTAAGATCAAGGTCAGAAGGTCAAGGTTATTGGTATCCAATGAAAGGTCTTTCCACAAAGACCACATGTTTGGAGTATGGAATCCAAGATCAAGGTAAGATGGTCAAGGTTTTTGGTACTGAATGAATGGTCTTGTCACAAGAATTATAAATATGAAGTATGAAAGCCCTAGCCCTTACTCTTCAAAAGTTATTGCCAAGGATAAAGTTTTTTCATAATTCGGAAAATATCCAAGGTCAAGGTCAAAAGGTCAAGGTTATTGGTATCCAGTTAATGCTCTTGCTCCAAAGAATATATATGTGAAGTATGGAAGCTCTAGCCATAACCGTTCAAAAATTATGGCCAAGGTTAAGATTTTTTATTAAAAAGTAGGTCAAACTCTAAGGTCAAGGTCAAAGGGTTAAAGGTCTTGATACCAAATGAAAGGTCTTGTCACATGAATGAAATTGTATGTTATGTATGAAACCACTAGCTCTTACCCTTTAAAAGATATGATCAAGATTTATTTTTTAAAAGTAGGTCAATTTCCAAGGTCAAGATCAGAGGTCAACGCTCTTAGTATCCAATGAAGCGACTTCTTACAAGGATTACATATGTGAAGTAAGAAAGCTCTAGCCCTTACCGTTCAAAAGTTATTGCCAAGGTTAAAGTTTTTTGTTATTACGTAAATCTCCAAGGTCAAGGTCCAAAGGTCAAGGTTGGTGGTATCCAGTAAAAGATTTTGCCACAAAGAATTTATATGTGAAGTATAAATGTCCTGGTATCTACTGTTAAAAGTATTGGTCAAAGTAAAAATTTGAATTTTTGATGTAAAAGTGGGTCAAATTCCAAGATCAAGGTCAAAAGGTCAAATTTGGTGGTACCCAAAGAAACGTCTTGTCACAAGGAATACACAAGTGAAATATGAAAGTCATAGCTCTACTAAATCAAAAGTTATGGACAAGGTTAAAGTTTTTGCGGACAAACAGACAAACAGAGGGGAAGAGAGACAGACAGACAGACAAACACAACAAAAACTATATACCCCCGAAACTTTGTTTACAGGGGCATAACAAGATGTAATAGATAAATGAGGCCTTTATTCTATCAATAACCAATTGTTAATAGTCTCAAATAGAGGCATATAACAATATGATACACCTAATGAAAGCATAATGAATAGAAAGCAAATCTTAAACACTTTCAGATTTGACTTTCAGATTGCAATGGTTTGCTTATATCCACATCACAGGGAATTTTTGGAGTAAAGAGTGTTTCCCATTGAAACAAGTGTGAGTACAGGAAAAGTTTAATTAAAATTAATTAATCTATTTTTAAAATTCCTGCTTTGCATTGTATAATGAACGAGGTAGCTCAGAAAAGCCAAACTTTGAGTAAATACATGTATACAGTATTTGGACATGTTGGATGTATGAAACTTTTAAAATCAAAAATAAAAAGAAAGTGCTTACCTTTGAGATTTGTCTGTGAGCATCTCTAGGGAAAATACAAATAATAAAATAATAATTACTTTAAATCAGACAATTATAAAAATTCTTAACAGGAAAAAAAAATAATAAATCAAGACAAATGAAGAATTGCCTACAATTTATATGAAATGTTAGAAAACAGAATAAAACTCTAGTATTAAATAGTGAAAGTAGCTTTATATATATGACTATACTTTAAACAGCCCACAATTTTCAATATCATAGTGTCTTTGAATATTGATGTCAGAATCTAAGGTAGGATAAGGTGACAAGGAGGAGTAAGAATCCCCGGTCCACCTCATTAGCTCAGAAGCTTCACCATCAGGACAATATTTATGGAGAACATAACTTACACAAGAACTTTTTGAATAAAATTCCAGAAATCTGGATTTTTAATTTAACAAATTGCTCAGGAACTCTTGCTTACAGATAGAAGAGGCTCAACCATGATATTAACATTTTATACTTACCTGTCATATTTCTGTGCTTTAGGGGCGTGGCATCCTTCAGCTTCTACTGTTGTGACCTTGAACCCATGCTGGAAGGTCAAAAACCTGGACAAATGACCTTGACCTGCTCCCACATCCACAATATGCTCACAGTCACATGTATCTCCAAGAAACCTTAAAGCCTAGAAAAATGACATCAAATCTGTTGAAAACAGTCATTGATATCACTGACTGTATGTTGTGGTTATAATATATAATTATTGTCAGGACTGTTAAAAAGGGTGACATCACAAATTGAGAGGCCTCTGACTGGGTTTGTCACCAGAGGGTGCTTGTTAGGTGTGCAACAATATACAATTACTGTAGAAGTGGAAAACATTACGGTGTTTTTAATTTCACTATGTTCACGGATTAAGGAATTTCCGCCAACTTTAAACCATCGTGATTATTATTTCACATCATTTCTACCTAGAAACAGTCAAAGAACCTGAATATTTACAAACGATTCTCCGTGAAATTAAAACCAATAATAAAAACTTTGTCACAAACCGTGAAATTTTAGACACGTGAAATTAAAGACGTCTACAGTATTGCATAATAGTGATGGGACATGAAGATTTCTATGCCCATGAAAAATCATATTCCCCGAGGGCAACACCGGAGGGGAATATGACTTTTCATGGGCGAAGAAATCTTCAGGTATGCAATAATTATTTTATTATACTGAATCAAGCACAATGCAGAAAATATAAAGAGAATCCAATACATAAATAAAATAAACATTTGATGAGAACAATATGAAATACCAATGGGTGTAAGTCACATGACAAGCATTTCATAGAAAAAACTTTGTGACAAAGTCATTCTGATTTACCCACTGCAGTGTAGTAACATTCATTCCCCACTCATGGAAACATTTTTCTAACTATTTATATTTCAATATTTAATATCGACATAATTCATCAAAAGATTTAAAAAATCGAATTCAGTATTAATCATCGCATTCTCCGCATTGTGACGTCACAAACGGGGAAAACGACGTGAAACACGTTCTGTACACCTCAGCTGATTACATCTAGATGTAGGATAGCATAGTCAGCCGAGGTGAACCAAATGCGGGAAACACGAAGTTTTGTTGCAGGGTGAACACGACGGTCATGTGACTGCCTCAGCCAATCAGATTCCGTTTTACCTGTGTTTATTTATATGAGGTATAATAATATGCCTACCCCACGATACGGTACGTATCACGGTATTCAGTTCACGATACGATACGTATCACAATATGACATGTTGGATTAAAAAGTCAGATGTTGGTCATATACTTTAAACTTAAAAATTTTATCAAATGCTCAGTACTCTTTTAAACCCTGGGAGAGTGATGACATCCTTCGACTCATTAAATATGAGGCTGGAAAAAAGTTTAATTGCCGTTTCTGCAGTTTCATTGACCTCATGTTCCATGCGGAAGCCATTTTGAAATTTTAAACAAGGAACCAAAACAGACGATTCAGATTGTTACGGATCAATTGAACTAAACCGTGATATCTGTTTCATGTATCGTGAATTGAACCGTGGAAAAATAAACCGCGGTATACTGTCAAACGGTTTATCATTGCACTCTTAGTGCTTGTGATGTCTCTGTTGTATAAAAGTCAATAAAAAATTTAATATCCTGACCTGAAGAACAGAGAACACAGATATTGCGAATTCATCGATATCACAGCAAAGTAATCTTGGATCCCAAACTATATGAATTCAATGAGTTCTTTATACGGATATAACCAATTACAGATATAGAGAAGTAATTTCATAAGCAACTTCATTATAATTGAGTTTTACTGTAAATGCTTAAGTATAGCATGATCCCACAACATTATAAATAAAAAATCTGCATAATAGTTGAGCAAAATTCTAATTATAACACAAATTTCTACCTTTCCAAGACTTTTGATTTCGTGAAGTTTCTTTGATTTAACGTGCTTCCTGAGATACTCATGGTATTTTGTGTCCGGATTTGTAAATTGTTGAGCAACTGAGCTGGTTTTCTGAGCTGAATAAAATTAAAACATCACAGACTAATTTTTTTCAGATATCTCTGAGGTTGGAAGAAAAATTGTCACTGAAAATAAAACTTACAATTTTTTTCCTTTTATTTCTTTTATTCTAATAATAATTTTTATTTTGTCTTACCCTGTACACATCTTTGTGAGGAAAGTTTTGACAAGTCCTTTACTTTGACCTCTTGTTGTGACCTTGGTAGTGAGTAAGTACGTGTGCACTGTCTGAAGGCAAGAAGTGAGAGAGGCCAAACCCTTGATACCTTACTGAAATAGGAAGGAATTATTTCAATCCTTGTTTAATTTCAATTTTCTTGTTACTCATATTAAAGGGACTCTGTCTTTAATGAATGATATGCACTGTTACATGTGTAATGGGGATTGGGTACAGGTATATTGGCAAGCTATCTCAGTGGTTAAAACACCTGCCGGTTAGCGGGAGGTCCTGGGATCAAGTCCCAGTCTGGCCGACATTCTTTTCCATCACCTGTTACACAAATGTATTAGAGCAATCACCTTTCCTCTGTCAAAAGCCACACCAGTTCCGTAGGTTCTGTGTTACGCAGAGACTCTTTCCACACTGATGGGAGGGTATCCCAATGTTCCTGGGTGAAATAATCCTAAAATATACAATGAAAATAAACAAAACACACTGATAACAGAACTGCACATGTTAAATAAAGGAGAAGAAGTGATATGTCAGAATGAAGTTAGTTATCACCTTGATTTATAATTTTAGCTACTTGTAATTTCTTTTCTTTTATTTGTTTTCTTTTTGATTTTAAATAAATGCTAGGGAACAAAAATGTGGAAAACAATTATTAAAACAAACACGTAAAAACTAAAAACATGCATAACTTACTGTCTCTATCGAGAAGTTCTCAAGAAATTTTAAGAATAAAAAGTTAACATGGTTAAAGCGGTGTTTACCGATACATAGGCGTCAACAATCCAAGTATACAGAGAGAGAAATTCCGTCAGCTTGATGATGTACTGCTGAGTAGATTCAATGGAGTCTTTGTCACACAGCATCAAGACTAATTACGATGATAGTTAACAATATTTTGGCCATAGGTCAGTCTGAATCTGCTAGTCATGTGTTTACCATCAAAACCTGAGAAAACTCGGAATGAAAGTACACAATTTTTGAAAGATCGATCCCGATATGAAAACATGGCAATTAATTTAATCAAAAGGGAGGGGAGAGGCTCGAAAAAAATAACAGAGGCGCAGTCACAAACTTGAAATTGGGGGGGGGGG
>PRKT01000222.1:657932-687766 GCA_003671525.1 Saccostrea glomerata | reverse complement strand
CCCCCCCTCAGGATCAAATGGTCGTCCCCTTAATCAACAGACGTACCCCTTAGGCTCTTGTTTTCTATATTTCTCTTATAAAGAATCTTTTGAAATGCGATGCTGACCTTCAGCTATTGAAAGGTTTCTCGGAAGTAAAAGTGAAAATAGATGATTTTCGAAAAACAGGGTAAAACGTTAACATGTCATCCGAGTATTGTCAGTAGGAACAAAAATCCTGTATATATATCCATCTCTATATGAAAGGTGGGTTTAAAATATCTAGGGAATTTCAGAAAATATACCAGTATGTAAAGTTAGACACACTTTACTTGCTAATGTACATAGTTCTAAACGGAGTTGTATGTGGAAAGAATATTAAATAACGCTATACATCAAACAAATCATCAGGTTTGGGGGAAACGTAAATTCCGCTATAATAGTGGTATTTCACTATTATAGTGAAATTACGCTATATTTCCCGTCGTGGATACCCTCAATTTCACCCGTTACCATGCAAGGCGTTTGAACCGCAAGTCATGGTGGGTATTAAAATGAACAAAAACTGTCATGCTTGCATGTTTTGAATTTTAATCAATTTTCTACCGTTGCGTTTGAAAGTGCAAGCACTCTTTTTTTAACGGAAGTTGCATTTTTAACATAGCAACCGAATAGAATAGAATAGAATAGAATAGCAACCGATGATTGCGGAGATATATAAGCCTGTTTGAATCTCACTTATTGCTCATTAATGTGCACAAATTAATGTTTGTTACAATTGTCAACTTAAACTGGAAAGGGTTTTTTGAATTAAACAAGAAAAAGATTATTTCTGTCTGCATGGTTACGGGTATGGAGGCCCGTTATGGTAAACTGGAAGACCCACTATTATCGACCGCTGCTGCAGCCGATCTTTTTAATTTGTACATAGTTGTTAAATAGTGAACACGGGAAATGAGAAGGTATTTTGGTAAAAGTTCAGTATAATAATTCTTCATTGATAACATGTAGAAAATCATCAGTAAAATTTAAAATATAATTGTTATAATGTTTCAATGTCATTGTCATTTCTCATCAAGTTATTTGATAATTTTTGACTATATACTCGTAAAAAGAGTTTACAAAAGATATTACATATATAGAAAAGGAAATTTTGATTTTCTGGTCGCATTATAATGACGAAGTGCATAAAGACTAGTGCATGGTTAATAAAAAATCAAAAACTCTTCAACTCGTAAAAATTGTTTTGAATATGTTATAGCTGCGAATGTTGCCAGTAATACAAGAATAATTTCGTTTCCACATTTTGCACAGTGCCTTGCAGCATAGCCTATTTTGCAGAAAACATAGGAATTATCACGTGCATGATCAAGATCCAGGGTGCACGTGGTTCGGTCATTTTTATTTCAGACTGTCTTCAAAGCAATACAAATATTTTTTCAAGATTCTACTTCAGCTTTGAATATCTTGCACTTCCATTGCATGGATATGCTTTCAAAATTGTGAAATTACTTTTTCAAATGCTAAATTGTTTGCGGCTAATTTGATGTTTTACCTCAATTTTTAATTGTGGAAAATATAAATTTAGTCGAAGATATTTTAGACACTTCGTATGCTGAGAACACAGGCACCTGACGTTACTTATTTTTCTTTTAATATAAAAAGAAACATACATATACCTAATAATAATTATTTATTATTAAGTATGTGTTATTTTTTTTATTAAAAGAAAAATAAGTAACGTCAGGTGCCTGTGGCTGAGAAGTGATGATTTGTTATTTGAAGTTTCCTTGTAGTTTAAACAATAATACAATGGCATAAATCTAAAAGTCTGAAAAATTAATACTTTTAGTGTGAATTTTTGCTATATACTTTCATTTCATATGAATATAACTAGATATGAATATTTTTTTCAAATAACAAGAAAAAACTATAGCTATTTCTCTCAGATTTTAAAGTTAAATCATTTTTGCCTAAGTTCATAAACATAAAATGTTAAATAAGATACATTTGTGCGGAGTTAAAAAGATTGTTGAATTATAATTATTTGAACATGTGTTAAAATAAGGTTACAGACACTCTTGTTTAATATTACCGACACCGAAATAAATATAGTTTTTTTTTCTGAAATAAACAATTAACCAGCCGATATTGAAAATTAGATGTATTTTCTGGGATCGTTTATGTGTAATTTTTGGATTATTTATTATAAATTGATTTTGTTAAGAGAAAAGATATCGAGTTTATCAATACACTCTTTTTTCATGTTTGCTATAATGGGTCTTTCCGTTTATCATAACGGGCCTCCATACCCGTAACCATGCAGACAGAAATAATCTTTTTCTTGTTTAATTCAATAAACCCTTTCCAGTTTAAGTTGACAATTGTAACAAACATTAATTTGTGCACATTAATGAGCAATAAATGAGATTCAAACAGGCTTATATATTTCCGCAATCATCGGTTGCTATGTTAAAAATGCAACTTCCGTTAAAAAAGAGTGCTCGCATTTTCAAACGCAACGGTAGAAAATTGATTAAAATTCAAAACATGCAAGCATGACAGTTTTTGTTCATTGTAATACCCACCATGACGTGCGGTTCAAACGCCTTGCATGGTATCAGGTGAAATTGAGGGTATCCACGACGGGAAATATAGCGTAATTTCACTATAATAGTGAAATACCACTATTATAGCGGAATTTACGTTTCCCCCAAACCTGATCATACAGAAAAGAAGAAAATAAACTCAAATGATTATAAAGGTTGAGGAAACTTTTAATTAATTAACTCAAGATTTTTCTTGGACTTCCTAGAACAATTCTCAGGTAAATTTAGACTTTCAGTAAGGTGTGGCATTCTCGTCACTACGCAATATGCCAGTTTCGAAATTGTAACTCTCCTACGATAGAGGCACAAAAAGTATCTATTTCGGTAGGGAGGTGGGACACTCCCAACTGATTTTTATACCTAGTCCATTGAAATGGACAAAATTTAATGCAGAATTCTCAAATAATTTGAAAGGCAATGTTTTTCTTTTGAATGTTTGATATTTGTTTTTGTTTTTTTTAAATATTATACCAGTCACAAAAGGTTATTAGGTTGAAAAGATTAAATAAGAATCATCCTAAGGGGACGACCATTTGATCCTGAGGGGGGGGGGGGCTTGCAAATTTTTTTGAGACGGATTATTTATTTCCATGCCTGTCGAGGACAGATTATTTATTTTCAAGATTATCAAGGACAGATTATTTATTTTTTTCTATGTCTTACCGTACCTTGATCAATTGATTCTAAAAGACTAATCATTTATACCATATTCGAATACAGGATTTGGGGAGGGGACAGGTATAACTTTGTTTGGTAAGTGGTCTGGGCCGCCGTAAGGGCCCCAGTGGTTCCTGGGTGAAGCCCTGGTGGAGGCCAAGGGAGTACACCCCCCACCCCCATCCCCGAAGCTCTTGGGGTTTCGTGTATTTTAAGCGTATAACCAGGCACTATTATAGTGGTATTGGTTATTATGAACCAAAGTATGACATAAATAATACTGGTCATATCGTACTTTGAATAAAGTAAGTTAAGGAAGCAAATTAAGCCACATGAAGTTTTTGGGTTTTTCAATATGTATTAGAGTAAAACTTTTGTAGGAATTGGTTACATGTGTACCAAAGTATGACATTATTAAGTCATATCATATTTTGAATGAAAAGGGCCCAGGGGGCGAAGCCCCGTGAAGCTCTTTGGTTTTTGTGTATTTCCTCAGAATCAAATGGTCGTCCCCTAAGCTTGTTGCTATAACACCTATTTTTTATTTCAATGAATTTTAATTTCTTTACAAAGATTGCGAATTGCATGCATAGATGATGTTAACGTGTTAAAATGTTAGAAGACTGGCTTTCTTAAATCTTCTGAAAATTGAATCGTGAATTATATATTCTTTCTAAGCTTACATCGTGTAATTCTGGAGAAAGTGAATAAAAACAATAATTTAATTCAATACTGAACATGTCGTGAAGTCATGAGCAGTAGACTTTATAGTTAGACCAAAGATGCTTATTTGACAAATGACTTTTCATTTAAAATTCTAAGTTTCTTGTTTTTAATTGAAACCCCTTTCAGTCATCAAACATTCAAGTATACCTGCACAGGCCCATGCATCAGAAAATATCTTTTTGCAGGGCAAATACGGACCTCTAAAACATCTGGTGAGGAATCGTATGCCTATAGAAAGGGTAATCACTCCTCTTGACCTATCACACCAGTGTTCTTACCATGAGCGGGTAGATGCCCCCCCCCCCCCTTCAAAAATATCAAAACAATTCAGTTTGACAATAAGGGCCAAACAATTTGTAAGAAAACATAAATCTACATTCGTCTTAGTGATACTAGCAGATTGTATTTAAAAGCATAGTTAGTTACTTTTATTATAAGATAAGTTTTTATCCATCTTCTCGTTTGAGTTTAAAATTTAATTAGGCGTCTCTGCGTCTCTGCTATATTTCAAAGTTTTTGAACCTGAAACTCTATTTTGCATTTTGTTATTAGTTAAGTGAAACAATCAATATGACAAACACAAATCGTCAGAATAATTCAAAGAGTTTGGATATTATATTTGTGCCAGTACTGCTAAAATGTTTATCTTCTAAAATGACGTCTAGAATGAAATATACGTATTGACACCAATGGTTTATAACAAAATGAGCGTTCTCTGCAGCGTTTTACTAATGTCCGTATCCATAAAATTGGCGGTGTCTGTGTCTCGAAGTCTTTATATGGATGTGGCTTTTGATATCAGAAAGTCAGACGGTGGACATTTACCAGAATTTGACGCTCAGTCTTTGTCCTTTTGCTCGGCGATGTGTGGCGCCACCTGTAGCTGCTTTGGGTTTAACTTGGAAGAAAGAAAGTGCCAAGTTCATAATTCGGTTAAAAAGACAAACATAACAAATGAAAAAGCCGGATGGAAATATTATTTTTCAGAAGGTTATTAATCTGTTTTTTAAAGTAATATTATATATTTCTTTCTTCTTTTTTTCTTTTTTTTTTTTTTTTTACAATTTTGGTTATGCCTGTTCGTAAAATTCCATGCTGGTATTATTTCTTAATAACCCTTTTCAGCTATGCCGAATGATTAAAACATAACTTTTGCCGTGGATTGCCATGATATTTACATTAATGGACACACACAATCAGGCATATACCAAATTCATCCTTTTGAGGATGACAAGTCACGTGCTGTTGACGTGCCATGTATAATGGAGAACTGTGGCAGGTGGTGGTCTCTCCTTCTTGCTATCTAGCTCTCTTTCTATCGCTCTCCCTAGCTTACTCACTGTAGCTCTTTGTAGCTCTCTCTCTGTCTCTCTCTCTCTCTCTCTCTCTCTCTCTCTCTAGCTATCTTCGTCTTTTTGCGAAAGCGAGGGGACATTAAATCTCATTCTTCTGTCCGTCAGTCTGTCCGTCCGTCACAAAAACTTTTGGTACCACCAAATTTGACCTTGACCTTGGAGTTTGACCCTCTTTTACACAAAAATTCCAAACTTTTAGTTTGACCATAACTTTTTAATGCTAGATACTAGGACTTTCATATTTCACATATGTATTTTCTGTGTCAAGACCTTTCATTGGATACCAACTACTTTGACTTTTTGACCTTGACCTTGGTGATTAACGTACTTATGAAAAAAAATTTAACCTTGACCATAATTTTTGGTATGGGCTAGGGCTTTCACTCTTCATATATGTTATTATTATTAAGAATATCAAGAACTTTGACCCTTTGACCTTGGAGTTTTAACTACTTTTTAAAAACTTTAACCTTGGTCACATATGTAATCCATGTGAGAAGACCTTTCATTGGATACCAAGAACTTTAACCCTTTAACCCTTTAACCTTGACTTTGGAGTTGACCTACTTTAACCTTGGCCATAACTTTTGAACGCTTAGGGATTTCATCCCTTACATATGTATTACTTGTGACAAGACCTTTCCTAAAAAAAACCAACAACTCAGACCCTTTCACCTTGGAGTTTGACCTACCTTTCAAAAATTTATCTTCATCTATAATTTTTGAATAAGAGGTGCAAGGGATTTTGTATTTTACAATCGTATTTCTTGTGAGAAATACCCTTCTTTTGGTAATAACATATTTAATTTGCATTTGAAAATATTTTAAAATATAAAATATAAAAAATATTTTAATCTTCGTTCTGTTGCCATTCGGGGCCATCAATGCTTCATGAACACATCTTGTTCCATATGCCCCAGTCACACATTCACGGATTAAATGCCGGATTAGCTACGGAAGCGATCCGGCATCATTGGTGGCGATATGTATTGACCCGTGGCTTTTCCATCTGTTATCGTATCCAAACGTAGCAATACTTGTATAGCTGCGACAATTTTTGAACATGTTCAAAATTCCACTACGGATGAAACCACCGTAGTACTTCCTTAGTAAAACTTACTAAACCGTTTTAGAACGTAGAAGTCCGTTTTAACTCCGTATAAATCCGTAGTAATTCGTATGTATCAATTTGTCAAGGATTGTTTCGATTTGATACGGAGAGCTACGTGATTATACGGTTCTAGTACGTATTTAATACGGATAAGAAGAGTTTGCTAAGGTCTTTTTACGGTGCGACACGGGCCAATTACGAATAACAAAGGAATCTTAAGATTTATTACGTTTTTATACGTTTTATAGCGACACTGTACGGAGTACGAAGGCACAAGGCAAAATTCTAGGATAAAGCGTTGCCATGCTTAACATTTTAATGTCAGTCATTTATAAACCCTATAAAAACTGTGTGTCTGACCATCAGTAGCAAAATTTTTATCAAACATGAATAATCAACAACTGATGCTTGCTTTGGAAATGCTAAAACTAGACATTGACATTTCACAAAATGCCAGGGCAATGATTCAGGCCATCCAAGACCAGAGACGTGATCGAAGGCAGCGGAGATGGTGGACGAGAGATTGGCTTCTCCGAAGACCTATCCATGGCCAGTATGAAGCCTTAATGTCCGACATGTATGCAGAAGATCCATCTGCATATAGGAATTTTGTACGAGTGGACCCTCTTATGTTTCAAGAACTGTTACACATGGTTACTCCAAAGATTAACAAGCGCAACACTTGGTAAAGGAAATCTATTGACCCTGGTTTGAGACTAGCAATTACTCTGAGGTACCTAGTTACGGGGGACAGCTACCACACACTGATGTATGGTTTCAGAGTTGTCCACAATACAATCTGTGGTATAGTAAGAGAGGTATGCGAGGCCATAGTGTGTGTTTATTCAGAAGACGTTCTCTTGACACCCACGTAACCTGAACAGTGGAAAGCTATAACAGAACAGTTTGAGGCTAAGTGGCAGTTCCCCCACACACTAGGTGCTCTCGACGGAAAACATGTACCCATTAGGTGTCCAAAAAATGGAGGATCGTTGTATTATAACTATAAAGGTTACCACTCTATTGTACTGATGGCTTTAGTTGACGCTGGCTACAAGTTCCGATGGGTTAATATTGGCGCTCAAGGTGGATTTTCGGACGGCCAGATTTGGAACCAGAGTGATCTTAAGGACAGACGAGACGTTCCTTAATAATAGATAAATTTTTCTAAGAGTTTGTCATTGAAGTCTAGCTACTTAAACATGTTTACTCACAAAAAAATTGAGGTACCTTACCAGGCATTTCTGCAAGATATTAGGGGTAGTTTTTTTTATATAATCCTTTTGGGAAGAAAAATTATTTTCCAATTTCAAATGTTAAAGTGTTTGGATTTTTCAAAAATGTTTAGAAACTGATTTAGAAATCAGAATGTTATTAAAATGTTGAATATTTTTCATACATTACTAAGATATACAAAACAAATTTTGAGGAACGTTTCATCTGACCTTAAACAAGCGATTGAAAGAGGATTAATGGGACTGCCAACAGCGACCCCGTTTACCGGTGATGATGAACCCATTGGCTACTATATTATCGCAGACGATGCTTTTGGTATGAGGACCTGGCTTATGAAACCTTTCTCTAGACGAGGTCTTTCTTATGACGAGAGGATTTTCAACTATCGGTTATCTAGAAGTAGAAGAGTTGTTAAAAATGCGTTTGGTATTCTTGCAAATCGATTCAGATATTTACTATCAGTCATGAATCAGGAGCCCGAAACTGTGCACGTCATAGTTTCAGCCTGCGTGTGCCTTCATAACATCATGAGAATGAGATACCCTGGGGACCAGAACCTTCTACTTGACCAGGAAGACGAAAGACACCAGGTAATTCCTGGGGCATTGAGAGATGGTGTTAACATGAATGATTTACAGATTACCAGGGGTGGAAATATGAACACATTTGACGCTAAACAGCAGAGGCTTTATATAAAACATTACCTTAATTCCTCAGTCGGGTCTGTTCCATGGCAGGACAAGATGATATAATGACTGTTCTAAAGTATTGTTAAAAAGTCAGAAATAATCAATGGATTGTTACAACTTTCTTATCATTAAAACATAATTTGGTCATTGCTTGCTTATTAATTTGAGTGTAGAAATAGTAAATATTTGTCAATAGCACGCTTTGCATTCTCAAAGTTGAAGTTATTAAAACAAATTAAAAATGGACTTTGAGATTTGAATGCCCCTTTTACTCTTTTGTTCTTACAACAATGTACCGGATTAAAAATATTTTAGACACGTCAATGACGCTCTAGCTAAAAATTGATAGGTGAAAGTAAATAAGAACATGAAGTGTATAGGAAACTACAAAACCAAGACCAATCTATTTACTCATATGCCGAATCTCAAATCTTTTACATATTAACATGTACAGACAATTTTACCAGAACGACCCAGGTTTCATTTTTTTTTTTATTACATCATGAATTTGTGTATACAGCCTCATACAATTTGGAGTAATTTACTGAAAAGTTTTGCGGAAACAGGCAAATAACTAAACTAAAAGACATAACAAACAATAAAAAAAAAACAAGAAACCAAGAAGAGCATGAAGATGATAGGGTTGACTCTATATCGCCTTCCTCGTCCTCAGGAACGTGTAAAGAGCCAGATATGACAAAAAATAAGAAGAGCGCAAATAAAAGAAAATACTAGTGTTATACAAGTTTCATCCACCACCTGGTTTTAAGGTCACCTGAGTAAACTCAGGTGACCTATTGCTATCCGTTTTTGTCCGTCGTCGTCCGTCGTGCGTCGTGCGTCGTCCGTCGTGTGTTAACATTTGAACATTTTCAACTTCTTCTCAGAAACTACTGAGACAATTTTAGCCAATTTTGGCACAAAGCATCTATGGGTATGGCAATAACGAACAGTATTCAATCTCAATGTCCAATGAACAATATACAAAATAAGAGCAGAGCAAACACGGACCTCCGAAACATCAGAGGTGGGATCAGGTGCCATGGAGGAGTGAGCATCCCCTGCCGACCGGTCACACCCGCCCTGTGCTCGTTGTCATAATCAGGAAATAACGGAAAAAATCCGTGGTCAATTCAGTGTATAAATAATGGACTAACAATTGGTATGAAAAACGTCAGTCAGCATTTCATTCAATGATAAATTGTATTTGCTGACAAGGTCATTGTATCGACCATAGAATTTACGAAATGATGACTTTAAACGAGACTGTTGATATTCTTGTTTCATCAACTTGCTTGTCAATAATTTACCTCGTTTAAGAAATTGTTCATACGTAGAGCATGCTCTTGCGTATCGAATCAACTGAGATATAAATACTCCGTATGCAGGTGATGAAGGTATATTGCTGCATAAGTAAGGGAAGTTGACGATAGAAAAGTTAAAGTCATCACGTTTATCATATAGCTTGGTTGTTAGATTACCATTAGTGTCTTTTTCAAGTAAAATATCCAAGTATGAAGCAGAAGTGTCGGACTCTGTGGTATCTTTTATCTCAAGCTCACCAGGATATATCGTGTCGACGTAGGAATGGAAATTATCATTATTAATTGACAATACGTCGTCGATATATCTAAATGTCGAGTTGAAGGCCACAGCAAGTGTTTTCTTCTTTTCACGCAAAAGATTTTGCATAAATTCTGCTTCATATGAATATAAAAATAAGTCTGCTAATAACGGAGCGCAATTTGTACCCATGGGAATTCCAATAGATTGTTGGAATACCTGGTCTCCAAAAACCACATAGATATTGTCAATCAGAAACTCAAGCATCTTCTTGATGTCAACTTCAGAGTACTTATGTGTGCAATCAGAATCTGTTTTAACAAAATAATTTTTCAAATGACCAATGACGAGGTAAGTAAACTTACGAGTTCCATTTTTGTTGAAGAAGCAGCTGTCAATGATATCAAAAAGCCTGGATTTTAATTTGTCGTGGGGAATTGTTGTGTATAAAGTTGAAAAGTCGTAAGTTTTTATGCTGTTGATTTTTGTAAAGTCTTGTGATTTCAAATTGTCCAAAAGTTCTTTAGAATTTTTAAGTATCCACATCTGATTTACACCACTTCTTGAATATATAGTTGTACAGTACTCTTGAAGTTTTTCCTTCACTACTGTCAATATTTTAGTGAGAAGTAACGAAAGAGGCTTGGTTGAACATTTACTGGAACCTGCAATGTATCTTTGTTTGTAAGGATTCTTATGAAGTTTCGGAATCCAATATATATAAGGTAGTTCAAATTCATTTTGGCTCTGTGGAATATTAAAAGTATTCAAAACTGATAGGTGATTTTGAAGAATTTCTTCCTTAAGGTGCGGTCACACGATGAGACTTTTCATCAGATTTTCCATCCGATTTGCTTTCGACTAAAATCTTACCGTGTGACCACCCAAGTCGAAAGTCGAAAGCGAAGTCTGAAAGTCGTTTGGAAATCGGATGGCCGTCAGATTTTCAATCGACTTTCTGAAGAAAAACGTGACGTCACAATGACATTTCCCGCGACAAGAAGGTGAAAACTTTAAAAAAGGGTTTGAATATTTTATGCTTATCATAAAGCGTTTCTATTAAATGCATTCCTCAAATAATAATAATAATATTTGTTTTATATAGCCAAGCGCCTTTCTAGCATAAATGCTACTCAAAGTCTTTTACAATACATTATTCAATACATATTCAATTTATCGCATATAACATGTGACATGTAAATATTGATACTGAAAGGTAATCAGTAGATTTGAACTCAAATGATAACTTTGGAAAATAAAGAACAGAGAAATAAAAGATGAAATTACTTTACCGCAATAGTAACTTGACGTTTTCATTTTTTTTTTTGATAAAAAAAATATATATATAATTTTATTGTGTATAGAGATACTTCAAAATGGTGTATTATTTCGAGTCTGGACTTGTATATTTTGACAATACTATTACTAGAGAGCTTAACTTTTTACAGCTATTGGAAATATAAAGGAAATTTCAAGAATCAAACGCTAATACTAGGTAAAGAAACATCAGTATGTGGCATAGAAGTGGATCCAGGCATTACAGCTGTATACATGGAAAATTTTGTCCCCGTTTTATGTTCGCCTCTTTCGCCCTCTTCATGGTTGGGTGAATTTAAAACAAGAGAACGTGCAACACAATTTCTTACACAGAATTAAGACTGAACGAATTGAAAGCGGAGCAAAATTTTTCGCAAGTGCAAAGGGCGAAAATAAATCTGTATATTATACAGTATTCACAAATCCAAAGAGATCACTTGCATCTGGTTATGACTTATGTGGTAATGTAGGCTACTAGCTTCATAATTTATACGCTTAAATATCAATGTATATTAATTGGTTGGAAGTGAAAAAAAGATAATAAAAAAATTAAATAAATAAATAAAAGAATTTTCTCCAGATTCAAAGGATAAATATTGTTTAATGTTATCTGTATATTTGGAGTGTCTGTCATTTCACAACTTGTTTTACCCTCGGTTCACTCAACAAAGGGGAACAATCCTTTCAAAGAGGTTTTTCAAAATGGCAACTAATTGTGAAAATAAAGAAGAAGATTCTCTTGCAGTTGATATCGATCTAATTATGCAATATGAAGGCGAGCCTGCACTCTGGGATGTCACTTCAAAATTATACTCCGATAAAAATGCACGGCGACAAGCTGTTGAGCGAATTGATGAATCCCTCCACCTTGGTGGTAAGTTACTAGTAAATCAGAGACGTATAAAATCAAGTTGAATACAGGCCCATGTACATAAACTTCAAAATATCAAGTACATCTGAACAGGGTAACTTACATATGAATAAAAGCTTATCATAAATTTTATAAAGTATGTGTATTTATAAACTATTTTCCATAGATACTTTATTACAAGATCTTGACCTTCAAATTATTTTGTTTACATTTTCTTCAGATGCAAAGGGCGATAATTGGCAAGATGCTTACATACTTTCTCTCTCTCCCTCTTTCTATCACAGGCATTAGATACGCTTTGATTTGAAAATAAAAAAAATTAAGCGGCCCGGCAGATTTTGAAAATAAATAATCTGTCCTTGATCTTATTTGAAGTAAATAATCCGACCTTCATCGACATGACAATAGTTTCAAATCTTCGTTTTGGCATAAACAAAATTATTACAATATTTATCAAAGGCACAACATATTAGAAATAAGACAACGGAACATTAACTTACATGATTGGAAATATACAGCTTACGTCATTTCTATCTGTATGTTACAATAAAAACATTCAGTAATAGACAATCAATTCGACGCGGACGTGGGGAAAACATGGGATTGAAACTGCAGATTTGAATTTATTTTCAATCCACTTGAGCTGTTTTCAAAGCAAAGAGTGAATGTATGATCCAAAATTCAACTAACTTCAACTCCCAAATACATATTGTTTAAAGTTCACATTAATATGAGTACATGCATTATAAATCATATTACCCCCCCCCCCCCCCCCCCCCCCCGAATCAAATAGGACTTCGTTCTCTTATGTATATTTCAATAACATTTATTGCAGTAGACAAAATTCAAAAGAAAATCAACAATCTTAGGACTTACTACAGGAGGGAATTAAATAAAGTAGAAGATTCCAAAAGAAGTGGTGCAGGGACTGATGAAATATACGAGAGTAAATGGCCGATGTTTCACCACCTGGACAAATTTTTAAAACCCCACGTAAAGAAAAGGAAGTCAAAATCTAACATTGTAGGAATTAACTTTTATTTTTTTCCATATATTAATTAGTTAATGCATGAGATCAGTTGACATTTATATTTGTTGCTTAATTTCTTTTGATATGTCATAATTTATATCAATTGATTTGACATAAAAATCATAATTCATTTTAAAGCCTTCAACTGATATGGATCAAGATGACAGCTTTCTGGAAGTTACAGCATCAGAAAATAATTCTACACCTCTGAAGAAAAAAAAGGACATTTGTAAAAAGAGTCAGTCGGATCTTTTACTCCAAAAAGCCATAGACTGCTTGAATCAGCCTGACGAAAATCAAGAATCTGATGATGTCATTTTCGGTAAATACGTCGGCCGATCCCTAATGTCCATGCCAAATACTATCCAAAAATGTGTTCTAAAAAACAAAATTCAAAATTTGATATGCGAAACGCAGGTTTCCTTTTTGCAGCAAAATCAACAGCAATTCATGCCTCAAAATTATCAATTTAATTACAATCAAACCACAGCATCCGAAGATGGAATTAGACACTTTACAAACCTTTGAGTTTACTCAAGGGTTGTAATATCGATACACTTTTATGACGATTGCAAACATTTATCCCGATAAATTTTTAAAAAGGAAATTGTTTTTTATTATATCTGCATGTTTTGATGTAGCCTTATCACTTCTAAAAAACAGTAAAGTCTTTGCATAGAATTACTGGAGTATTTATTTAGTTATTCTTTTACTTATTAATAACATTATAGATTGTTTTACAGGAACATACTGTAATAGACGTACTTAAGTAGCTGTTTGCCACGGTACTTGTCCATTAGTGCAGAAATACTCCTTGAATTCATCACGGATGTCTCGGGCATTCTGACTGCTGGGGTATCCTTGACTAGACAAACTGACCATTCCTGTGCCAATCTCGCGGAGCGTCTCACACTCGGTGGCCGCCACTTGAAAATCGGGCCGCAAAAAATTATGAAGACTGCAGCAGCACAGTACCATGATTTCCACTTTTTCTGGCGAAAGCAGAATTGGGGATCTTAGTACTCTAAACCTATTGCTCAAAATCCCAAACGCATTTTCTACGATTCTGCGGGCTCTTGACAACCTATAGTTAAATACTCTCTGCTTATCATCAAGACCTGATCTTTGAGGGTAGGGCTTCATTAAGTACTCTTTAAGAGGAAATGCCTCGTCTCCAACAATAACATAAGGGACGTCCCTCTCTCTCCCAGGAAGAGGTCTTGGGCCCGGCATGTTTAAAGAATTGTCTTCCATGGCACTGCGCAGGGTGCAATCCCTAAATATTCCACCGTCACTCACCCTCCCATTGCTGCCAACATCTACGTATATGAATTTATAGTTGGCATTTACCAATGCCATTAAAACAACACTATGTGTATTTTTGTAATTAAAGTAGAATGAGCCACTTTTGAATGGAGCCTGAAGGACAACGTGTTTTCCATCCAAAGCTCCAAGGCAATTGGGGAAATTCCATCTTTCCATAAACTCCCTGGCAATATTCTCCCACTCGGCCTCAGAAGATGGTACCTATGATAGTAATTAGGGGTGTTGCTAAAACGCAAAACGGAAAACGGAATATATTATTTTGGATTAAATCACTTAAAATACACAAATTTTATCATAAACGATATCTTGTACACATTCAATCCCCCACCATTAAATACAAGTTGATTTTGTCATGCTCAGTTTCTTATTTACAAAAGTCGTTAACATAGCAGTCAGATAGAATCGAATTTGAAAAGGGCAGGGGGGGGGGGGGGGGGGGGGGGTCACCGAACTTGAAAAGTATTTTACAAGCAAAAAACACACAAAGAAGACAATTGTTTGATTCGGGAGGGGAGATAAAACACAAAAAGAAAACAATTGTTTGATTCGGGAGGGGGGATAAGTTTCAACTCCCAACATCTTTCAGTACTATTTTTTTTTTTACACTAACTCGCTACATTTATTATATTCACAAAAAAGGTGAGAATGTGAACTTGAACGAACATTTCCGTTGTAAAAAGGTTATGACTGGGGGGAGGGGAGATATTTGATATCTAAATGAACCATGGAGAGAGAAAAAAAAATCCGTTTTCTGTTCCGTTCCGCTTTCCGTTCCGTTTTCCGTTCCGCGTTTTAGCAACACACAGTAATTAGCATATTTAACTTGACACAGTGTATTCTTCTCCACATTTTTATTTTTACTTTCAAAGATTTATTGACAAATCAGCATGTTTCTGTTTACCTTGAGATGCACATTTTTAAGGGCATTGAACAGGGCGGTACAAACATCTGGAATGATACTGCTAAGGGTGTTATGAGCTATTCGGAATGAGTAACCCAAACTTCTGAAGCTCTCCCCTGTGTGAGGAAATGGGAATATATATAGATCAAAAATTTTTAATTGGAATTTTATTTTACATTTTCCTCGTATTTGCATGTAGTATACATGTACATGTATACTCTACTTTATAAAAGGAGTTCCTACCTGTAGCCAAATATCTTAGGGTGACAGCTAGCCTCTCCTCTGCGGAAATGGTTGACCTCATGGGGTTTTCTGTTTTTGAAATATCGTTTTTTGTGAGCTCCAATAGATAGAAAAACTGTCTCTGGTCAACCCTTAGAAAATTTTTGAAGGATTGGCTGTCTTCAATCGACATTTCCCTAAGCAAATTCTGCCATATTCCTAAAAGAAGTGTATATATGCTATCGATATATATGCTTACAGTCTATTTGTGGTACTTGAAATATTTTGTGCATATGAAATCAGAATTGTTAGGTCAATTCATGCAGATACACATTTACACATACAGCAAAATTTCCGTCTTGTTCTTGTTTCTGCATGGGGGATTATTTCATTTGGTATAAAATAAAACCCTGCTATTATATATATATGTATTTAATAGCTTTGATACAAACTTTTTTTTAAATCTTCTGAAATTATTTCTCAAAAAAAACCCAGAACCCAATTATCATAGTTTATGTCGACAGATCATTTTCAAATATTGTTTTGCACTAAGATCTAGTATATTCAGACAAGTGCACAGGGGCGTAGCCAGGTTCGTTTGACGTGGAAGCCCGAGTAAAGGCTCGGAATAACCCCAGTGGGTCCTGCAAAAATACACCTAAAATATATAAATTTTCGATGATTTCTATGACTGGAAATTACGTCTCTCTCTCTCTCTCTCTCTCTCTCTCCTTAAAAACGATGAGGACGTTTGTGTGAACAAACATACGCCCGGCTACGCGCCTGCTAAGACTACACTTAATTGTGTGCTGAGTTTCATTTCAATTTTGATTAAAAAATTATCACTTTGTCAAATTAAATCATCTTCTTGAATTGAAAGAAAATATTTCTCAGTTTTGACTTCCATTATTCGAGCGAAAATAATATAACTATCAAATACAACGAAAAATTGCTACAGTACATTCAATATATTTTTTCTCATACCCAGTTCATTCCTCCTGGTTAGCCATAGCCTAGTCCATGATCTTTCTTTTTTGAAACTCCTTTTCACTGCCAAAGCAGCAACAATGCACATAAGTATTGTTTTCTTTTTTCTTGCTGTCATCTTTTTTCGCTGACCGTGCGAAAATTACGTCAGCTTCAAACGTCATAATTAGAATGACGTAATGTTCAATTAGCTAAATAATCGCTAATACTCTTTACTTATAAATATTTAATTTATTTACCAATATCCGTTTTAAAAATGAAATAAACGGAAAACAAGCACCTGCTTCTCTCTTGTCAAAATCGGATGGAAAATCGAATGTAAAATCGGATCGTGTGACCACTCCACCAATCGACTCCATTCGACTTACCTGAGCAAGTCGAATGAAAATCTGATGAAAAGTCTCATCGTGTGACCGCACCTTTAGAAAGAGAAGTATGAGTATAAGTAGGATTACCACTTGTAGAATTAAATCCAAGTTCTTCTTGGGGAACAAAGGGGAACAAAAATTGTGAATTTCATGCCCCCTGGCCCCCTGGCCCCCTGGGGCCTGAGGGGTGGGGCCAAAACCATTAAAATTAATGCAAACTTTAAAAATCTTCTTCTTTACTCCTGGACATCAATCAGTCAAACTGTTGGCATGATTGTAATCAGCATTGAGTTCTCTACCAAAATTGTGAAATTCATGGCCCTGGGGTCAGGGGTTCTAGTTCTAGGGCGGGGCTAAATATGTAGGTAGTGAAAATGCATTATTTCTTTGAAAATCTTCTTCTCTGCTCCTGGGTATTAAATAAACAAACTAAGTACATAGTTATGATGAGCAAGAGTGCCTCTACCAAAATTGTGAATTTTATGGCCCCAGGGTCAGGGGTTCTTGTTTTAGGGTGGGGCCCTAATGATTATATATAGTGAAATGCATGAATTCTTTGAACATCTTATCCTTTGCTCCTGGTTAATATACTAATGATCTAATTACATATTTAAGGCCAGGATTTATTTTATTTTCAGTTTTACAAACCCTCCGCTCAAGGTTTTGAATTTTCAGAAAAAAATAAAAAAATTTTCTTTCCGATGTCAAATTTGAGTCGGGATCGACATTTCAAATTTACGAACTCGCACTTCCGGTTTTGAGATGAAACGGCGGGTAAATAAAGCTAGAACTGAGAAGACACCTTGGTTTAGTGTAAAGTTCATCGATACGAGTGCCATTCAAAACGTTTCACCCGTTCAAAGGACAAATAAAATGCTGACGACTTTTTTGCACAATGACATGCTGGTGAGATAATTATGTATTCGTTTCAAAAGTATCTGTCTGTAAATTCTTTTCCTCCCCCAGGTTTTAAACTGCACGTGGTAGCTATTGCATATTGCCAGCGACATTGTTTAGGTCTCTGTTATAGCTTACAGTCAAAGCATCATTCAATAGAAAATGTTGCTTATGCATCAGATGTAATGAATAAAACTAGGAGAAGTTAAGTCCATTTGAGGAAGAAATAAACAATAACCTGAAGAAATTAAAAAAAAATCAACTATTAAAAGGCAAGAATATACAAATATATACAGGCATGTAGTATCATCTGTATCAGCCAGAAAAATTATTTTACACTTAATTGAAAAAAAAGTTCACCCTACTCCTCAATACTCCCTGTCTGTTTTATGATAGGAATTATAATTTTAGGCTTCAAGTAAATTTTAGAACAATGTCTACACATTCACCTAACACATATTCAAAACATGAAGATATATTGAAAGACTTTTAAAGAATTGATTTTTAGAAATATATTTTGACCAACATCACAAAATTTATATAACTGGCCCAGACTGACAGATGATGAAATAAGCAATTAAATGTTCTACTTTCCTATTGTAAGCATTATGTGTCCAGTGGTAAGGGGCCTATTAGAATAGCATAAAAAAGATTGAACAATTGTTAATAATTGATTTATCAAAAAAAAATTTTTATTTCCTTCTCCTTCGGGACTTTATTCTCATGTTCATAACTAAACCTAAACATAAAAAAAATGCTGGCCTTATAATGAAGAAAGGGGCCTCTTTCAAAATAGATAATTTCAGGGCTGCTGGGTCAGGGGTACCAGGGAGGTACTTTGACTAAAAATGAATTAATGCTTTGAAATGTGCCCTTTGATAAGCAATGGTGCCTCCTTCAAAATTTGTGAATTTCATGGCTTTTGGATTAAAACACGAGCCAAATACAATCGCTGGAAAGTTGTTACATGATACTCAGGTGACCTATAAGGCCCGTGGGCCTCTTGTTACTTTTTGCAATTACTCGTTTACAAGATCTTTTTGGGGTGGCATCTTTATTCGATAGAGTTGATTAGGCGAAGGGATTTTTTTTATTAGATGCGGCTAAAAATTTTTCTCTTTTTTTCCAAACTCTATCGAATTTTGCGTTTGGAAAAGAACTGAACTGGTGCACGGATTCCACGGACTGTGTAATAATCGTGATTGTCCGAGAAGCCCCGTAGTGAATCGTGGCGTCCCGTAAAAGACCGATTTTATCCGTATTAATCCTTACCTAGCAAACTGTATTCATCCGTAGCGCAGTCGACTTGGCACTTGTCACTCCGTATTAAGTCGTATTGTTTCTGTATTAAAACCGTATTTTACCGAAGCAAACCGTTTCAAACAGGTACTAAATTTATCTTTTTTCTAGCCTATTCTTGTAAGTACGTAACAATCCGTATCCATTCCGTAGTGCATCCGTACTAACTCCGTATCAATTAACGATAATTAGATTTTTCGGTGTCAACCGTGGAAAATATTCCGTAGTAGAACCGTGGAGTTGACCCGTGAATGTGTGACTGGGGCATTACATTGAGAAGATCGATATAGGGCTTTCATATATGACCACTGATGACATGTGCATTACCTGTCAAAAGATAATTCCGAGCATGATCTGATTTCTTACCCTTGACCTTGATGATTGACCTTATTTAAAAAAAAATCAACTTCAACGATAATTTCTAAATAAATGACATATGATAGGGTGTTCATATTAGACACAAAATGTCATAAAAAATAGTAACATCTCACTCAAAAAGACACCGAAAGCGGGGGACCACAATTCTTTGAATTTGCTTGTTCATGTTTTTTTTTCTCTTTGTCTCTCTTTCTTAATCTCTCTTTCCTCCGTTCCTCTTTAGTGCTCTCTTTGTTAACCTGAACACAAACGCTGGACGTTATTTTCTCGCATAATCACCAGTGTGAGATTGACTTGTCCGGTGTGAGATTTTTCTGTCTTACACTGTGTATTACTACGCCACGAACGAGACCGAAAACATTCCGTCATATAAGAAATATAACACATAATTAAACTGTTGTCATTTAACTTATTAAAATAAACTTATTTTCATTCAAAATATTGTCGTATTTTCACTTTTTTTAATGGCACTATTTTTAGATTGCGGAATGATTCTTCTTTTACGCTGTCGGAGAGAAAAGTTTTTTATTCCCAGTTTATATAGGATATATAGGAGAAATTTCGTTTGGTATCCCATACCACCTTAATTTACACGGACTGAAATTGATTTTATCAGTTTACACTTCGTGTAAATCATTTTCAGGTACGTTCTCTCCGATGGTTTATTCAGATTTTTAATTAGATGGAAAATTGAAAATATTTTTTTTAGCCCCATCATGGCGACGTCATTGACAGGCCGTTATTTTCGGGGCCAAGATTCAAGGTCTAGGACTGGGCAAAGCCTCGTCCTAGACTGTGAATCTTGTCCCCTCGGTGGAATTTCACTATCCCACACTCGTAGTAATGAATGATTCTATTAGTCTGTTCTAACCACTGGCTATGAATAAGAAGATTTCCATTTTTATTTATTGACGGGCGGATCACTTTAATCAATAATACCGGTATACCTTTTAATTAAGTCGATCTATGTAATCTTTAGGTAATTCAGCGACGGCGGAGCGGTTCTATCAGTTTTAACAAATTCTGGGCGGATTATAAAAGCGGTTTCGGAAGTTTAGAAGACTCCTTTTGGATTGGTATAAATATTTTAATTTGTTTTCATGTCACTCTTAAGGAATGTTTTCTCGTCATACAATTATTTAAATGCTATGAGCATTACAATTAGGATCTAGAATATCATTCCGTTTCATGTATGTAATTCTCAAATAACATCTTAATACATGTTTGTTCAGTTTGGCGATATTTTTTGTCTCTTTGATAAATTTAATCATTGGTTTATTTCCCAACGATCTTGAATGCAATTAGCTATATTTTTTATTACCTTTTCTTGAATTAAATTAATTTATCTATTTTTGATTATAAATAAATATTGCTTGTAACATGTTACAGGAAATGAAGTGATTCATTAGCTGACCAATGACAGAGCTTCTTCTCTCTACGTCTCTATCACTCTACAAGATGGCAGCGTGTTAATTCAATATAACGACCAGTTCTCTGTTGCTGATGAGAAAGATAACTACAGACTCTTTGTTGGGGGACCAACTGCCGGAACCTTGGGTAAAGGAGAGAGATAGAGAGAGAGAGAGAGAGAGAGAGAGAGATTGTTTTCAAAGCTTATAAAATTTTGTCCTATGCTCCATCTTTAAAAACCTGGCTCAAAGACCATTAACTGAGAACGGAGATTTTATGTATCGAGTTTATTTTACGTATTCGCATAACACTTTGCAAATGTGTGTATCATTTCAATTCAAGCATTTCATTGATGTAATATTTGTTTCACTATCAAAATCATTTTCGATGTTATTAAGATTTGAAATTTTGACTTTAATCTGTTTTCATCTCGTGGTCTAAAAATATAGTAGACATTCAGTGCACTTTACCTTACTTTAGCATAAAGCCTCGAGAGATCTATTCCAATTTGAATTCATCGTTAACTTTTCATATTTCCATCTTCCTTCCAAGAACCATCAAGTCAATATTTCAACCATACTTGGTAAAGAATATGCTTATTCGGTTAAAGTATTAAGGAAGGGCAATACTCTCTTTCTAGTGGAGAATATCAATACTTGTAAATACGGGGGATGAGGAAGCATTGAAACATCTTGTTATGAACCACTGGGCTAGAAAAGATGAAGCTAAAATCAAAAGTGATCTTAATTTATTTTGCTGAGTGTGATCCCACCTCTGATGTTTTATAGTTCGGTGTTTGTTTTGCTTCCAATATGAATAGTTTTAGTGGACATTTAATCTTTAATATTGTTCGTTGTATCCATATTAAAGATTATCCTTAACAAATATTGGATGCGGAAAAATACCTACTTGTCAACCATTGCATAAGAAATTGCATAAACACTGGTACTACATTTTTGTACATTCTCAAACATAATTGTACATTCTAATTCCCACATATACCAAAAAAAAAATATTTCACTTCTGTATATAGATGAATAAATATATTTATTAACGTAACGTAGGTGACAGTATGACGTATCAATCCTGTCTATACATGATTAGAATTGAAGTATATATGTTTCCTAGGTGACAGTATGACGTATCAATCCTGTTTATACATGAATAAATAGAAGTATATACGTTTCCTAGGTGACAGTATGACGTAACACTCCGGTATGGCCCTCACTACCCGGGACAGGGACAGAGATAGGTACAACAAAAACTGTGCCGGTATTAACAAGGGTGCCTGGTGGTTTAATAGCTGCCATAGAACTTTCCTTAATGGTGCCTGGACCCCGGGATCGTGGTCCGGTCCCTGGCGCCTTACCCTGGAGGGTGGTGGCCTGATAGTGGCTCTACCATTATGATGATTAAACCCCACTAAGGGGGCACGATGATCAAACCACACTAAGGTATACATTATGATAAAACCGCACTCTACAAGTTGTATGACATTATAAAACATCACTGTGTTATAAAACGTGTTGGATCTTTGCATAGGTTGTTTTGTTTAAATATACTTTTAAACGTCACTATTACATGTAATACATGTTATCACTGGAATTCAAATTATCTGATTACATGTGCAGTGTATATAATGATTCTCACTTTTTATGTACATGTATGGATTTAGTTGATTGATCTTCCTTTCTATAATGCAACTTCACTCTGTGAATTTTTTATTGATTACTTACGTACATTGTATATACAAATGTAACTGCTTTACTGTTTTTATGTAATGGTATTTTATGTCCTGATAATTTTGTACTTAAATAATAAAAAAAAAATACATTAAGTTTCATGCAACTCAATGCAAACAATTTTAAAGGATATCATTTAGTCACAAATATAATACTGCCTTGACTTTTCCAACAAAAAAAGAATAAAACACAAAAAGCTGAAAAACAAATTTTACTTCAGAGTGTGTATGAATATAAATTTACATTTTCTGTATTTTCTACTCAACATGCTATGAAATTGAAATCTGTGGTACTAGAGTGCTGTATCGATGAGGAGTATCATGGCTTTCCAGAAGATCTGAAATTTTATTTCTTAAACGTAAACGTACTGCGCCAGTCGTTCTAAATGAAAAAAAAAACATACTGGTCATGCATTTTCTTCTTATTCAGCTTGTTTTCTCATGACAGTATTGGAGCAACACTTTATGTTTTTTTGAAACTTCTCATATGAACGATACCGTATTTTTCAACACATTCCGAAGGAACATGTGACTTCAATCCGTACGGAAGGACGGAATTCCACGGTCTTGTACTAGCAGTGCATATCCGAAGATAATTTTCTTCTAGTAAAAGGTGGTAAGTGTAAGGATCGGGTGTCGGATCTATGATCACTTCCTCGAATTTGCTGGCATAATCCCATGCATTGGATCCACGTGATATATGACGGTCTCGTATTTCTTCTTTGGTCAGATCTATGATTTGGGCTCTGTCTTTAAGCTTTGTGATGTTTATCCGCACCACCTCTCTTACTCTTTGATACTCATTCGTTAGACTTCCTAGCCTCTCTATGCCATAAATCGTTTTACAGCAGGAAATATACCTCGATTCCTGGCCCCTACTCCCCCTTTCTACGTGTTGCTGAATACTAATTCCAGACTTGATGTTCTTTGGTCTCAGTCCGTCGAGATGATTTTCGTTAAATCGAAGGATTCTGTATATATATTCATCAGACTCCTGTTCTACAGATACTTCATTATCGGAATTCAGTGGTAATATCTCAGAATCGCCGTCACTGGTTTCATTTGAATCAAGCGGGATAATTCCAAACTCTTCCTCTTCTTTTTCCTTCTCTGCACCTTCAACAGTTAGAGCTCTAGTCTCATTATCTCTTTCTTCTAAGCCGTTTTCATCGGCAGCATTAATTGCCTCGAGTTTTTGATCCTCTACTTTTGGTGATGCCTGTCCTTCACGACTGATAGCTATTGTATGATTTTTTTCGATCTGTTTCTCGGTAAATTGATTTGAGCTGTCATCTTTGTTAGATTCAGTCTTGTTTTCTATGGGAATTCGCGAGTAAAGTATTCCACTCTCCTGTGATTCCTTACCATTTCTGCTCACATCATTCTCTGCTAAATGATCATTTTCCTCTGTTTTCTCTGTTGTGCATTCAAAATCAATCGATTCATTCGTGATTTTCCTAAGATTTAGCGCGTATAATTGATTACCATTCTGCGTTGTGTTTTCAGTCCTGCTCAAACCTCTTTCTGCTGAACCATCTCTAGCATTTAAATCAAACTCAGTGTCGTCATTTCTGGTGTGGTCAGAGGATCGAGGTATTTTTCTCCTTACTTCTGTTTCTTCATCAAGGGAAGCTACTAGTATACAAAATGAACATAATATGACTGAATTAATAATGAAAAGCTGTGCTATAATTTTGTAGTAATATGACTTGCTTTGGACCAGGTATATTTTTCCTACTTAAAGACAGACGGGACATTCCTCACTTATATATATTTTTTGCTAATGATTATTCTATATCAAAATTAAATTTTATAAATGATTTAATAAAAGATTCATCATATTAGAAAGTTCTGACAAAGTTCATGTATGAATTCGTTAGAAATTTTCTGCAATGCCTTTTTTTTTAAATATAAAAATGATATACATGTAATCATACAATTGAGTGAATGTTAAATGACCAATTTATGTACAAGTTGAAAGAATTATTTTGATATTTAGTATCAAACCCTTTCGTTTGGATCCCAAGTTTATCTTCAACATATCCTGTGTAGCTTCCATGATGTCTTATCGTCTGAAAATAAAATGATATTTAAATATACAGAAGCCTGTGTGTGTGCTTTGTGCCTACCATAAAAAATATAACTTTAGTTCTACCCCAGGATGCTTCCACATAAGTTTCAGCTTTTCTGGCCAAGTGCTTCTTGAAAGGATTTTCAAAGATTTTTCCTTTATATTTCTATGTAAAACTTTGATTCGACGTTGTGACCCCA
Organism: Saccostrea glomerata; assembly: GCA_003671525.1. Taxonomy (NCBI): domain Eukaryota; kingdom Metazoa; phylum Mollusca; class Bivalvia; order Ostreida; family Ostreidae; genus Saccostrea; species Saccostrea glomerata. Next base: position 662,823 of record PRKT01000222.1, on the reverse strand, counting down.
CCCAAGCCCGGGGGTCATGATTTTACTAATTTAAAAGCTGCAATACCCCACGATGCTTACACATAAGTTTCAGCTTTTCTAGCCCAGTGGTTCTTGAGAAGAAGATTTTTTTAATGATCCCACCCTATTTTTGTCTTTCCTTGAATGTCTCCCCTTATGAGGGGACTTGGCCCTTCATTTTAACAATTCTAAATTCCCTTTACCCAAGGATACTTTGTACCAAGTTTGGTCAAAATTGGCCCAGTGGTTATCGAGAAGAAGTCGAAAATGTGAAAAGTTTACACACGGACAACTAGACAGACAGACGGACGGAGGATGGACAAAATGTGATCAGAAAAGCTCACTTGAGCCTCCGGCTCAGGTGAGCTTAAAAGTATTGGGAGAAAAATAAAGCTTTTTAAAATGAACTATTGCGACAACGATGCCAAAGAAACACACATTTGATCAGAAAAAAGATAATTGTACTAATATGATCATTTAACTTAACCGACTAGTCTTAGACTTACCTTAACCCAAGTAAGTGTAGTATAGTACTTAGACAAACACGCGTCATCAACCGATGTCTACTGCCTACTTTTCGTACTTACTTTGATTTTTATAAGATTCGGGATTGTATTTAAGAATTCTTTTTTTCTTCGGCTGAGATTCGAAGAAACAAATTCGAAAGTTATTCAGAAATATTTACTATAAGAAATCGATACAACAGAGGTACAATGTATTTCTGAAAAAAAATATATGCATTCATTTAAATGCTCGACACGTTTTGTAAATCCCAGGTGCATTCTTACCAACTGAGTTTTCGAAAAACAGTGTTAAATAATGCATAAAAGAATTGTCAATAGTCGCTTGAAAAGGTGCACTTTACATACCAGTAATCTAAAATGTTAAGAAACACACATGGAAGATGACAGTCATTTGCATATAATTATTTCCTTTACGCTACCTTTTAACCGTTTATTTTAGATGATAATCGAACTCATATTGATGACGAAGAGGATGAAGGATATGGAAATAACGAACAGTATTCAATCTCAACGTCCATTAAACAAATATACAAAATAAGAGCAGAGCAAACACGGACCTCCGAAACATCAGAGGTGGGATCAGGTGCCATGGAGGAGTGAGCATCCCCTGCCGACCGGTCACACCCGCCGTGTGCTCGTTGTCATAATCAGGAAATAACGGAAAAAATCCGTGGTCAATTCAGTGTATAAATAATGGACTAACAATTGGTATGAAAAACGTCAGTCAGCATTTCATTCAATGATAAATTGTATTTGCTGACAAGGTCATTGTATCGACCATAGAATTTACGAAATGATGACTTTAAACGAGACTGTTGATATTCTTGTTTCATCAACTTGCTTGTCAATAATTTACCTCGTTTAAGAAATTGTTCATACGTAGATATCAGATTATAAATTAGGACAAATGCTGTAAAGAATTTTTTAACCAAAACATTATACATTATTGACTGAATTCTCGGGCAAAATGCGTTTTGTGGAACCCCAAAACCAAACTGTTTTACGTTAGGCCGAGGGCAGGCAGTTTGGTTCGAGGGTCGACAAAACGCTTTTAGCCCGAGAACATGGTTAATAAATGTTTTGTAATACCTTTTATTAATTTTTTTTTTGGACATAAATATATCTTTTACGGTCTCTCAGGTCCGTCACTGTTGTGCACCAACGAATACAAATGAAATTAAGCTCCGCTCATTGTGCGACATAAGAGGTCAGCATAAACATCTCGTCGACAGGTCCAACATCTCCCTCAGCGGTCAAACATTTTTTTTTATGTCCGCTAAGTAAAACATTGAAAATGTTTGTTGTATTTTTTTTCGTTTGTATTCGAACATTTTTAAAGATATAACAACAAGATATACTTTTACATGTACAATATACGAATTTAACATTAAATATTTAATTTATTTATGTATCATGAGCTCTCCTTGAATATCGCTCAATTCCCATTCAATGGTTGTGAATTCTGGACAGGAAGTTAGCTTGTATCTATGTCTTAAATTATCAGTCCTTTCTCGATCGACTCGTGTACGTATGGGACATTCCTTTTTTTTCTTTTCCTTCTCAAACGTGGAAGCAGCTTATACAACGGTTACATGTATTCTTTTTACTTAAAAAGAAAATAAATCGTATTTGATGATAACTTACCTCTGTTGAACATAAATTGACACAGTAATAGAAATGTTTTTTAAAAAAAAGTTCTTTTTTTATTATTCTAAAGTAATGGATATGTTGTTGACTAAAAATGTAATATATTAACCATTAAGTTATATTGAATTACCAGGAGGTAAATTTGAAAAAAGAAGATTTAAAATAATAACAAAAGCATTTTGTGACGAGCTGGATTTAAAGTTCTGACAAACCGAAACTAAATACATATGTATATGAGTGTTTACATTATATCTACACATTCATTGGGCTTTAAATACATTGGCGATTTCAGAAAATGAAGAGAAATTGGGATAACATATAAATAAAACGACGAAGGAAATTCAATATTATACAAATAAATCGCTATTTAAACTTCATGTAGTCTTAATGGAGAAAATCAGAAATTTTTCAGGAAATGCCATGATTTACAAATATATACAGCTTACATTAAACCATATTTGACAATTTTATTACTTAAACGAAATAAAGTGTCTAAGTTGGACAGTTTCAAACGTCACCTTGGACATTCTATCGGAATAAGTTACTGTGGTTTCATCAATATTCGTTGAGCATCAATTTTCGTGGATTTCGTTGTTGAGCAGATCCACGAATTCAAATGATCATTGAATTATGAAATATGACATTCATTTGTATAGGCAATGCTTTTGTCCACGAAATTACGTATCCTCGAAAACGTCTGTTTTACAAAATCCACGAAAATTGATGCCAACGAAAATTGATGAAACCACAGTAGTAGGTTTAAAGCACATTTTGACACCGAGTCTGACCTACTCTTGAGTGAGTGGAGGAACGTTGTATACGGAAGCTAAAGAAGGATATAAACTTCAAAGTTCTTTAATATGATAAATACTTTTCGGACAAGTTTGACCTATGTTTGACGCTAATGAAGTGGATAGAAACGTTGCTAGAACCTCTTGCAGAAAGTATTTATAATTGAAATGTTTATTCCACGCAACCCAAAACTTGTTGATGTCCAGACTGTCATAAAATGGTTGATTAATACCAAAGAGCAGATTTGAAAGCATTAATTTATTTTCAGACTATGTAACCCCCCATCCTGACCCAGGAAGGGGGGGGGGCATAAAAAATTCTGTTATAACAAATCAAAATCGTTATAACGAATTCAATTAATCTGTTTTAACAAATTAAATTCGTTATAACGAATTCTAAAAACCGTTATAACGAATTCAAAAATATTTTTGATAGGTCCTAAATGGGCTTCCGTAGAATGCAGACTAATATGTAAAGTATTATTAATTTACCGGAGAGTTAAGATAATTTGATTCTCAGAAATGATTTTACTTAATATTCCATTATAATGGTAAACCCTACATTGTATGCACGTGCCATTTTAGAATTCACGTGGAACAAGTAAACAGATCCAAGTTGTACGACCCTTGATTTTCCGACAGATTCTAATTTCATTAATTTTGTATGAGGAGGTAATATTTATTAATTCAACTTTTTACCTTATTCATGAATGATATATTGGGTAAATGTGAATGCTAAAGCACACGATCATTGCAGCCGTATTGCCGCTTTAAAGAAAGATCCACCCCTCTAAAGATTGAATCTATTTCTCAATAGATGAAAGCTGGCTATATTTTATTGGTAGTTCTGCTAAGGCATACAAATGATGCCACAAAATGAATGAAATACACAACGACTGTTCAAAGGCTTGCTGATCACTCCACTGCGTTATCCTCGATTCATATTCCGCCAATGGGGAGGGATATCTTTAACTAAATTCCAAGTTATCAGTTAAATGATTAAAATAATTTCATCAAGAAGTTTTTTTCAGTTATCGTGATCCTAAGTTACAGAGCTAGCTTAAGCTTCAACGTTTGCAATATCTATTGTTCAGATTACGATTAAAAAGCATCTTCGCTAGCCAAGGGTTTCTGATACGCTCCTCTCCTCATAAACCCTTGGCCTACGGTGAAGTCAAAAGACGGGATTGTTTTCCGTCACGTGATCTCGAATCTATCAGGTACGCCCAGATTCCGTCATCGCCAGAAATAAAGACACGTGTTAAAAAAAAATTAAATCAAAGTTTTCTCAAGAATAATTAAGAAGCAATAATTGAGTTATGTTTATTCATTATTTATAGAACAAATATGAAGCTTCAATATAGATTCTTAATCACATATTTAGAAGATATTGGATGACACCATGGCTATTCATAGAATTGAATGTTATCTTACGGATCGTTGTTTACTTGCGTTTTTCATTTCCGAGATGAAAGATAAAGATGTATCCCGAACGCAAATATCGTCATTAATGCCTAGGTCACATTTAAGCCGATGGTCGGGCGACTAAATTTTTCTGGTCTTGTCGGCTGAAAGAACGTGATCGGCCGATACAGTATCGGGCGACACTGAGCAGTCACATTAATTCCTAGGGACACCGATGACTTGGATAAATAACACACAAAATCTTTTTTCTTTAGAATTCAGCAATATTTTTTTCATAGATCTATATTCAGATAGGTGACGTGAGTAATGTTTACAAGGCAAAGTGGCAGAATCTTATAAAATTGTGACTCAATGTTGCAAATGTGTGCAAAATTTTGTATGGAATTGCATAAAAACGACAAATGGTGCATTTCTAAGCAGCAAAGAATACTTAAGATTTCTTTATATCTTACGAATTAATTATTCATGTTATTTCCGTTCAAAAAAATTATATCAATCCATGAA
>PRKT01000222.1:615655-643758 GCA_003671525.1 Saccostrea glomerata | reverse complement strand
AAATTTTTGAACTCCCATTTAAAATTACCAAAGAATCTAAACTGCAGTGGCTACAATTTCAAATTTTACATAGAATAGTTCCAACAAATTTATATCTTTTTAAACTTAAGATAAAAGAATCTCCAGCATGCAGTTTCTGTAAGACTGACATTGAGTCAATAGAACATCTTTTTGTTGAATGTAATTTAGTAAAAGAGCTTTGGAGTGATATTGAAGAGTGGTTTTTGTGTAAGTTTAATATATCTGTAATTTTTGACAGAACAACAATATTATTTGGCAAACATAAGAATAAGGATGTCCATAAAGTGCAAAATTTGATGACACTGATAATTAAGAATTATATTTTTTCGACTAAATATAAAAATCCTTCTGTTCTAAGTATAACGACTTTAAAAACAATTATTGTGGAAAGATTCTTGATTGAGAAATTTTTACTTTTGAAACAATGTAAATATACAGAGTATGAGAATAACTGGCAGAGCATCTGTGATATGATATGATTCATTTGTACAAGTCTACATTTACATAAATGTATTTATGAATTTTTTCAAGAAACAAATCTTAATCTTTACACCCCCCTTAATGTAAAGAAAAAAAAAACAACACTATGCCCCTATATATTTTTTGTTTTTGATTTTCTCTTTTTAATGTTCTTTTCTCTCTCCCTCTCTCTCTTTCTTCTTCTCCTTTTTCTATCCTATATTAAAACAACTTTCACATGTGTTTAATTAAATGTGAACTTGTGTATGTGGATGTCCTTTAGTAAATTTAATACTTGTATATTTCTATAATAGATACTTGAAGGAAGATATATTTGTGAACATACGTTTGTATATACCTGTTTGATTTAAATGTGAAAGTTAAAATAAAATTTAAAAAAAAAAAAAAAAAAATTGAAAATAAATTAGGCCTATATCAAAGCGCTCAACTTCTTCAAAAACTGTTTAACCATTTAATAATTGATATAATGAAACTGACCTTTGGGTTGCTTTAATAATTTTTGCTTCCTGTGATTAATTTCCTAAAGCATTCTCCAATTCAGAAATAATTTTAAATAAAAGAAATGCTACCATTCTTGATACAAATAATATCCTCCAAGGTTAAATGCCACCCAAACCGTTTGATGAATGGATGTTTAAAGTTTCTCTGAATTTGTTGACTATCCTTTCGGTGAAATACCAATAGAACTCCTCAATACCTGAATTTTCTATCAATTACGTATTAATAAGTATGCACAATAAAACTAAATGAGCCTTGTCAAAAGTAGTCAATAATACAATTTTTGATACCCCATGCTTGAAAAGCGGGAGGGTATATAGTAATCGGTATATCCGTCCGTCTGTTACGCTTTGGGGTACCCATCTCTTATCCGCAACTCCTCTCATACCACTGAAGGGAATTTGATGAAACTTTCACAGAATCTTTAATACATATTGCCATTGTGCTCCTATTCTACTTTTTGATCTGATATATATTTTAGATTTTCCAGAGCAAAACATGGACACTGCCATTTTATTCATATGGGGGGCGGGGGTATCATTTAGTAAGCTCATTGCTCACAGAACCTCTAGTATTCTTTATAATAGTCTCTGAGTATAAAAATTCTTTTTTGAGAGCCGTTTAAAGAAATACGCATGCTTACTCTCGATTCCCGCCTACATTTTGGAACTATTTAATTCAATATAAATAGCAATTGTGCAATAAAATCTTTGTTTGATACAAAGAACCGTTCAATGGTAATTGATGAATTGCCTTAATACCAGCACTAAGCGGTAAATTATCCATAATTCCAGCTCTTGAAAAGGGGGAAGGGGGGTTAGACGATATTTTCCATTAAAATCGGAGTTTCAAACATCATCATATTTTGAAATAGTCTTGGATATGATTAAATGTTCAATATATCTTTTGTTATGTTTTAGGCAAATAAATAAAACATAAATACATGTATATCAATAAAATATAATGTTTCAGTTGTAAATCACTTTGAAAATAGTGGAAAATACGCATTTATATCGTTTTTTGTCAACAATAAACATATGCCCCCCTCCCCCCGTGTCACACACAAAGCTTTGGTATGAATTTGTGAAATAACATTCCATATTACCTGTAAAAAGGAATTTTTGTGACAGGGAGGGGGGAGATTTTTAAAAAAAATATTTTCCGTATATTCTATAGTGAAAAACAAAAGTTTACCAAAATTTTAAAGTTATCTTTCTTTGTTTTCCCAAAGAAGTAATGCTTTATGAAAATCCATATAATTATCTATAAAAAAAATATTAAAAAATCATCGAATATGTTAACTTTTGAAAATTGACTTGGAGGTGGATGTGAGAACAAGAATAAAGGTCGCAGTTCTTCATTTATAACGATGCTGAACAGATATTCGTTATTCAGAGGATGAAGTTATACTTTAAAATGTCATACTATACTTCAAAGAATGGAAAACTTGGTATTTCTCTCTTCCTTAAAGTAGAACATTTATTTAAACACAGTCTGGATTTACTATACTGATAAACCATTTCAATTTTTTTTATCCTTTTAAAAAAAAAATGCCCACAAATTACAGCACCTGTCCTAAATGTATGCAGTCCCGTCCCCGTTATCTCACTGTCGCTTTGTCCTGGTGCTTTATTACAACAATAACACGTCCGGTCTTCCTCATCGTAACTAACCAAGAATGTCACATCGAACACTCTCATGCAGTGACGGTAACACCAGAGGGCGCTGTAAAGACCCCCGGATCTGCTGCAAGATGTGTGGGGATATAAGTTCACCCTCTGATAAATTCTCTGATCTGCGGATAATATAACAATGTTAAAGATTAATCCAAGGATACATAGATACTAGTACGCACACGCATGGTACGTTTGTTTGCTCTGAGAAAGAGGAACCCAGTGACGCTATTAATTCTCTAATGTAGTCTGGAATCTGGATGTAGCTCAACAAACTTCATAATCTAAAATTTGGTAATACCAAACTTTAGCAAATAAAACCCTTAGCCACGTGAAACAAAAGAATATATTTTAATTGCTATTTAAGTCCAGACGACTTTAGTTAGTTTTGCAACGGAAACCAATATCCCCCCAAAACGTCTTTTTAAGCATATCAAAATGTTGGTGATTGCTTTTATATTTCTTAAGTGCGGAATGGTAATTAATTTACTCAAAGACAGCTGCCGAATTCCCTCATCTTCAAAGTAATCATGATTTTGAAGGAGAAATCTATTTGTCTTTTACACCGTTATGTTCAATCTATAAACAATGCGTTTAAATTTCTCGTTCTATATCACAACCCTCGAGGTTTATATTGACGACAACTCGCCTTTAAGGATTCATCATTATTTTTTAACCCTTTAACTACCAGAGATTTTGCGTTTTTTCTGCAAATTGACTTAAAATTCTCGAATAGAAATTTGGACATTTTCTAGTCACTTTTACATAAAGCAACCTGTATATTTTCTGAAAGGTAAAATCCTAAAGTATTTAATTTTGTAGAGTAAAATGACATTGTGGTTGCCATGGCAACGGATAAAACCCATAATTGCCAAAATATGTTTTTTTTCCTTTTTACTTCCAAGAAATACAAAAAAAAAATTACAAATAACGCTTCCATAACAGAAGATTTAGTGATAGTATTAAAACAAAGCATTAATTGTCAACTAGTTTTTAGTTATACTCGTTAATTTTATTTTAAAGAGGGGTTTGACATAATATGTCCGTCATCCGTAAACATGGTAATGTCTTGCGGCATTACAGCTGTCTGAACGTAGTAAGCAATTTTTCAATCGCTTTCCCTCTTACAGTTTTTGATTGATATCAATAAAAGTTGGTACACTTGTAGAAAACACTTAAACAATTTTTTTTTTCTTATTTTAGTACTTTCATTTCAATGAAAAGTGTTGCCATGGTAACAAAAAATTGGAATTTTGAGAAGGGGACATTTTAAAGATAGTTACGATTTCAACAAAATGTGCAAAAAAAACTACACCGAGTATTCAATATCATACTGCGCATTGAAATTACAAATGATGTTACAAAAATTGACATTTATAAAGCGTCAAAAGGAAATGAGGAAGAATATTGCTATATAAAAGACTATTTTATATTCCATTGTTAAGTTGTTAAGTCGTTAGTGTTGATTTGATGTCGTCATCATCATCAAGAAAATATCTTGTCTTAAGGAATTTCCACCCTCACAATTTTATGGGTTCAAAGTACAAAAACTGCATTTATTTTCATTCCATATACTTTAAACTTTCCATTTATTGCAAAAAATGTATAGGTCTCCATATTATTTTAGATGCGAAACATAAATAAACAGAAGTGTATGTCAACATAAAAAATTGTACATTTTTTGTAAACAGTTTTGAGAAAAATGTGTAAAAACTGGTTAAAATGCATAATTCTGATGCTGAGTGTTCCTAAATACTTCCTACTTAAAAGATACTTTTGAATTGTGAATATCAGGTAAACTATTTTACAGAAAAGCAAATGCCTGAACGAAGAGACCTAAGAAGGAGTTATTGCCCTTGTAAACATTTTTTAAAGATTGAATAATTGATTAAATATAGAAAATATGCATTTTTTAAATTCTTGAACTAAACAATATTTATCATTACACCTATTATGAAGCATTCTTCCAAGAGATATTTTTCTATAAGGTATGAATTTTAACTAATTACAGTTTTGCAAATAATCTATGACATCATAGGAGGGTGGAATTACCTTAAGGTTGTATGAGTGTGAGCATTTTACATAACAAATATTGGAACGAAAGTTGTAAAAGTTGCATTCAAAATAATGTCAGTAAAAGTGTTTATATCATTAAATAATTAATAATATTGTAGATTCAAATTTACTTTTAATTTTTTTCTGATTAAAAATGAGTATTAAAATATATGCATTGTCATCGAGTACGTCTCGTATTTTTACGACAACAGACCCGTTTCCGATCTCCATAGTAACGACAACGCTGGATTTCCCAAAATGACGAGCAATGGAATATGGGACGTGCCGAGGGCGGCTTTGCCACTCGCCAACGGATTTTTTAAATACAGAAACCAGTCAGAAGCAGAAGTTGATTAGTGTCTATTCAAAAACCGGTAAGAAAAAAGTATCGGATACATATTATGTAACACGCCAAACACGGTTACGGGGGCTCAAAATTACATACACTATTCTGTGACTGGGTGCCCATATTTCGACAGTCTATCAAGATGTGTCGGTTTCATATATCCCAGAGGCTAGACGATGTGTTAAATAAAAGTTTTTTTTGGAATTAGGCTGCACAGAATAACAGCTGAATAAGGCCTAATATCAACGAGAAATCAACTGTATCAAGATATGCTAAGCGATTCAGTAATGTTCATAATATTTTTTCTTCGAAATTTTCTTAGAGTTATTCCCCGTTGTGAAAAAGAAAGTACATAACCCGGTATTTTATATGTAAACAACTGTTGGGAGATTGCAAAGAAACTAGTTTGTAATGTAAGTTGAAGCAAAAGTTTGAAGAAATTTAGGTTCAGGTATGGATAGGAGAGATTTTCTGTTGGAAAATATGTCTTTAATGTCTCATACATGTAATACTACCTCAAATTGTGTTGAAATCTTCAAACAAAAACGCGTCAATGCTGCATCTATATATTTAGACATTGTGATAATTCAGATAAGGCCATAAGGGATACACATCTATATACTCGCAGGCCATAAGGGATACAAATCTACATATAAAAAAATTATGATAGGGTTGTGGTGGGGGAAAATATGTTAGTATGCATAAATTTAACACACATTTTTTTCTGGTAAGGGGTTTTATTTTATTAGATCATTTGATACATAGCACAATTTCTTGTCATTTACTTTTATTTATAAGTGACACGGAAAGTCAATAAAATTCAATAAAAATCAATTCTTAGTGAATATCATATCACATTCGAGGTCATATCAGTATAATTTCAAGAAACTTATAGTCACTGTGTTATTTAATTTAATATACTTAATTAATTACTGATAAATTGTACATACAGGTAGGATTTTTTTTCCAGTAAGGGGTATGATACCAGTGTAAAGGGAGGGCATACTGCTTTGCAGCTGTCTGTTGGTCGGTCAGTCAGTCTGTCGGTCCAACCAGTTCCTGTTTATTTTCTTTGCAGAGGTTGCATGTATTGAAATGAAATTTAGTATACAGATTTATCATAAGAATATCTAGGTCAAGGTTTGTTTTGGGTAGGTAAGATCAGGCAATTTTTTTTACAGCGTTATGTCCATTCGACTTAGAAAAATTCCAGTTATCTGGGGGAGGGGGCAATAAGTGTTTTACAAACATATCTTGTTCAAGGACTTGTTAATCTTCAAATACATGTATCCTTGTTGTTTCACAGGCAGCAAAATACATCTACAAATGAAGTTCGGGAAGGAATTTTGCAGGCTTCTGGATGTGCTGTAGAGGAGTTCTCATGATAAAGACAGAATACCAGCAACGAGGTTTTTTATGGGTAAAATTTTTTTAACCTTCATCATGGAATTTGACTACCTCTTGGAAAAACTTTAACCCGGGGCATACTAATTGAACTGATTTTAAAATTTGACCTACTTTTGAAAAAGTCAAGTCTATATATAGTGTATACTTTTTAAATGAGAGTGATGCATCTCTTATATGTATTCTTTTGTATTGTACATGTATATGCTGTACCGATATTTGGTAGGGGAGTATAACGTTTATTATACCATATATCTCTTCTAGTTAAGTGTACCTAAATAAATGAATATATAATTAATATAATTTATTTTATTTTAGCCAGAGCATATGCTTCACATATACTACAATTTTTGGCCATCAATGGAGAAAACCACTTCAACCAGTACATATTTACATGTTCATGTACTACCAAAGACTCCAATTCATCCAAAAGTAAGAGAGATAACAGTACTGGAATTAGAACCTGGGGAATGAAAATGTACCACAATGACAAAGAGTGAGGTGAAAGCAGTAAACATAAGGACAGGTCCTAGAAGCTTTTTGGATTTTTTGTCTACCAATGACAGTGTGGTGGAACTTGGTCGAAATATAAGAAATTATTATGTTCCTGTACTTTTTCATGCATTGATATACTTGTGAAAATATGGGGAAAAATGTCACACAGGTTCATAGTTTTCTAGATACTCTTCCATTATTTAAACTAGTCAAGTTTTGTCTGAGCTCATAAAACAACAGTCTGAGCTCATAATACAACATAAAATAATTGTTTTATATGCTTGTAATGAAAGTTCAGGTATAACATTATTTCATAAAATTTGTACAATATTCATTTCAATACATATTGTATAATTTGGAAATGTTATTGGAATAATTTTATTATTAAACATGAAAATTTTGCAAAGAAAGGATATCGATGTTCAGAGGAAATTTGGGCTGAATATTTTCTAAATAGCTCCACTCTTTTTTCTGAAACTTGGACTCATTGATTGATTGTTGTCATATTTCATGTAAAACCTATGTATTTTTTGTTTCCATTACTCTGCATGTACTAACATAAATTATGTGACAAGGATTCATATTTCTCATATCTCATTGTTAGTCAATGGACAATAATATCTAGCATTGTAAGGTCGTACACTGTGAAACATCAACTTTATTTTGTTTTTTATTTCACAAATAATAGTTGTTCAGGTAATTTATAGATCATAAAATTGTGCCATGTTCATTTTTCATTTAGATTGTTTTTATTGAAATGTAACTGATTTTAGAGAAGTCGTAAGCATGAAAATTTTGCAGAGAAAAGTTGATCAGAGGAATTTCTGGCTAATTATTTTCAAAATGGCTCTACTCTTTTTTCTGAAACTTGGACAAAATAATTAATTGCTGTTATAGTTCATGTAAAAACTTTGCATTTTTTATTTCCATTACTCTGCATATTGTAAAATGTGTGATAACAATTCATATATTTGTCATATTTAATTGTTTGAATCATAGTACAGTATAGATGGCTATGAAGGACATTTAATGAAACAGCATTTTTTTTATTTTACAAATGAATATTGTTTAGGTAAAATATAGTTCATAAAATATTGTACCATGTCCATTTTCAATTTTAATTGGTTTTATTGAATTATAAATGAAGACAAATTTAGAGCAGTCGTAAACACAAGAATTTTGCAGAGAAAAGCTGATCAGAGGAAATTCGGGTTAAATATTTTCAAAACGGCTCCACTCTTTTTTCTGAAATTTGGACAAATTGATTGATTGTTGTTATGTTCTATAAAAATAAATTGTTTTTTCTGATTCCATTACTCTGTCTATGTTTTATAATTTGATTAAGATCTACAACTTTAATATTTTGGTCAGAAAAATTAGACGTCATAGGTGGCGCCGCAAGCACAATTTCAAATTTGTTTAAAAAAAATTTTGTTTTTAATTTTTAGAACAGATGTTCCTTGTTCAATAAAAATTAACATTCAAAATTTTACATAATCTTTGACCTATTTTTTTAAGTTGGTGTGCAGACTGTATTTTTAAGGAAAATATCACACAGAGTTACCTCCCTTAGTTTGGCAACCGCTAGGGGGCAAACGGCTACACTCTTTTTCTTTATATTATAACAATGCATTGCTGATACATATGTGTATCCATTAGTGCCAAAATCATTTGTTTTCCATTACTTTGATTTCACACTCGTACTACCTTAAATACTATTTTTTCTTCTTAAAAAAGCCATATGTCTAGGATTAATTGATTGTATGTTGTTTTATGTCCCATTCAAACATGTTTTACTAATTTAGGGACGTCACCATATACCGACGAAGGGTTTCAAAGTTTGACCTTTGACCTTTACTCAGAACTCAGGGACATTGAGCAGTGAGGGATCTTTATCATGCCTACGCCTGACATGACACAAGACCTTGGTTTTTAAGGTCTCATACAACCAAAAACTTTAACGTCAAGTTCCGAGCACATTGCTAAAAAACAGTTGCTACCAATTTTATATCAACTTAGGTCAGTCGCGGTCGAGATTCGAACTCATGACCTCCCTATCATGGAGCGAGAGGTACCGTAAACGGTGCCAAATGTTTTAAATGCACGTTTAGAAGTGTAATGCCTAGTCATTTTTGATATCATCCCCCGTCATTTACTGGAGTTTTATCATAGAATAAAATTACTTGTCTGCAGGTTCCAGAAGTCTGAATATTAAAATTCTTAACAATATGTACTCGAACATACAATATCACTAGCTCATCAATAAGTTTTAAAAGACTTCCATAGGGCAATGGAAAAGCACTACGCACACTGCTTTTCGATGTCAAATTGTTAATTGTTCTTAATTGCAACTCTTTCTGTAAGGGGCAAGAAAATGTTTATTCATTGAAACATTACCAGACTTTAAAATAGTACTCAGATTTCAAAATACTTATGGATATGGATAGATGATCCTTCATTTTTTCCATATGATTAACAAATGTAAAATAATATACATTCATTGACTGAGTTCGATGGCAACGTGCGTTTTGTTGAACCCAAGAACCAAACTGTCTTCCTGATGCCGTTAGGCCAAAGGGAGACAGTTTGATTCGAGGGTCGACAAAACACATTTTGCCCGAGAATTATTTTAGCAGACCTGAGCTGAATTAAGGCTCAAGGGAGCTTTTCTGATCTCACTTTGTCCGGCGTCCGTCGGTCTGTCTGTCTAGCTGTTTGTCCGTCTGTCTGTGTGTAAACTTTTTTCATTTTCAACTTCTTCTCAAGAACCGCTGGGCCAATTTCAACGAAACTTGCCACAAAGCATCCTTTGGTAAAGGGGATTCAAGTTTGTTCAAATGAAGGGTCACGCCCTCATGCAAGGGAAGATAATTGGGAATCAATGAAAATTTGGTGGTATGTTTTAAAAATCTTCTCAAGAACCACTGTGCCAGGAAAGATGAAACTTATGGGGAAACATCATCATATAGTGTAGATTCAAATTTGTTTAAATCATGACCCCCGGAGTAGAGCGGGGCCAAAATGGCCAATCAAAGTTTAACATAGACATATATAGGAAAATTCTTTAAAAATCATCTTCTCAAGAATAGCAAAGCTATGATTGGTCATGGGACTACTTTTGGATTAAATTTTTCAATAATAAACCAATTTCTACTTTTTCCTAGCCCAATTGCTTAGGTGAGCGATGTGGTCCATTGACCTCTTGTTTTACATGCAGGTATTTTGTACTGTCTTTCGTAATGTAACATCATGTCCGTCACTTTTGAACACTAACAAATGAAAATGAGATTAAGTTCCGCCCATTCTGTGACGTAAGCGGTCTAACATCTCATCGACCGGTCCAACATTTCATTCTGAATCAGCGGTTCAACATCATTTTTTTATGCCCGCTCAGCAAAACACTAGAAATGTTAGACTTTTTCCGTATAGATTTGTATAACAAATTTTAAAAGGTATAATAAATATATTTCTCTTCAAAGATACCCCGTATGAATAGACAAAAGCTTTGGATGAATCTGTTAAATAACAATTCATTATCGCTGGAATTGGGGATTTTTAAAATATTTTTTTTATAGATTTATGATTTTAATGGGATTTATGGATGTTAAAAACACAAGTTTTAACAAAATTGTGGAGCTTTTTTAGGCATAATTTCCGGATAATTCTGATTTAGCCTAACTTATTTCCAAAGCGTTCTAAAAACCAGAGGCGAATTTGAAATTCAATAACGCATTTTACTATTTTGGCGCGATCATCTGGCACAGACTACATACTAGCTCGGTTTTATTTATTTTTTGTAACAGAATATTAATCAACTTTCTCAGCTTCCTCTTTGCACATACCTGTTATCCCGGCTTATCTGTAAGATACTTTTCAATGAGGGAATTTATGTTAGTTAATCCCAAGTTTTCTAATTTTATCAAGTTTGATAAAGACTTGTTTTTAACTCTGTGTGTCCTGGAAAAAATATATTTAGATACATACTTCCTGGAAGTATGTTGTAGACAAATTATTATATATGTTATAATCAAACTGTAAACTTACAGCCCCACCCAGGAAATGGAAAAAAGACTATTCCATAGTGTGAAGTTAAAAAAATGTTGCACTTTGTAGCGAATATGCGTACATGTACGTATAGCAAAATGTAAAATTTTTGCATCTTGATTTGATTATAACGACTTACAGCACATGTATCATAATGAGTGTTTAAGACTTTAAATCTTTTTACTGGTCTATAAGTGAAATGAAAAAAAGGCGAAGACAACGACCAGTCATTGACCTAAATAAAAAATCCAGAGATGGGATTAGGTGCCTATAGGAGGAGTAAGCATTCCCTTCCGACCGGTCACACTGTGACCCCTTCAGGCTTGGAATTAATTAGGTATAGATGGAACACCCCTTAGCTATATTTAGTGCTAAATCAAAGGCTTAACTGGGCCTAAATACTAATGATAATTATACCTGCAAAAAACTGACTGGAAAAAAAGTAATCAAACCTTCATGCTGTGGTAAATATTTGAAATTCTCCATTTAAAAAAAAAATCTTAGTATTGTACACATGATTCTAAATTCAGGTCACCAATCCAAACGTACTAAATAAACACCAATTCTCGTCTGATCCCCCCTCCCAATACGAGTTTGCATCTGTTTGAGTTTGTTTCGATCATGCTCTCAATCATGCATAATTTCTGATTTGTAAAATGATAACGATAATATTGAATTATTTTTTATAAATTGCTCCTTAATTAGTACATGTACAGGAATGACAAATTCGACAGGGTTTTCTGGAACAAGGGGTGTACGCAATCATGGCGCTGAGCCAATGACTATTACTTCATTTACATATACATGTATCTCCCAAAGTTATGGATTTTTTTTATGTATATGGCTCAGATCATGTCGAACATTAACTCTTCTTTACGAATAATTCATTAAAAAAAATAATAAATTTGTTCCAAGTATCAAAAGCATCAGATTGTTTTACATTGCGTTTATAATCAAATTCATTGTACACGTAAAACGTCAAATGACGTCATAGTGCATTTTGAGTGTTTTACTCGTAAAAGATCCAATATTCAACAACAAATATCTCTGTAACGGATGCGTGTACCTTATAACGTCCATCATAAAAATTGTAGGGAAAGTTCCAAGCGTTTTGGTTATGGCATTTATTTTAATTTATTTTGTGTTTTAATTTGCATAAAGCCAACAAAAAATAGCACAAAATCAGTCATTTATGCGTAACTTTCTTAACTTCCTGGTAGGATATGTAATATTCACGTCAGGTTTACGATAATTCCTCACATAAAATAGAAAAACTTTGTGTAGCAAAATTGTTCAGTTTCTTCTCTAGTTTAAGAAAATATCAATTGTTTTGTTGTATCCCAATTATTAACAAAACGCCAAGGTTAAATATCTGTGATGGTGAAAGTGCGTCCAAATGCGTCTCTGGGGGTTAAAGGGTTAATTTAGGTTTTAAAATATTTGTTGACTTTTCTAAATATTCAAGAGTGCGGATAAAAATTAAAACTTCTCTAATCCTCGTTCTTCGGACAAACATATAGTGATCTGAACTTTTAGCGAGAAACGCTGACTTTTACTGTCGACGGCTTATTATTACATTAGAACAATGCATGTATATGGGATTTTTTGCAATGTAAATATTGAGCTAAACAGTTGTATCAAATTAAAAAAAGATAAACGTACTTCATCTTGCGATTAAAGCCATTAACGTTATTAAAGTACACTTAGCAACAGAAAGTCTCTGATTCTAAAACCGGTATACCGAAAGAGCTCTGTAAGATTAAAGAAATCAACGCAAATCTGCAAGAAAGTGTCAATGATTTGAAGGCCCGGTCCATGAGGGACAATCTTGTGTTAGGGAGATCCGTCCAATTCTGGACACGGGGTAATTCCGGACAAATAATACAGTCTTTCTCGTTTGTCTTATTTTTCGGTAATTCTGTATGGTTGATTATTTTAGAAATAAACAACGTTATTCAGAGAACATGGCGTTATGAATAGCAATTGCTCTGCTGGCATATTCCATGATGCGCGCTAGCGCATCATGGAAAATATGCCAGCAGAGCAGTTGCTATTCATAATGCCATGTTCACTGAATAATCGTTGTTTATTACTTATATTTGCATTATGTGCTTTTTTTAAAAGAATATCTGAGGAAATCCTGACTTAAATGAGGACGCGGCTTCTTGTCTTCAGTAATGAAAAACATACGGCTTTAAAATCAGTACACCTGATCAATGATCCTTTACTCTAATAAATCACAAACAATTTATAAAGTATTCCCCTCTCAAACAAGTATCTGGTTACAAGCAGCGCCGTCATCACATTCTCTTAATTTTTGTTTTGATGCAGTTGTGACGTCATCGATCAACGTTATTGAAACCCTTTGACAAAAATCAATAATTTAACACTGTGATGAAAAATGAAGATGTTTTTATAATGATTATTATTCCAGAATGCTTTTCTATGATTTTTTTAGCTTTTCATATTTATTTTTAATAGCTGAAATCATTCTTGAAGTAGAAAATTTCCTCTTTCTGAGTGTTATTACCCAAGTGTGAAGAGTTATCTTTCTTTGTACAAATATATATGATATGAAAAAATAAAAATATGGCAGTTATCTAAAATTTTAAAAAGTTTTATTATACAATTAAATACAATGACCAAAATTGAATTTTTAAAGGTATAAATCAGCAATTTTAATATTCTGAATTTCTTTTTTTTTTAAAGAATATTATTAAAAACTTATTTTTATTCCTTTAATGAAACATTTCATATATATACTTCTCACCACGGTCTATAACTGTAGCAGAATTTGTTCTACACGAAAGTGTTAGAGCAATTGCACTCATGGCAGAAGCAATTGCGTCTATAGTCTTATAAACGCAGTTGATGACTACATGTTCATTGTGGGAGAGAGCAGTGGATATGCAAATAGAAATAAATGAAGTACATTCGGTAAGCGGGTGTCATTGTTGTCTTTTTTTAAAACATTGTAATGATTCTAGGGTATTGTGAGTGCTATAATTACGTCAAAAGTTAGACTTTGGACTTTTACGTTCCTGAAATCCATTAAGCGGCAAAATTTGAACAATTAAGGTCAATTTGACATAGAATTAAAATAACATCTAGGATAAATATTCATTTCCATTTATTATTTTAAAATTTTTTAAGTAGAGAGCATTTGTTTAAAAAGAAAAAAATGTGATGAATAATACAAAATAATGTTAATTTTTTCATTAAATTTTATCAAACAATGTGTTCCGATTTCCCCCACTGATTTTTTTCAGGGTGGGGGAATTCCGGACGCTGGTTTTATTGGTAGACGGACATCTCGGCCCGTGGCGGTTGACACCTGGGCATGGACGGGTCGGCCCAAAATTATTGACACATCGGCCCATAAAAAGACCCAAGAAAAAATTAGTCCAGTGTCTGAATAATTGTTTTTATTTAACTAATTACTCTTTAACGACGATTAAACAATTTTTTTTATAAAAATCAAATTGGGAAGGGGGAGGGTTCTATGATATCATTTCTATGCAAGACCCTAACCTAGCTGCAGATCTGTAGCTATCCGGAAAAATATATATATTCATAGACCGGATAGGTACAGTGCCACCCATTGAAAAAACTGTATATTTATTGCGCACAAAAAAGTGCGCTCGGTTCTTGATTATTTCTTCCAAATTCTTACCTCAATTGCAAAAGATGGAAGATTTAAAAAAGTTTCCCTCTCCTTTATCAACTACATTCGTAGTTGACATCTGAACGAAGCATCTTGGACCGAATTATCTTTGAAACCAAAATGGCAGTATATATAATCGAAATGTTCGATGATGACAGTATCAGGGTCAGGAGGACTATTAACAACAATTATGACGAATGTTTTGTTGTGGAAAGAGTCAAAGAATATGTTAGGAACACACGGTTAGTAATATTTTGATATTACAGTTTTAGGAACATGGAGAAATAAATCGAAAACCGAGCGCACTTTTTTGTGCGCAATAAATATACAGTTTTTTCAATGGGTGGCACTGTAGCTATCCGGTCTATCAATATATATTTTTCCGGATAGCTACAGATCTGCAGCTAGACCCTAACCCTCATCTCTCTCTCGCATGTCTCGTTAAAATGTGCAATATACATGCAAAGTTACATGTATATAAAACTTAAGCATGCTTTGTCTAACAAAGTGGCATGTTGTTGGAATGCATTTTCTCACAAAAAAAAAATGTTCAAAGCACATATTGCTCTCCTGTCCGGATTTACCCCGTCTCTGTCTGGAATTACCCCATGTTGTCCGGACTTGCACTATTTCACCACCTGAATTCATTTTATTATCAATAAAAGATATTTAATTGTTTTTTCATGATGATATTCATTGCATTTTGTTGCCAAAAAGTGTTTCCATACTTTACCACTTGAAATCAGAGTGTGTTGAGTGTTTATTTTCGTCTGCTGGGTGTTACATACTAAAACAAGTCAAAAGTGTTCAGAATTGGACTGATCTCCCTTAGGAGGAGGGAGAGGATACAGAGGGCGTTTTACACAAATTCATCAAGAGGAAATTTCAACTACACTAGGATATCTCCTTTGAAAAAAGTTAACCGCATAGGGAAATGGAAGGAATATTATGAATACCTAAGACAAATCGTTGCTAAAATCACTTACTCTAAAGAGAGGGAATTAAAAAGGACACGCGCCCCGCAGAAACTCGACGGTTCTAATGTGTGGATTAACGAACAGATCCCTCTCGAAATCGAGGAACGAAGAAAGAAACTATATCCTTTCATGAGCCAGGCAAAATTGGACAGAAAGCGCGTAAATCTAGTCAAAGATCGACTTTACATCAACGGTGAATTATACAATCCTGACAGAGATACAACTACTCAACCGGAACGACAATCGCACAGTAGCGCGATCAACTCGGGAGTGCCAGCTGATGGACAATCCATGCAGCCGACAAAAAAAAAAAAACCCACGGATCGACTGTAGGGACACAGGGGGGACCAGGCTATGCAGGCATTGACATTCCTATCTTTAAATATCTGTGGACTACAAAAAAAAAATTAAATTATACTGAATTTTTAATTTTTTTCGTACATTCAATGTTTTATGCTTTACCGATACAAAAAAGGATAACACTGATGTCATAAGTATCCCAAGGTTAATTGTATATCTGAAGAATAGATTCAATATTGCAAAATTAAAATTAATTCAGGAGGAATTATCCTTGCAGTGAGAGAATATTTAGTTAAATATGTTGATGTCATAACATCAAACTGTGAATAATTATTTTGGTTTAATTTATCAAAAGAAGTTATTGATTTACATTCAGATATATTGTTTGGAATTACGTATATACCTCCAGAAAACACTAGATACACGTCAGTTGACAGTGTTACTGACACTGAACGAGAAGTGTTAAATTTTTCTAATAAGTTTTGAGCAGTATTGAAAAATTAAAAGAGAAACCTGTAAATCAACATGATATAGATAAAATTACCAGCGATGTTTGTAATATCTTTATTGCCTCAGCGGGGAAGACTTTTAGACGAAGAAATCAACCACCCATGAAGTCACATAACAAAAATACTTTTGTCTGTTTGTCTCTCTATCTGTTGTCAAATTTAACCTGGCCCATAACTATAGAGTTGATGGGGCTATGGCTTCATATTTCACAGGTTTATTCCTTGTGACAAGACCTTTCCATGGGTACAACCCAATTTGACCTCTTGACCTTTGAGTTTCACGTACTTTTACAAAATAATACACACTTTAACCTTTGGCCTTGGCCATAACTTTTGAACAGTTGGAGCTTGGGCTTTAAACCTTCACATGTGTATTCGTTGTAACAAGTCCTTTCAGCTGGTATAAATTTTTTTGACCTTGACCTAAGAGTTTGACCCATTTTTTCTAAAACTTTAACCTTGGTCATAGATTGGAACAAATACAAATAAGGCTTAATATTTCTCAGGTGTATTTCTTGTAACACTACTTTCTTTAGGGTACCAACACTTCTGACCTTGACCTTTGGAGTTTGAAATGAATTTGAGAGAATTTCTACTTCTAACTTATTGAATATATATCTTTTTTACCTTTTAAATTAAAAATCGTAATATGATAAATCGACAAATCATATTCAAAGAGTCAATTATTATATACGATTGCGGTACAAAGAGATTTTAAAGCCACATGGCGTGAGCCCCGCTGATTGATTCGATTACTCTGCTTAACCCAAGAATTAAGGGGGTCGACTGTAGTTCGAGTTATCGATCGTGCGCATCGTCGCGTGCATGATGGTTTTTGTTTCTTGTAGATAAACAATTCCAAATGCTTGTAAACTATTATAATTTTTTTCCTTACAATTCTCGATTTTTACGACATTTAGTTAAAACTAGGTAAATACATTTCTGTCACTGTATACGTCTTGCGTCAGACGACAACATACCATCTGTCAAATACCCAATACGAACTGTAAGATCTGACTATGAGATTTAGAGTTCGATTTGCCAAAGAAGTGAAGGCAAGAAATCGTCAATCTAAGCAGGAGAATGCAGGAGTATGCTTTTAAAGTGCGATCGTATAGAAAAAAAAGCTGCTCAATCATGTCTTGCAGAGTTGTCGACATACGCAACCTCGAGTACTTTTCCACACGAATGTACAGATGTTTTTACATCTGCTTGTGTACCAGTTGCTGAAAACACATTTCTACCATCAGACCAGTGTTACTCCATGTACTCAGCTTCATCTTCATTTGATTTTATTAATGATACATTCTTTTCAGATCTGTTACGCAGACCCGTTTTGTAGTTGATTTACAATGTCTTTTTGACAATATGAAGTGCAATTTCTGTGAACTGGAACTTAAATTCAAAGATGCAATTGGTGTACTCCCCGCTGGGATAACTAGCCACTTAGTGCTTAGGTGTTACAGCTGCTATCGGTTTGTGTGTGCCGCTATGGGGAAAGTTCATCGTATGTCTAACAAGCATAGGGGACCACCTGTTTTCGATGTCAATTCCAAACTGGCAGTAATTAGGTAAGGTTTTTGCGAATTTCTGCGATCAAGTCTTATCGGAAAAAAATCAATCACAAAAAATACTTCATAAAATGTCCCCATAAAAATACCCCTTGTGAGACCGAATTCACGCTTCGTTGCGTAATACAGGTATCGATAATTGGTCAGTGAATACCCCGTAGTTAGCAGTCACTGCACGTTTTGCCAGCAAAATGGCGCTGTTGAAATATTTGAAGACAATAAGTAAGTTTCCTGACCCTACCGGAACTTTAAGTGAATTAATGTCGCCTAGAAGAAATACTGAGTGTAATGAGAAAGTGGCCGATGTTCTTGATCCGTGCAAGCGGGGTAAAAAAAATTACTCAGTAACGAACTGGATTCCGACATGCAAACTTACATTCGTTCATTAAGGAAATCGGGGGGCTGTTTTTACAAAATCTGCATTGCCTTTGCAGAGGGCATTGTCCGTGCCCATGACGAGCAGCTACTATCTTGTAATGGCGGACCGATTACGTTACTTTAAACAATATTTATTCAGTAAACTGAATAGATTGGGCAACAGGCTTAAGCCTATAGATACCCTCTCTATACAACAGGTCAAGGTTACAATACAATGAACAGAGTATATATATTATTAACAATGCATATTTAGATATGAGTGCTCACATACGCATTCACACACACCCTCACACACGCAACCACATCCTGACTCGCACAGATCCAGATCAAAATAAGCATAACAAATATAAACATATATAAAATGACAAAAATGCATATAAAAAAAAGAAGAATGAGCTTAAAATCGTTTTGTTAACTTGATATATTCATGTACATTTTTTTAAATATTGAGGTTCGTTTGGAACGAATACTCCGAACTCCCTTGTAAAAGAATTTTTAGATCAAAAGGTACATCAAGCTCATTTAAGTTTTTTCTTAGTTTGTTTCTTTGAATGCTATATGCTGGACAATCCATAAAAAAGTGTTCATTATCTTCTGTATGGTAATTACACTTCGGACAAGATGCATCGGCTATTATATAATGATTTTTTTAGGTGTGCATTAAGATTACTAGCTTTATTACGTAGTTGACAGTGAAGTATATTCTCATTTCTGCTACCATAGTTGAAGTATTTACAACTGCTCAAAGGTTGGTTTATTTTTGACTTGAAAATTGATAAAGAAGGTGACATTCTCACATCAGAACTAAGATTATGCCACAGTTTTATGGTTGAAGGAATAACACTTTCATAGTATGATACAGTTCGACATAATGGTAAAGAAAGATTATTACCATCTGATCTCAAACTATGAGTGTTGCACTGGTTGGAAGGGCTGTAATAATTCGTTAAGATAAGTAGGGGCAATACCATGAAACATTTTATAAAATAAAATTAGTTTATGATTTGTTCTTCTCTGATATAATTGCTCCCAGCCGAGTTCGTCGTATAGATTCGATCTTGAGGAATTTACTCTCAGACCAGTAATAATTCTTGCGGCTTCTACTTGGACCTTTTCTAACAATTCTGCATTTTCTTGTGAGCAATTATCCCATACTACAGCAGCATATTCAAGGACCGGTCTAATAAACGCTAGATATATCTTAATTAAAGAATTTCTATCTAATGTGTGTTTTAATAGTCTTAAGATATTTAATCTCTTACAAGCTTTTTCATAAATAGCAGAAATATGATTATTCCAGCTACCATCGGATTGGAAAAGAAGTCCTAGATGTGTATGACTTTTAGATTGTTCAATAATTTTTCCGCTTTCACCAAAATGAATGTCTGGGAAGAGTCGTTGTTTTCTTGTAAAATTAACATTTTTTGTGTTATCAGCATTGAAGTCTACTGCCCAAGAGTTTGACCATTTCTTTATTTTATCAAGATCGGTTGTAAGAGATGAAGTAGGAGTATTAATATCAGTGTCCACTATTGCAAACAATGATGTATCATCCGCGAATAATCTCATTTCATTATGTATGCCTTTAGTACTATCATTAATGTATAATAAGAATAAAAATGGGCCTAGCACAGACCCTTGGGGTACTCCTGCATCAAGAGTTTTAAAAGTTGAGGAAAAACCTTCTACATTTACTTTTTGTTGTCTGTCAGTAAGGTAGTCTTTAATCCATCCCAAATAATTATTTTTGAAGCCTAAGTTTTTAAGTTTAAAAATAAGTCCTTTATGCCAGACCCTGTCAAAGGCCTTTGAAATATCACAGAATATAAATCTTAAGTCTCGGCCTTTATCAAGATTTGACATAATTTTATCATATATTTCGACTAGTTGATTTATTGTAGAGTCACCCGATTACGTTGAAAAAAAAGCTGGGCCCAGTCAGTGTTGTTTAGGATGAATATGATTAAGCGAAGGGGCAGTTGCACGGCAAAAATTCAGTTCACATATGACAAGTTTTCTAAAATTAAAGACGAGTTTTTACAAAGAATAAACAGTGTGGTGAAAAAACATGAATTCCTCCCGAGTTAATATACAACTGGGACCATATCGGTGTTGTAGCATAGACTTTCCCCCCCGCATAGACTTTCCCCCCGGAAAAACGGGCCCGGGTTAGACTTTCCCCCCAGAAAAACGGGCCTAGCACAGAATTTCCCCCCCGGAAGAAACAACCCGGGCCCGATTTTCCCCCCTAGGAAAAACCGCCCCAGTATAGAATTTCCCCCTGAATGCCAGTACGCTTTTTCCCCCTCCTTGCATTTTTTTTACTTTAAAAACCTTCTTTGGGTCGGCTATTAGATTTCTGTATTGTCCGTATTCTTAATAACTTATCAAATGTGCAGCATCAAATCACATATTTTCATTACTAGCATTGTTAATTTATAGTATAAAAAATAAATGAGTGTCATAAAAAGGAATGTTTGAACACTATATGAATTCATATTAGATTCTATTTCCATGACTAAAGCAAACATTTTGGATTATGCATGCACTTAAAGGGGCATAGACACAGATTCAACTGAATTTTCAAAACTAATTTAAATGCTCACAATTTCAAATTAAGGCATCGTCTAATGATTAGCAAAAATTTGAACATCCTTTTTTGATTAACAAATGAGATACAAAACTAAAAGTTCTTCAAAACGTAAACAAGGTTCGCGCCCCGTTATTGTTTACATATTGGAAATGTCATGTTAATAACAAAATGAAATTCATTAAATTACTAGAAACTGTCTGAAAGTATTTATAATTGACCTCTTTATTGAAATTATCTACTTTAAACAAATATATTTTAGTATTTTAATCCATGTAATCAAAACATGACACAGGCCCTGTTTACATAACATATTTTTGGAGCTCTAAATCTTGTATTTTTACAACTGATTTTTAAAATTTAATGATCACTAAAATTACCTTATTCAAATAATCATAAAAATTATGAGAGATAATTTTTTTTATTTTTTTTCCCTGAAACTGTGTCTATGCCCATTTAAACTAGAAATGTTTAAAAGCAAGCAGTGCATCCATAATATACTGGGTTTTTTGTTTAACTTTACGATTTTATTGGTAACCTTTGTTATATAAAATTGATATTTGTTTGATTTTGTTTTGTTGATTGTTTGTTTTTTTTTTTTTTTTGCAAATCATATATTATATATATGATATCCTAAAATGATGAAAAACAAATCTGTATTACATTTATTTTTGGCATAAAAAAAAATTGGTATATTAATTGTTAGAAATTAATTGGTCTTTCAAAGAACACGCACTTAAACGCACGTACAAGTACACCATGTTTTTACGTTGATTTTTGTTTCCGTTAAACAAAGCAACTATATAGTTTTCACAACAAGGCCAGTTTTTATAAATTATGCTCTTGATTCTTTTATTTTTAATTAAACGCAGTGCTTGAAGATTGTAACATCATCTGCCTTAACTGAATTTAAACTAAAGCTTAAAAAATTAAGAGGAAGCAGATGAATTTATGATTTTTTTTCTCGCAAATAAAACAATGTTAAAGTCGGTTAATCATATCATTTGTAAAAAAAAAATGACAGAAATAAAGGAATATCAAAATTTATTAGATTACTGATTACTTATCAGCATCGCAAATACAATTCACAGCAAGTAAAGCATTTTTAACACACTTGCTAGATCAAAACTGTAATAAAATGCAAAGTCCAAACAGTGCAAAACTGATAACAAAAACTATCAAATTCAATTGCCATATATGTATTAAAAGAAACATAAATTGATATTCATAGTTCTTCAATTCTGAAAATAATTCAGCCACTTTTATGTGTGTCTGTGTTCTCAACTAAATTCTATGTCTTTGTCGGGAATTTTAATTGTTATTTAAATATCTTCTACATAGTTGAAATGAACTCCACTTTCGTTGGTTAAGTATATACACATATTTGTGAATTTGAAGTTTCCAAGGGTTTCGCTTGAATATTTTACCCATCGCATAGATTTGCCGTACTGACAATAGATTTGAATGTCAGTATTCAACAAAGCTGCTGTCGCTAGAATTTCGGCTTCTGTTGCCCATGTTCCGTTTATAATCATGTTAGAGCAGTCAATATAGCGGGTACCAAAGTGCCGTTCCACTTTCTCCGAATTGGTTTTCATCCATTTCACGACAGAGTTTCGTATGGCTTTATGCTGGGCCTGGCATCCTGTAAGAGCATAACTAATACATCTGAAAAAACAGTTGCCGTCTCCTCTGACTTCCATAACTTTTAATGGACAATGATTTGCTAAAGGTTTTTTTATTTTTCCACGGTGTCTTTTTCTCAAAGACACATTAACGTTATGCTTTGAAATTTGGTTTTCTTGCCAAGTAGCATCAACTGGAAAAAACGTATTTTTTAATTCAAAGCTTCCAGATACAAGTACCTCCTCCTCAACCCTTTTGCCATTCCCAGAAACATCATCAGCAGCAACATCAGCATCTGCTTCCTTGACACTTTCGTCATCCTTAGAAACCTCTTCGTCATCATCATCTGTTTTCTCCTCCTCTTCCTCCTCCTCATAGTCATCAACTCTTTCGTCATCCCTAGGAACCTCATCATCAGCAGCATCAGCATCTGCTTCCATGACACTGTCGTCATCCCCAGAAGCCTCTTTGTCACCATCATCTGTTTTCTTTTCATCAACATCAACGATTTCTTCAACATCATTTGTGACTTTGTCATTAGCGTCACGTTCTATCCCTCCGATACTGTTTGATATCTTCTGATCAATGTCTGCATGGTTGTTAGCATTAAGACGAAGTTTTTCTTTTCTGTCAACACACTTCTTCAGAAGTTTCACATTGTAAGAACGCTTAATGAGAGAACCTTTAAGATTTCTCAATTTAACGCACCCTTTGCTTAGAACACTGGTAACAATGTACGGTCCTAACCATTTTTTTTCCTTTTTACCACCCTTTCTTGTTGATTTGTGGGTGTTAAATACAAATACCTTTGTTCCTTCATGGAATTGTCTGAGCGGTACTCGTTTGTCTTTGTAGTACTTTTTTTGCTTTGCTTGGGATAGTTCAACATTTTCTTTTATCTGTTCGTTAATGCTGTCTCTTGTGTTTTGGAGCTTTTCGATCACCTCTTCAAAAGCTGGTTCTGTATTATCCGTAGTATACTCGCTTTCAGATTGTTGTTCTCTTTGTGGAAACGCATTCCGTCCAAATATTGCCTCAAATGGCGAATATTTTGTCGTTTTGTGCTATAAACAATAAAATAAAATATGTAGATTAATTTGCTTTAATATTGTTAAAAAGCACAGTTCCAAAGCTTAAATCAAAGTACTGAAAGTACTGACAGTTGGTAAAATTATTTAAACATTCTGAAAGTAAACAGTCTTCTAAAATTTGTCGCCCCCTAGGTTTAAGCCGAAATTACATTAAAAGCATATTTGACTTTGGAGTGCTTATAAGTGCAGCCGAACAAATTATAGGAAACCATTTTGTTCCATGTATTCTTTGATCTTCATCTATTCGAATGAGTTATATCACTAGTCTAGTAAAATTATAAACAAAATTTAAATGTAAATTTAAAATGATACCTTGGTTGATCTGTAGGCAAACAAAACATCATCAATATGTTCGTCCCAATCACACAGATCTGCGCTGCTTATTTTAACTAGCGACTCCTGCAGAGTCCTGTTGAATTTCTCAACTAAACCATTAGTCTGGGGATGGTAAGCCGACGACAATCTTTGTGATCCAGAGTACTGGTTGATTAGTTTTTGTAATGTTAGATTAACAAATTCTCTCCCCTGGTCACTAGAGTAGACTGTGGGAAACCCCATTCTTTTGCAAATCTTTAAGAGTTCAAATGCTATAGTTTCTGCTCGTTTATTTGAAATTGCGGCTGCTTCGGGCCATTTTGTAAAATAGTCCATTAATGTTAGGATGTAACAATTTCCGGATGACGACTTTGGCATGGTTATGAGGTCCATTCCTACGTGATACCAAGGTTTAACAATCGAAATGGGGAAAAGTTCTGCATCCGACTTTTTAAAAGCTCCTCCCTCTTGACATTTCAAGCATGAATTGACATATTCTTCAACGTCTCCTGACAAATTTTTCCAAAAGTACATCTCTGATATGGCCCACAGTGTTTTTTCCCGGCCAAAATGGCCGTTTTTGTCATGCTTGTCTTCCAAGATCCTTTTTCTCTCTGACAAATTAATGACCACTTGTCTTAACTCCCCCTTCTGGTTTTTCCAGTACAATATTTCATTTTTTATTTCGTATGCTTTACTCCTCGATCTGATTTTTCGTTTTGTGTCCTTACATACATTTGGAGGGTATACTTTACATTTTAGGTAATTGAAGACATTTGTCATGTCTTCGTCCATTTCTACTCCGTTGAGGGGGCATCCGAAAAACGTCCGAGGTTTCCTAGTCCATATAAACCATGTAGGCGTCGAAACTTTGACACACAGATAAAATATTCAGTTGGAATATATATTTGATCAATTGTGTAGTCTAAAAGTTTTTCTTCTACCTCACTGAACAAGTCAAGCAAAAAATCTGGGGCATCAACACATTCTACTGACCCTACCAATAACGTCTGTACAACATCGTGGAGTATAACACTAAAATGAATGTTAGTTTTCAGAATATCTTCAATTTCATACACACACTCCTTTATCTGTAACTTATACTGATCAGTTCCCGTAATGCGCAAAATATTATTCAATACTTGTATCAAGGCGTTACTTTTTGGGAGCAAACCTGTAATTTCTCGCTTTTGAATTATGTTGAAAAGCATGCTTTTATCAGAACTGGAAGTTTTCGTTTAAAAAGAAAACCAAAACCAAAATGCATAACAAAACGAATTCCGGAAAAACGCAATCCGGAATTATAAGGGGGGAAAGTCTATACTGGGGCGGTTTTTCCCCCCAAGGGCGAAAGTCTATACTGATTTTGTTCAAAGGGGGAAATTCTATACTGGGGCGCTTTTTCCGCCCAGGGGGGAAAGTCTAACCCGGGCCCGTTTTTCCGGGGGGAAAGTCTATGCGGGGGGAAAGTCTATGCTACAACACCGGTATCAATTATGTACCTGTCAGCTCATAGACAATGGAGGTGGAGGGCACCCAGCGAGTCCCCAAAATTGGTCTTTATGACAAAAGACAAGTCACCGTTGTTTTCGCAGGTAATGTAGATAATTATCAAGCTCATTATTTTGCTTGTAGTATCAATTAAGGAGAAAAAAGAACTAAACTAACTGTACTGATATCTTCTAATTAATTTTTAAATCATTTTAGGCACATTGAGTGGGGATTTTCTAGCTCCACAAGTCATATACCAGGGGGAAAACTTCTGCTTGTCATCTTGAGTATGATTTTCCACTGGCTTGAAACATAACTCAAAGTCCTACTCATTGGGCCAATACAGACACACAGATGGAATACACATCGCGAGTTCTAGTACCTCACATGCATAAAACCAAGAAAAAGCTTGGGCTACTTAACACTCACTGTGTCACTGTGCATTTTCGATGTTTTCCGAGCGCAGAAGTCGGGAGAGTTCGTAGATGATTTGAAAACAAAGAATACTGAAAATGTGTATATACCACCAAGCACGACGGACAAGTTATAAGCCCATGGATCTTTCCATTCAAAAAGTCGTGAAAGACAAAATAAAAAGCGATGGTATGCATCCTGTATTTCAAAGCAACTTGACAAAGGTGTCGACAAAGAAACCATGCAACCTGTTGACTTCCGTCTATCTATTCTAAAACTGCTGGGTGCGAAATGGCTGGTAGAAACTTACAAAGACATAAAAGACACAAGATGCCAAACAGAGATGGTGATTAAGGGGTTCGAAAAAGCAGGCATAGCTGAAGTGTGCAGAAAATCTTAATTCAAAAGCTACTATCTAACAGATTGTGAATGTGATTTAACAATGTGATTGTGTTATAGTTTTAACGTGTTCAATGTATTTTAATAGAAATATATCAATGAAATTTTTCTCAAATGTATTTTAATATTTTTACCATTTTTAAACTAGAAATTGGTCCATAGGACATGAATGCCCCGCCGAGGATATATAAGTACAGCAACATGAACATTTGTATGTGTATAAAATTTCATCAGTTTGGTTCAGGTAGGGATTATAGTGTTTTGGGAATAAAAAATGTATGTCAAATCCAGCATCCGAAGCAAGTCTGGTAGTGTCCATCCCTAGATGCATTTTCAATGCATGTTTTGTTCTTGTAGGGCTTATAGTTACTTGGGAATGAAAATGTAGGTCAGAACCAGCATCCGAAGCAAGTCTGGTAGTGTCCATCTCTAAATGCATCATCTATGCAAGTTTGGTTTAAGTAGGGCTTATAGTTCCTTAGGAATGGACCTGCTCCAAAACCTGGTCACTCATCTGGAAAATGTCGGTCAGATCCAGCATCCGAAGCAAGTCTGGTAGTGTCTATCTCTAAATGCATCATTTATGCAAGTTTGGTTTAAGTAGGGCTTATAGTTCCTTAGGAATGGACCTGCTCCAAAACCTGGTCACTCATCTGGAAAATGTCGGTCAGATCCAGCATCCGAAGCAAATCCGGTAGTGTTAATCCCCAGATGCATCATCCGTGCAAGTTTGTATCAACATGTGAAGTTTGATAACACCATCTTGAATTGTATGTTTAAAACTGAGCTAAACACTAATTTAAGAAAAGTGAGGTCAAAGGAAAGGTAAAAAAAATGTTGATGCAGTTGCATAGCTCTCATCAATATCTATCAGCATATGAAGTTTGATGAAAATATCTTGGATAGTTTCTTTGAAACTTAGCTTTGAACAGAGCTAAACTCAAAGTGTGACGGAAGGACAGAAGGACGGAAGACGGACATGACAAACACTATATGCCCCGGCCATATTCATGGCGGGGCATAAAAACTGTAATGTGTTTTGTGTATTTTAATGTGAATATTTTAATGACATGTAATATTTTAAATTGCTTTGGTTTGATTAAAAACCAGAAGTCTCAGTTGAGACTAAAGCTCTACTGGTTTGTACTTATAGCAAATGAAGAGAAAAGTTCTTAAGCAGTTGCGAATTGAAACTTTACCACAGCAATAAAAAGAATAGGCCTAATGATCCTTGATTAGGTCTCTTTATGTTCTTAGTGTACTCTACTTGCATGCCACATTAAATTATAATAATCAAGATAACTGTATTTGGACTAGCATTTTGAGAGTATTTATCGAAATAAGACCAAACTGTAGGAGGAGTAGCATTTTGAAACCAGAAGTATCTGTCGAGACTGAAGTTCTACTGGTTTGTACTTATTATATAGCAAAGGAAGAGAAAAGTACTTAAGCAGTTGGGAATTGAAACTTTACAACAGCAATAAATAGGATAATATGATCCTTGATTAAGTCTCATTATGTTCTTAGTGTAGTCTACTTGCATGCCACATTATATTATAATCAGACTAAAACTGTATTTGGAGTAGCATTTTGAGAGTATATAACAGAAATTTCTATAACTAGTTTAGTAACTTAGTAACTGTGATTTAGTAACTGTGGCAACACCGTTCATTGAAGTAAAAAACCAATAGACAGAATTATGTACCTTATTGTAGTCTACTTGTGTGCCAAGTTATATTGAAATCACACCAAAACTGTAGGA
>PRKT01000222.1:576135-614267 GCA_003671525.1 Saccostrea glomerata | reverse complement strand
AAAACTGTAGGAGGAGTAGCATTTTGAAAAATTGTTTACAGACAGACAGACGGACAGACAGACAGACAGACAGACGGACGGACGACGAACGCATTACCATCGCATAAGCTCTTCTGGTCTCTGACCAGTAGAGCTAAAAATTTCACAATTTCTATTTTTAGTAACAACGACAACACCGCTCATTGAAATCAAAAACCGATACTCAGAACTATGTATCTTAGTGTAGTCTACTTGTGTTCCAAGTTATATTGAAATCAGACCAAAATTGTAGGAGGAGTAGCATTTTGAAAAAAATTCACAGAAATTTCTATTTTTAGTAACAACGACAACACCGCTCATCGAAATCAAAAACCGATACATAGAATTATGTATCTTGGTGTAGTCTACTTGTGTGCCTAGTTATATTGAAATCACACCAAAACTGTAGGAGGAGTAGCATTTTGAGAAAATTTCACAGAAATTTCTATTTTTAGTAACAACGGCAACACCGCTCGTCGAAATCAAAAACCGATATACAGAATTATGTATCTTGGTGTAGTCTACTTGTGTGCTAAGTTATATTGAAATCAGACCAAAACTGTAGGAGGAGTAGCATTTTGAAAAATTGTTTACAGACAGACAGACGGACGGACGACGGACGCATTACTATCGCAAAAGCTCTTCTGGTCTCTGACCAGTAGAGCTAAAAAATTGACTTTATTTTTAAACATCTAGTAATAAAATTCAATAAAAAGACTTTTTTTTAATCAAAGTGAAATGGCAAAAATTAAAATCGCAAAAAATTAAAATACATGTACCTATTTTGATTTTTTTTCATGAATTGTTTTCATATGAGTTTAATGTTGAATATTATCACTGCAGAGTGCAACTTTGTGCACATCCTCAGAAAAATATTAATGCAAGAAAAAGTCTGATTGAATGTAGAAGTAATTAAATAAAGTTATTTCCGGTAGTAAATACAGCTATGTAGGTAATTTAAGCTTAGAAGCTAAATCGAGTGATTGTACCAGACCTGTGCATATATGTAATAGATAAACCATACAATTTTGACTGTTTTGTGGTGTATTGTAAATTATACCATGGTTTGGATTTCACGACCCTGGGTAACCTCACTCGACGAACCTACTATTTGTTAGCTCCAGTTTATTCAAGAAAAGAAGTGACGAAGTCAGTGATACATTACAGAGAGTTGCCCGTACTTCCTTAGACAAAGCTTTGTCTAAGGAAGTAGAAATGACAGTTAATGGTAATTGCATTTTAAAATTTTGTGGGGGGGGGGTAATTGAAAGTGGGGGGACTAAACCACCAAAAAAAGGTAACCCCCAATTTTTAATGCATATATAATGTATAGCGACACCACACGACGCTTGCATAAAATTATATCCAAATTCAAATCATGCGAGATCCAAAATATATATTTTAGTATTAATTCACAAATAAAGAATGGATAATTAAATATTCATTCATCTTAAGCTGATACTGCTGACCAGGTGGCAGAATGCAATTGCATACATCTAAGAACCAGAGTCAGCTTATCTTTGTAATGAGGAATATCTAAAAGGGAATTTTTGTGACATTCAATGTTGATATGCCTCAATGAATTTTTGTCCCCGCTTGAAAAGTGGGGGATATTAATTGGGTCTGTCCGTTCGGTAGACATAAGAAATTGAGAAAATAAAATTGGTTGCAAAGAAAATGGCAAGAATATTCATCAAAGGAAAGAACACCAAAAAGCATTAAAAGCTCTTCCCCGGGCCTCCAATTAAGAGACATACTTAGAGCGTGACATTATACCGAAAGGATTCCAGATAAAAGTTACGCCTAACTCAGGGTCAATCTCCAAACGCTTTGAAGAACACTGGGAAGTTATTACTAAAGTGTGTTTAAATTGATATCCTCAAGACAACATGAGGGTGAGATCACGTCCCTAGAATCATCCCTCAACAATAAATGTCTCACGCGGATTCTGATGAAGCCCATCAGATTATTATACCCCCGCTTGAAAAGTGGGAGGGTATAGTGTAATCGGTATGTCCGTCCGTCTGTCTGTACGTCCGTCCATCTGTTACTATTTAGGGTACCCATCTCTTATCCGCAACTCCTCTTATACCACTAAATGAAATTTAATGAAACTTTCACAGAATCTTTATTACATAATGCCATTGTGCACCTCCTATTTTACTTTTTTATCCGACACATATTTCGGGCTTACCGGCCACAGCAAAACATGGACTTTGTCATCAGTTATAACCATACGGGAGGCGGGGGTATTATTTAGTGAGCACATTGCTCGCAGTAACTAGTAAACACCTATAATATGGTCCTTACACATAAACTTGACAAGACTCAAAGAAAGATTTTTTTTTCGAGACAGTGTTTCACAGTCTAGGAACAACCGGTCAGAGGTCCGAGTGAACAAAACATTAAAACCCCGCTAAAGACGCTTCAAGCGCATAAAGACAATCGCGAGGAACGGACCCTTACAAACTCCTGACGTCTGTCCAGTGCTCAATAAATCTAGTGTTCCTCTCCCCGAATCGGAGACCTCACTTCTTTCCAAGGTCCTAAATTTCTGTCCGCCAAGTGAGGTCGACGAAAACAGAGAGGACACCCGAACAGTCTTTCGGAGACTTCTTTATAAGGAGCACTTCTTTAGAAAAGACTCCGAACTTGATTTATATGACTCTTCCCAGCCAGATTTACACGAGATATTTAAATAATTTTGTATGGAATTCCATCCAGTTCATTTGAAGGATGGAAAAACCGTCCTTTTCTTTATGACGGATTTTTTTTTTAGCACAAACTTGTAACTTTCAGATCGGACGGTTCCGTCATGGACATGTTACCGTACATAGTTTTGCATATGTGACTTTGAGAAGTATATATGGCATCTAGACTATAATGTTTGTATCATCGACATTCTTACATACGTAGGTTGGAGGACTTTTGTTATAGCATTAGTCAGGGACATATTTTTTTCTTGTGCAGTCGATGACAGATTATTCATTTTCAAAATCCAACATGCATTCCCCTCTCTAGTAGTAAATGAAACCATTACGCTACTGTTCTTCAAGTACTCTTTCCCTTCTATTCTCATTTTACGTCGTCGTTTCACCGAACATAGACAGTGTTTGCATTCGCCATCTATGAAGATTCAAATTTATATGCAGTAACTATCTTATCATCGGAGCTCGAGTGTCATCTATAGAGGGTCCACGCAACCAGATATGCAAACCAAGTGTTATCTATAGAGGGTCTCTTTATCTGTACACAACCATGAAGGCGAACGCAGACAAATATAAAGCCGAAATGGAGATTTTAATATTTCTGCATAATTGATGTATACTTCAAATTTAATTATGTTTAAAAGTAACAACCATGTTAATATATTTTTGAGATTTCATGAGTAAACCTGTCGTTTCAGCGAACATAAACAGTGTTAGCATTCGCAAGCTATGAGGAGATGTAGTAGGATTCGCAATCTTTAACAAATTATTTTCACTAGGATATGAGAAAACTTAAAATATTTTTAATACTTTTGTTACAATCATTAAAATGGCTACTAACCGATATGTAGTCCGTTTTCAAGTATAAACATGTACCATGCAAATCCAATATACTCAAATCTCGTATGACAGAAGATTTTCATATCGATGTACATATGTCGTTAAAAAAACTATTGGAACTTAAGAGGCAGTCGAAGGGGCCTTACTGTCACGACCAGAGAAGTAACGCACTGCTGAAGGATATTGATTGATTAATCGTACGTTTTTAACGTTCCATTAGAGAATTTTTCACTCCTATTGAGATGGCACCATGTATCAGTTGAAGGCTTAAAATTTTGATAAAGCCAAAATATGATGTGATAAAACCATTATATGATGTGGTTAAAACATTATATGATGTGGCTATATCATTATATGATGTGGTTAAAACAATATGATGTGGCTTTATCATTATGTGCAGTTGTGTATTGATTATATGCTATGGTTACTTTATTATATGATGTTGTTATATCATTAGATGATCTTGTATTATTTTGTGATGTTGTTATAAAATTATCATTATATGATGTGGTTATATCATGCTATGCAGTGATCACTTCATTTTATGAGATAAAGAGAACTTATTTTAAATTCGTCAAACACATATATACATAGCGATCACAAAATATATACTAGTAATTGTCTGTTCAAAATGGCGGATACTGCAATGACACATGTTCTAAAAAAACTTCATTTAGAGACAGTTTACTCAAACATTGAAAGGAAGATAACAAAAAACTCTCCGTGGCTGAATTGCAAACTTTGCGAATAACTAACAGTTCCGACATGAAGTTGCGTACTGAGTGTGTGAAGTAGAGAATTTGTACACCAAGCAAAGTTACAATGGATGGAGGGGCTCCTACATTCCTAAATGGACACTTGAAAATCTGGCTTCTGTGGTATTTGGTATCTCAACCAAGGTTTTTTTTTGGACAGGAGCATACAAGATGTTGTCCGGTTCCTTAGTCTCGACCGCATTGTGCTGGAGACTGATAGTCCTTACCTTGCCGGTGGACCTAAGGCTATCATTGACATTGCGGAGGAAGTCGCCCGTTTGAAGGAAGTTCCGTTGCGAGCAGGAGGTGGAAATAGTTTTGAGATATCTGAGATAGCTAACCTTTTGTTGGTTTCACAGAGAACAATATACCGGCGAATGAACACGTATTCTCTAAGTAAAGTGGCTTTTAGTGATAGTGTGGTGGTTTTTACATGTATTTAATTAAATTTGAATGTAAATACAGTGTATTTATTTTTATGTGCCTTATTTTATTCATATTTCCCTCTATTTGTCATTACTTGTTGTTTAGAGTTTTTCCCCTTTGTTTATAACCCGTCCGGGTTGGGCGCGTCCGGGTCTATAGTACCCGGCCGGGGTTTACTATTATTATATGTTATGTATATTGTGTAATCAGAAGAGTCTACATTATTATTAATTATCGATCAGACGCATTTTTGGGGACTGGGGCTAAATTTCTACAATGGTAATTATTGCATTCTTGGATTTTATATGATATTGTTTCATATCTTTTACGTTTGTTTTTAAATTGTAAATATTGCAACAGAATATAGTAATTCTTTAAACACTGAAGTTCTTGTCATTCTTTTATCCTTCGAACTCGGACTTATGTACGGGACTAACCCCTAGACAGTCCCGTTACATAGATATTTTTGGGGGCTCGTTCCGAGGATAAAAGAATATTTTGGTGTTTACGCGTCAATTGATGCTGTTTAGGGCCTGTATATTTATTTACATTCAATGTCTTTTTGGGGAGGGTTTCTCGCAACTTTGCGATTTTTCATTCCAAGTTTTCTTCGTGTTACTTGTAAATCGGATGAACAATCATCTAAAGAACTTTATTCGGTAAAAACCAATATTTGCCCCCCAAATCAAACTTTGATGGAGATATATTTAATTAAGTTCTAAAACAGGGGATTATATGCTGACTTCAAAGCACTGAATATTTTCATAAGTAATGACGCCATATGTACGTTATGACGTCACAAACGTGACGTAAATTTCAGTTTTTTATGAATTTTACAGAAAAATGTACATAATTCGTCGATATTTTGAGTAAAAGTCACCGAGCGCATGTGTGTTCAGGATCAATATATTGATATAATGTGTAGAATGATAATATCAATGAAATATGTCGATATTGTTCCTGAACAAACTTGCGCTCTCTAAATTTTAAAGCTAAAATTATTGAAATTTTGTCCATTTTGACCTCTTTCTGAAAAAGGGTATAAAGTCGGACTAGTTTGTGACGTCATAAAAACAAAAATTGTGAATACACTGCTTTGACACTATAATATTTTTTATATTTCTCATACAATTTATTGAATTCAGCACATTTCAGGAAGTTTTCAAAATTTGACTTTTGTGGGGGCATATATATGCAATATACCGCATATAGTTCTTTGGAGGAAATTCTAAAATAGGATGTAATGAAACTGCTAAAGTTTCCGACTATGCGGAAGTGGAAAATGTTAGATCCGCGCACTTACTTGACGAAGATTCTGCATACGACACGCTTATTTCATCTTTTTCTTCGTCATTATCGATAGAATGTGGATATAAATCAGATAATTCTGATTCCAAAATAAACAATGATACTGAGTGTCCCCGAAATTCATCATATTTCTCACCTAAACAATCAGAAAACAGAATGATGTTTTTCGCCGATGTATAGACAAAATACAGACGAATCCATAGATCACGTGACGTCATGTACAAAGAGTATGGAGAGCCATTCCGATGCTAACTTTATGCGATCGAAAGCTTGCACACCGCGTGATTCTTACGCAAATAAATATGGCATAGACAAACTTAATGTTTGTAAAACACCTCAGGTTAATTTTGAGAAAGAACAAAGTCTTTTTGATAATTATGGAAACCAGTCTGAGTGTAAAAGAAACACTAGTTTTAGAAAATACAAAGAACCGGACGTGTACAATGCAGAGAATACAGAATGGCCCGATTATTTACGCAGCTAGGATAAGGCTTTCCGCAAAATATCATACTGTTCAGACTGTAGTAACTTCTCTGAACTACCTAGATATGACGTCGTAATGGAATATGACGTCAGGTCGCTGCATACTTGAGCTGACATGATGGGGAAAGTGTCATAATTTGTGCATGACATGTAGATTTGTTTTGGACCTTCTTATTTAATTCAAGTGTTTAGGATTGTTTTTAAGCTCCGATGTGTTATTATAAAATTGAACATTTGAAATTTAAAAAATTCCTATTTCTTTTGCTTGTCTGATATGCACATAATCAAACAATAGAGAAAAATTATGTGTGAAACGCTCCCCTCAAATGTCCGTAGACAGTAAGAATCGTGTTTATATTGGACTGGCACAAGTGAAAGACAAGGATAAATTGAGGATATTCTGCGTGAATCTACAAGAGAAGTATGTCCTCTGACTAAATTTTGCTGGGGGATTGTGTGTAGTTTATACATTTTCTATAAATTGCAATAAGGCGTGGAAAATACCTCTTCTTATGTTGGTAAGTTGAATTTCTCTTAAAATATTTCCTTAACAAGTAAAAGTTAAACCTGCCCCCAGCACTTTCTATGTACCAGAGATCACGATGAATCGATCAAAGTAACAAACTTTGCACAATATTTTTTTTTTGCACTTGTGCCGAAGCGATTTTTGTCCAACATTTAGGAATGTCAGAAATCTCCGTCACGTAATCAACACAGTCATGTGACATCACAAAAATACTTTATTATAATACCTGACTAAACTATCATCTCAAGTTGACTGCAATTTCAAACAAGGGTTAAATATTGAAATGAAAATCTAGCTCAAAATAAAATGTATATTTTTAAGGCATTGAAGGCCTTCGGACAGCCTTATCATAACTGCGTATGTCATTTCGAGCAAGTTGCAATGTGGAACGAATGGACAGATGCTGAGAAAGCTTCTCAGTTAGCTATGAGTTTGAGAGGTCGGGCGCAAAGAGTTCTGAGTGAGCTCTCGTACATGGAACTAGGAAATTATGTCGAGTTGAAATGCGCACTAACTCAGCGATTTTCTCCAACCGAGCGTGAAACGGCGCACAGATGTGAGTTTCGTAATAGAAAACGAAAACCAGGTGAAACTGTCCGAATATGGATACTCGTTGAGGCGACTAGCTAGTCCCATTTTCCCAACATTTCCTTCAGATATGCGTGAAAGTCTTACTGTTGAACAGTTTGTCACTGGTTTAGGTTGCCACCAACTAAAACGCTACGTGCAGTTTTCTCATCCTAAAACGTTAGATCGCGCTTTTTCTCTGGCACTCAAATTTGAGTCGTTTGAAGGGTCACAAGACACCCCATTGAAGCCGCGGGACATTGAGAAACCACATGTTGGTTATGCACGCGCTGTTCTTCCGCCTACAGATAAAAATGACAACAATAGTCATGTAAATCTGGAAAAACTAAAAGAATCGA
Organism: Saccostrea glomerata; assembly: GCA_003671525.1. NCBI lineage: Eukaryota > Metazoa > Mollusca > Bivalvia > Ostreida > Ostreidae > Saccostrea > Saccostrea glomerata. Next base: position 606,277 of record PRKT01000222.1, on the reverse strand, counting down.
TTCAACACATGATTCAGAAAACACTGAAGTCTTTGGAATTTAAAGGGCATAATGGTCCTTACGAGAAAAGACCTAATGGTCATAATGGGCCTCGAAAAATAGCCTGTAACGCTTGTAATGAAACTGGACATATTAGTTCTAAATGCCCAAAGATAAACTCAAAGCAATCTCGGTATTTGGTCTTAGCATGTTACTCAGGGTGTATTGATACAGTTAACTTTGTTCTTAGACATGTAAACCATGACTGTATAAATTTACCACCAATTAAAAGTGAAGTTGAAAGACAGGATATTCCAATTCATTGTAACTTCACACCAATGAAGATGGCTATACTACGTGGAAATTCTGAAATTTTTGACGTTTTGGTCAACACAAATGTAGACATCAACGCCTTAGATTTTGCAGGATGGACACCTCTTTGGATGGCAATATATGCATCTCAGGACACCATTTTTAATAAACTCATTAGCAAGAAAGCTGATGTTAATACCTTTGGAAAAGAACTTACGAAAAATAAAAAGGGAACCCATAATGACTCTAGTCATTTAAACGAAAATGGGCTGAGCCCACGGCCGTAAGCCCAGCCCCTGAAAAATCCAGTCATGAAAATAGGCCAAAACAAGACACGAAAGCTCGTTTGTACCGTATTTCAAAAAGTTGTTGGTTTGTCAAAGCAAAACTTTGTTATAAAGAAATTTATTTTCTTGTCGATACGGGGTCTAGTTAGAGTCTAATATCAAATGAAATTTTTGATTCGATGCTCGGAAACAAAGATCTAGATGATCTGCATACTGCGCTAACTACTGCCGATTGAGATTTTCTCTCGGTGAAGGGTAAAACCGATAAAGACTTATGTATTAATGGGAAAGAATTTTTGACAACTGCTGTTGTTGCTCAACTTGGAGATTTGTCCGGTATACTCGGACTTGATTTTCTTTCAAAATATGAGGCTATAATGGACATGAACCTAGGACGACTACATTCACCATTCTTTGGTGAGATCGGTTTAGTAAAGAGGACAAATTACAAAGTACATGCGCACACATTCATGTGACAGAGACGATTAGCATACCAGCTAAATGCGAGATGTTTTTGAAAGGAAGCAAGGACTGTGGATTTCCACATGGTATGGAAGGTTTGATAGAGCCGCTTTCCGATGATAGATGAATTTTGTTACCGTAATCTGTCGTTAATGTACAAAATAACAAAGTGCTTTTCTCTGTACTAAATTCAACAACAGAAACAGTGATATTTAAGAAATATGCTACCGTGGCGTCCATACAAACAACTGAATCTGTAACTGAATTTGACAGCAGAGTCACAGAAAGCCGTACAGTGGAGACAAGCTTACCAAGCTTACCCGACTATTTGCAGTCCCTGGTCAACAATAGCTCGAGTAACTTAACTGAACAGCAATGCCAGCTGTTAAGCGACACATTAGCACGTCATGCTGACGTTTTTATGGGATCAAATATCCCATTATGGCGTACAGACCTTGTGAAACACACGATCAATACTGACAGCGCTAAGCCAATCAAATTACCACCAAGACGTCTCCCTATGCACCAAAAAGCTACAGCAGATCAAGAAATAGATAAAATGCTTGAAGCTGATATCATAGAACCAAGCAGTTCACCTTGGGCTGCGCCGATAGTTCTAGTGAAGAAACGGGATGGAACTACACGATTCTGTGTAGATTATCGGAAGCTAAATAACGTAACAATTAAGGATGCCTATCCCTTACCACGAATCAACGAATCACTAGACACACTTTCCGGCGCTAAATTCTTCTGTACCCTCGATCTTGCTAGTGGATATTTGCAAGTTGCCATGGACGAATCTGATAAAGCCAAGACAGCTTTCACAACTCACTGGGGTCTAATCCAATTTAAAGTGTTACCGTTTGGTTTATCTTATAGCCCTGCAACATTTGAACGCTTGATGGAAGCCGTTCTATCTGGCCTACAATGGGAGAAATGCCTAGTTTATCTAGACAACATCATAACATTTGGTGCCACATTCGAAGAAACTCTAGAGAACCTGACTGTCATCTTTGACAGACTTCGTACAGCAAATCTTAAACTAAAACCGAAGAAGTGTGCCTTGTTTCAGGAGCAAGTAGAATTTCTAGGTCATACTGTATCCCAAGAAGATATTAGATGTAACCCTGATAAGATAACAGCTGTAATAATTGGCCCATACCAACTTCCGTTTCAGAAGTACGCAGCTTTATAAGACTCGCATCCCATTATCGCAGGTTTATAAACAATTTTTCGAATGTCGCATACCCGCTAACCCGCTTGGCACAAGAGAACAGAAAGTTTGAATGGTCAGAGGAATGTGAAAATGCTTTTAATTAGTGTTGGCAAATCGGACGATTTTTAGTAACCGGATGATTTTTGGTAAAAGTATAATATCTATTATTTATCTTATTCTATAATTATCGGTAGTAGTAATGCACAAATATACTGCCTGGACATTATATTTATAATACACACATACGATATCGTCAAAGATTTACGATTTTTGAAAAAAGAAAATTAATAGGGAAATCGGCACACAAAGAAGACAAATACGTAATCGTCAATCACCATTTTACGCTTTCTTTTTCAGCCCCCAAAATATGTCGCAACCAAGGAGAATGATTATTTACATACTGCATAATTTATAGTTAATATGTGGAGTGTCCAGTAAATTTCCGAATAATTTAAGCTTAGGTGATTTAACAGATTTTGAATCAGCTGTTCTTTTGTTACAACTCCAAGCTTATTATGTCTGCGGTGGCATCTCATTTTTAAATTATAATGAGGTAATTATAACTCACGCCTTCAAAATATTTATAACCCAAGCAATCAAAGCTATCAATTAAAAAAATTGTGAAAACTAATCAAAAAAATTTGATTCACTACAACCATGCACTAGATCAAGTCTAATAGTACCTAAAATTAGGGAAATGTGTAAGTTAGTATACATTTATAAATTATAAAACATTCATTTTCTATGCCTTTACTATGTCGAATTTATTTTATCCGAGTATCCGAATAGCAGTTTTACTAACCGATACTCGCAACGTTCGACGGTTAACCGGGTACTCGTAGCCAACACTACTTTTAATACCTTAAAGCATCTCCTTACAACTCCACCAGTTTTATCGTATCCATCACTAACAGACGAATTTATATTGGATACTGATGCTAGCGCATATGGAGTCGGAGCTGTGCTCTCACAGATGCAAAATGGCGAGGAAGTAGTAATTGCTTATGGTAGCAAGACACTATCCAGATCGCAAATGTGATATTGCACCACGTATCGAGAATTACTAGTATTGGTAACATTTGTCAAACAATTCCGACACTATCTATATGGTAGACCCTTTATATTAAAAACAGACCATTCTTCGTTGATCTGGTTGAAGAATTTTAAGGAGCCAGAAGGCTTACTTGCAGCGACTTAAAGTGGAAAACGACATACTCTACAGAGTATGGGAAGAAAATAAAAATGAAAGTCGTCTCCAGTTAGTTGCCCCAAAATCTATAAGGAGAGAAATTATGCAGTATTTGCATAACAATAAGACGTCGGGACATCTTGGACGCGAGAGAACTCTACATTCTATCTTTTTATTGGCCAGGAATGACTGATGATGCTGCACGCTGGTGTCAAACTTGTCAACCTTGTTCAAAGAAAAAGCCAGGTCCTGGACAAGGAAAGTCCCCAATGCAACACCATGAAGTATTTGGTCCTATGAAATGTCTTGCCATCGACATCTTAGGTCCCCTACCATTAACTAGAGAAGGAAAACAATACATTATGGTTGTTGGAGATTATTTTTCCAAATGGAAAGAGGCATTTGCATTGGAGGATCATACAGCACAGACGGTTGCTGATAAGCTTGTAACGGAAGTAATATGCCGCTTAGGCATACCATTTAGAATCCATACCGACCAAGGCCGTGAATTCGAATCGGTACTGTTTGCTGAGTTGTGTTCTCTCTTGGAGATAATAAAATCCCGTACCACGCCATATCACCCTCAATCCGACGGTATGGTAGAGAGATTCAACCGCACACTCCAGCAAATGTTGTCTATCTTTGTCAATGAAAACAGATCTAATTGGGATGACCACTTGCCGTATTTAATGATGGCCTATCGTGCCACGGTTCACGAAAGTACAAAATGTACCCATAGATGTTATAGCAGGTACAACTCCTACAAATCCACCAGAGATTGACTGCTATCCTTCTTATATAGAATGGATTCGCAATACCATGGAAATGACATATGGAATTGTTCATGAAAACTTGCAATCAAGTTTTAAGAAACAGAAACGATACCACGATTTTAGACTGAAGCCACGAAAGTTTGCAATAGATGATCTAGTATGGAGATGGTACCCACCTAAAGCAAATCAGAAATTAGGATACGGTTGGACAGGACCCTACAGGGTTGTTCGAAAATTCTCAGACATAACCTACGAGATAAAACATGAAACAACAGGAAAAACAGTCGTGGTCCATGTTGATCAACTGAAGCAACTGCACGGTGGCGGAATATCAGAGAATCAATACGATTCTGACAATGACCAAGACGAATCTTGTCTATACGATGAAAGTTCAGATTCCGAATATGATACTACATGTAAAAGCGATCGAGAGGAAATTAAGCCTTTGGCTTGCTAATCGCCAGATCTTGATGCAGTTCAATCGAGACGCGCTGATGCTTTCTCGCGGAAGGGAAGTCATTAAGATAAATACATTTCTTGGGGGTGGTGTTTATGATATTTGTTTGTTTTAATGAAGTATAATCTTATGGAAGACCCAATTTTATGTCTGTTGAGGACATGATGACATTTAGTACATGGTATAAATTCCTAAAGTTGGAATTGGGTATATTTGTTTTGTATACACCATGGGTTTAGCTTTCGGTGTCTTATCTACCAGGTGTTATTTCCCATGAGCGAATAGTGATTCTCTGAGTTATGGGATGTGTACTGTTGTGTCGGAGAAATGACAGTTGTCATTGATGTATAATTGGGTGGGGATAGGTTATACAGTTTATTTATTTTCCTTTCCAACTCTTTGCTGTTATAATGCTTATCAGTAAAAAGAAAATATTCATACAGTTCTTTAATGTTGGAACAAAATTGATTCTATTTCAGGCTACAGATTTTCTAGAATTATTTGCGGATCTGTGTGAAGTCAATGCTGTCATTGGACAGTGCCAGACCGACTATATCGATGTGGATGTGGAGTACATCTCCAGGAATACAGGGACAGGGAGGTCCCAGATCACCGGTCTACAAGGACCCAAACAACGTGGGTGAACCTACCCAACCTAGACCTACCAAACCTCCCAGAGGCAGGTAATTCAGAGGAACTGCAGTCGTGCCTCATGTGGCTGTGCAACAGCATGGACGTAGTAGGAAGAGCCAGAGCACTAGTGAAAAAGAGGATTGAGGACGGTGAGCGAACGGAACTGGAGCGAGAGAGGGAAATGAGGCGACAATTGGAGAAGAAAAACCTGGAATTAGAGGGCGAGGTCAGGAAGTTGCGAGCTATGGACAAACTTTTTGAGGAGTAAGTGCGATCAACTGATGAACTGTGGAAATATGCGAAAGTTGTGACATTGTTTATTCATTGTTTAAAAAGTGATTATTACTGTACATGTGTTTGATTGAATGTCTATTATGATAATCTTAAAGTATCTAAATGTTGATACATGTACATTATATTTTATATTAATTGAATATATGTTGCTTTGAATTATTGCTTGGTTTTATTAGGCATACATGTGATTATATATTATGTAGACTAATGTGTATTTTCATCCACATTAGATCTTAAGGATGGGGAGTGTGGTGGTTTTTACATGTATTTAATTAAATTTGTATGTAATTACAGTATATTTATGTATATGTGCTTTATGGTAACAGGTTCGTTCGCCCGATCTACCTGTTCGCCGGAGTCCGTTCGTGCAGTGTCCGTTCGCCCAAAAATTTCTTCGCACAAAATCTTGTTCGCCCTATAAAAGTTACGCCCAATACTTTATATTATATTATATATACTTATACTTATATATATTAACTTATTTGAAATAAAGATTAACATGTATTTTTATTTCCTTTACGAACTTGGGTTATTTTTTCTCAAACCAGGAACAATGTTTATTTAGTCTTAATTAATTTTTGATTTGATTCTAATGCATTTATTAATGATTTGGTGTTTGCACTATAGTTAATTAGAAGACTAATATCAATGTTAATTGGGAGGATACACCCGTGTTGTTTTTACGAATTGGGCTATGTTTTGAAAACAATTGAGGGACTGAGACGTTAATAGATCCCTTATAGAACTGAGCAGCGGATCCTGTAGGTTTTACCTTTGACGAATCTCCCTTCGATCTCAAAAAATGATTTATAAGAAGACGGAAGATGAAAATTCAACATTCAACTATCAACCATGGCAGATGTCAACCCCCCGTGCCTTTCCTGTGGGAGAGAAGTACGTCCGAGACAGCATGCCATCAGCTGTGATGCATGTGAAGGTTGGCAGCATCGCCTGTGCAATACTGGTAAGAATTACATTTATTTTACAACTACTTTAAGTTAGTGAAATTATTAATCGTTATAGTTTAGAGGAATCTTGCAAAATTTATGTGATATAGAAATAAATAATTAAATAAACAAATATTTTTTTCTTTTGCCTTTTTGTATTTACCATATACATTTCTTTTGGATATATTTCTTTAACTGAATTAAAATTGAATTAAAATAAATAATTAATCAAATTCCATGCAATCAAATCAAATAAAAAAGGAAAAAGAAGAAAGCATATTGCATTTTATATTATTTACCAATGAAGGATATTATACTTGTATTAATATTTAATTAATTTATTTTTTCATGAATATATATGTGGAATATTTATTTTTTTCGTTACTAAATTTGACAAAATTTGTGATGCAAGTCATATATGTAGCCGAAAGTTCAAATTTTCAAAATTTCTGAGTGATTTTGTATGTGAAAAATACTCCAAAAAAAAAAAATACAAATAAAATTTATAACACTTATGTCAACAACAAATTTAAAATCTTTAAAAAACCTTGTATATTTATTTTTAAAATAAACGACACCATATCTCCTTCATAATTGAAATGCTACCATACCTTCCCTTTTTTTCTTCTTTTCATTGTATGTTTATTGTCATACTTTGCATATATGGTATTCTGTATCATTTATGCTATTGTACATTTGTATCATAATCATGATAATAATATTGAATATTTTTATTAAAAATATGATGACAAATTTATATATTGTACCTCGTGTACCATACTGATGTACTGGTGCTGGTTTTGGTGTGAGTGCAATAAATGAACTTGCTGATTATTAAACAGAGCATTTAATGAAATGTGATAAAATAATAGTATTCAGCATAGTCTTAATACATTTATATACTTAATCAATTTACACATGGTTCATAAGTTGACACAATTGCTATCATGTGTAATTTAAATACATATTGTAAAATATGAACATATTACGGAAACTTTAATTTTGTTGGCAAATTTATAGATGATAACCTGATATTGTAATATTAGTCTTTTACATATACATGCATAGATATGCGTAGATATTGTTGTTAAGGTTATACTTGAAAAATATCAAAGTCTTAGTTTTTTTGTGTATTTACATCTTATCTAGCTTCCATTGAACAGGGCAAGTAAATATATAAATTTATAAATGATAACATGATATAGTAATATTAGTATATGTACATTTCATTTGAATCAGTATCTGTAATTTTAATTGGAATATGGATAATTAACAGAACAGATAAATCAAAGAGTGGTAAGCAATTCTAGTATATTTGTTTCGAACAATAAAAATGCAAACTTTAAAATTTGCCAGGGATATCAATACAACAGTACAACGATGTAAAACATGGTAGGGAGGAGCTCCACTGGTTCTGTGGACCATGTGAGGCGAGGTATTAGCCAGCCGACCCACCAGCTGATGTTGACCCTCCAGTCCAGCCAGACGACCCCGCTGATGTCGACCCTCCAGTCCAGCCAGACGACCCACTCGATGGATCCTTTGATGTTGGTCATCGGCGGGCATCCTTCCACCCAGAACCCATGGACACGTAAGATTCTTTTTTCAAATTAGTTATTTTTATTCCATGATTTTAATGTTCATACTAGTATATGATAAATGTTAAGTTCCAATGTTGAGTCAATTATCAATTAAAATAAAGAGAGATTGTGTGTAAATGGAAAATAAGGTCAAGCTTGATCATAATTAAAATTATACATTCATCTACAAACAATTAAATATGCATAATTTTATAGGTCCCTGAATGCAGAGCCTGATTTGCCGGACGACATCCTACCAGACGATGGTGTTATCCACTACAAAGTCCTAGAGAAAGGCAGCAAACATGGTGGTCGGTTGTTGGTTGCCAGCAATGGGTTTACTTTTGGAGTAAAGGTATTTAATTGTGAAACTTTTATAAGTAAATTACATTTGAAGTAAAGGTATTTAATTGTGAAAACTTTTATAAGTAAATTAAAACAATACTTTATACCATTACTTATAAGTAAATTATACCAATACTTTTAATTTCATACATAAATATTCAAAAATCAAACATCAATATTTAACTGATATATCTAGGACCCATTAATAAATGGCCTATAATTCAATGAAATGTATATCATTAATTAATTTTATGATTGTTTTCATTCAGCATGTCGACAAGTCATCAACTCTCTGGACATGCAGCGTCAGATCATCCAAAGTCAGATGTCATGCCACAGTTAGCCAAAAAGAGGACCAATTCAGGGCCGGAGTTCATCCACACTGTCATCCAGCAGATCCCTAACTCCCCATCTACGAAGAAGTAGCTGCAAAGGTATTTTTTGTTTATTCATTAACAAAATAAAAAAATGTCAAAGAATTACAAAGAAATATTTTTTGTTATTCATTTTTAGCTCTACTGGTCAGAGACCAGAAGAGCTTATGCGTCCGTCCGTCCGTCCGTCTGTCTGTCTGTCTGTAAACAATTTTTCAAAATGCTACTCCTCCTACAGTTTTGGTCTGATTTCAATATAAGTTGGCACACAAGTAGACTACACTAAGATACATAATTCTGTGTATCGGTTTTTGGTTTCGATGAACGATGTCGCCGTGGTAACTAAAAAGAATTTTCTGTGAAATTCCATTAAAACGCTACTCCTTCTACAGATTTGGTCTGATTTCAATATAACTTGGCACAAAAGTAAACTACACTAAGATACAGAAAATAGTGCATCGGTTTTTATTTCGATGAACGATCTTGCCATGGTTAGTTTGGTTACTAAAAATAGAATTTTCTGTGAAATTCCTTTAAAACGCGACTCCTCCTACAGTTTTGGTCTTATTTCAATATAACTTGACAAACAAGTAGACTAAACTAATATAAATAAAATTGTGCATCGGTTTTAGAATTCCATGAACGGTGTTGCCATTGTTACTAAAAATAGAATTTACTGAGAAATTCCTTTAAAATGCTACTTTTCCTCCACTTTTGATCTGATTTCAATATAACTTGGCACACAAGTAGATTACTAAGATGAATCGGTTTTTGATTTCGATGAACAGTGTTGATGTGGTAACTAAAAATAGAATTTTCTGTGAAATTCCTTTAAAACGCTACTCCTTCTACAGTTTTAATCTGATTTCAATATAACTTGGCACACAAGTAGACTACACTAAGATACATAAAATAGTGCATTGTTTTTTGATTTCGATGAACGGTGTTGCCATGATTACTAAAAATAGAATTTTCTGTGAAATTCCTTTTACAAGCTACTTTTTTTACTTCTGTCTACAGTTTTGGTCTTATTTCAATATTACCTGGCACACAAGTAGACTACACTAATATACATATTAAAATGGTGCATCGGTTTTTGATTTCGATGAATGGTGTTGCCATTGTTACTTAAAAGAGAAATGTCTGTGAAATTCCTTTAAAATGCTTCTCCTTCTACAGTTTTGTTCTAATGACAATGGCTTCTTTTCTCATCCTTTGTTAAAAGTACAAACCAGTAGAGCTACAGTCTCCACAGAGACTTCTGGTTTAATATTTATTGTGCTTCATTTTCAAAGTGTTAATTACATGATTCAATTTTTACATATTTACTGAGTTCATGGTGAATTTTGAAGTTGGTAGGTCAATTCATTATTTATATTGAGGATTGTTTTAATATTTTATATAAATTTGTTTAATGAGGAAAAATATTTGGTAACATGTTTGGTAAGAAATTTTGTATGATTATTTTGTATGATTATAAATTATAAATGTACTTTAGTATCACAGTTATATTTATTGTATTGATTTCTAATTCAGGTGCTTGGTTAGCCATCCGTCGTGTCTTTCCTGCAGTTGCTATCAAGGGGCGTGTTTTCCACTGGACGCAAGCAGTCTGGAGGCATGTGGTTTGGTGAGGGCGTACAGGGAGCAGGAAGCAGTCCATAAGTACATCCGCCAACTACTTGCGCTACCCTTTCTACCTGCCCAGCACATCATCGCCACCTTCCCGCACCTTAGAGACAGAGCCAACACACCCCAACTACAAGAGCTTGTGGACTCTCATGTGAAAACACGTTTCTCAAATCTGAAAATATGGTTATTCAATTGCCATGTTTTCTATTAAAAATATTGTATATATAAAATGAATATTACTTTGATGTATGCGTAACATGTAATAATTATAGTGTGATAAGGCGAATATAAGCGTAAAACATTGAACAGGTAAAATTGTTTCACGAGAATTTTTTTTACTCCAATGTTTACATAATTTCCAATTGGTTGCTCAGTGGTTCGAGCTTCTGCTGTAGAGTCGCAAAGTGAGAAGTCGATCCTTGTGGGTTCAAATATCAATGACTGTGGGACGTTGATGTCGGCGTACCAACCGAGGTCCCGTGATGCAGTGGGTGGTGGCACGAAAAAGCCCCTCGCTGCTGAATGACCGTAAGTGCCGGATAGAGGACAAAATTTGCAGGTCTCCAGCCGCAAGTGGCGGCGTCTCCGTGCGAGTCCGAAATTCTCCAGAGGGATGTTAAACTATCCAAACAAAGAAATCACGTCCTATTTATACGTCACACCGGATTCTAGAATGTTTACAGCAGCTGATGTAAACAGAATTCAAATAATTTTAAAAATATAAAATGCCTTGGGAAGTGTCGCCCGTGTGGCGCAGTGGTTAGAGCGTCTGCTCTAGAGTCGCGAAGAAAGGAGTCGATTCTTACATCGCAGGTTCAAATCCCACTGCGAGACGTTGAAACCGGTCCTTCGAAGGTCCCGTGCCGCAGGCTTTCGTCCAATGTTACAAGGCCGTAACTAACATTGAGGCAAGTGAAGCAAATGCCTCATAAAACTTTCTGGAAAGTGAAAAAGTTTAACATTGAACTTTTGAATTATGTCTCCGTGTCAAATTTATATTTTCAACTTTTGTTTCAATTTCTGTATGTAAAATATAATTCAAAATGTTTGTTTTGTAAATTATTTGACTAACATCCCTTCTTAAATTTTCTCATTCAAATTGAGACACCAGTGCTTGTCGGTGGAGGGCTGCAAATCTTCTAAATCTGTCCTGGACTTTTAGGGTCACTGAAGATGATTGAACAGTGAGGTAAATTTTTTGTGCCATCACTTACTGTGACATAGGACCCTGTTTTTACGGTCTCATCCGAGAGACTGGTCTCATTCAAGGACCGGTCTCTACATTCTGCAGTGGGATTCGAACCCGCGATGTAAGGATCAACTCCTTAGTCTCTGACTCTAGAGCATACGCTCTAACCACTGTGTCCTGCAGGCGAAAATTCAAACTTAAAAACTTTCCAAGATTAAATTGTTTAATTTCTAATACCCAGGTTTCAGGCCCCCTCCCCCGGAAACCCTCATTATTGGCCATCAGATACTACCCTTGCTCCGTCTTGGATAAGAAATGCTCTTCATCTTTGCCTCACTAAAAATTTGAGCCTAGTTACGGCCTTGTGTTAGATAATAGAACTCCTACCTTGCGTTTTCCAATTTTATCACCAAGACCAAGCGCGTCAAGATGTATCAAAAGTGAATTCTTATGAGCATCCCATTCCTGTACATTTGTTATCGGGTCACTAGAGTGTTTTAAGTGATGGTGTAGACATGACTTCCTGTTTAACTTTAGTACGAAAAATCCCATATGTTAATGGACTTGTTTTGACTAATGTAAGTGTCGATGGCGATTTGTATAGGCGATATATCCAGCTTTCTGGTACCTTATATAGAGGTACATATATGAACCAAGCTGTCATGCTGATTACTTTTTTTATCTCCTCATTATGGGGAGAGTTCTACAACATAAACTATTAGATAATGTGTACAAAAGACAATTCTATTATAGTGTACAGTAGGTGTTGGCACGTTTACAGTTCCATTCCTGCTCCATGACCCTTAGTCCCACTTAAAGATTTCAAATTTAAAGCCTACACCATCTCACAATTAGTCAAAAAGTCTTGAGAAATACGTTAAACAAAATACGCAATACTTTTCTGCCACGTCAAATATGACACATTAAATTGTGTGCCATTATAAAGCGTGATCGTCTTCTTGTGAGGATTGTCGCCCGCGTGGCGCAGTGGTTAGAGCGTCTGCTCTAGAGTCGCGAAGTAAGGAGACAATCCTTACGTCGCGGGTTCGAATCCCACTGTGGGACATGGAGGCCGGTCCTTCGGATGAGACCGTATAAACCGAGGTCCCGTGTCGCAGTAGGTGCTGGCACGAAAAAGACCCCTCACTGCTCAATGGCCCTGAGTGCCGATTATAGGACAACATTTGCAGTTCTCCACCGGCAAGTGGTGGCGTCTCCATATGAGTGAAAAATTGTCGAGAGGGACGTTAAACAATATACAATCAATCAATCTTGTGAGGATTTCCTATTTCTCTGCCCTTTGACTTATTGTATCTTTCGTTTACCCTTTCATGATGGAATGTCAAATTTTCTGTCGAACATCTCTTTCTCAACATTTATAATGCTGCGCCACCTGTGCTTACATTAAGCATTTATTGTATTTTCAATTGTCATTCAGGCTGTACAGATATCTGCAAATGTTTCAGTCGTGTGTATAACAACTCCATTTTGTCTGGTTGTTGATGCTGATGATTTAAAAACTCCTCCTCCGCTATCACATCTATTTTTACCATGTCTGGAATCTTATTCTGGAACCCTGACAGCCTATTCTTAATATTAATGGCAATTATTTAAATAATTCCAAAATATGTATTAAAGAAAGCTAAATTAATCGATTCAAATAGATGAGTTCGTTCTGGCCATGGATCCAATGCCCCAGGAACAGGCAGATCAAGACAATTAATGCAACTTTAGCTTATGGGGATTAAACTCCTTTCCTCGGTTTCCTCGAATACAATATTAGGTTGTATAGTGTAGCCTAACACAGGTTCCCAACCACGTCCTGTGATAAACTTGAACACATCTCCAAGGGTTCTTTCCCCTTTCTCCACTTCTCTCCTTCCTGCTTTAAAAGGATTTCAAAATTAAATTCTCCAACGGAAGACTTTCTTACAAATTTTTAGGCTGGACCAATTGGCCAAAATGCACCTGAGCTAAATTAGGAATAAATTGATGACATGTTGATCTCATTAAATTACATTTATATGTATATTAAGGTCAATGCAATGATTCAGAATCTAAAGGAGTAAAAGATTCATAGAGCCAAAAAGGATAGGGGAACATTGTTTTTCGATGATAGAGACTCATCGTTTTGACAGAAAAATCTTGCATTATTATATATTATTAGTGGTCTTTGACTCTACTAACTCGATATGAATCGCTCTCGTTGTCAAACATGTAAACCTGATGGCCCAAAGTTTACTTTCAGCTTGTCGGCCACGTGTTTTACGTGTGACGATGGTCCAGGGTCCAAATCTTATCTTCTGCTCTGAATGGAGGTCATGAAGTAATCCTATCCATTGGTAAATCGGCCATCCTCTGACTTTCAAAATTTCCTCGTAATTTTCTGCATAAAACACACTTATGAGTCACGGAAATTATTTTCTTTTCACCAATAATCCAGTAATCGCAACCTTCTGTGATGTGTCTGCCCTGATGAGCCGATTTATCATGAAAATGCAGTATAATCAATTTCGCCACATAAGATTTCTTAGGTATAATGAATGGATTCTTCAGTTCTTCGGGAAGTACGCTTGGATTCAATCTCCTGCCAAACTTCATAATGCCATCTTCACTCAGGTAAGGACAGAATTTAAGCAAAGAACTGTTTCATTGTAGAGGTTTCTTATGCTGTAAACTGTAAATATCCAAGAAAAAGGTTTCTGAGTTTCTTGGATGATGACTGATTCACTGTCTCGTCGGATTGTAACGGGATCTGACACAATTTTCCTTTCTCTTTCTGTTCCACTTCAGTTGCATGTTTAAAGATTCCTGCTCTTGTTTCAATTTTGTTGCATTTTACCTCGGCAACCTTCTCTGCAGTCTTAAGCTTCGTTTTAGCTTCTTCTACTCTCTCGAGTGATTTTATACTTGCTGAAGACACTAAACACCAACAGTATTTGTCTCCTCTTCCAGTCATCTGCGTGGCGCAGTGGTTAGAGCGATCTAGAGTCGCGAAGTAAGGAGTAAATCCTTACGTCGCGGGTTTGAATCCCACTGTGGGACGTGGAGACCGGTCCATCAGATGAGACCGTATAAACCGAGGTATGGAGATTCATCACTGGTTAAAGGTCCTGCGTAGGATAAAATTTTGTAGCCCTCCACCAGCAAGTGATTAGTGAAAAATTCTCGAGAGGGACGATAAACAACATACAATCAATCAATCTCCTCTTCCAATGATCTTATAGTCTCGCTGAGTTTTGTCAGACAAGATTCTGTATCTTCAGTTACTAGTCTACACGGTACAGCTATTGCCTATTAAAATTCGTTCACATTCACTGTAATTGTGTCTGTTCATGAAATACTGACCTTCATTGTAATCTTGTTAATATGTAAGGAAAAGCTTCTCTGAATCTTACCGCGAATTGAGCTCAGAGTTAAAAATATTTTTGAACACGTAGGCCTTGTAGATTCTTCAATATTGGATCAAATTCTATTTTCTATCTGAAAAAGGTTTCACTTAACTTTATTTTATATTTCGTGTAATTGTTATTGTGCCTTTTGTGTTGGAACTTTAACCATTTCTGAAGTCATAGTCGTTGGTTCTGTTTCCAAGATGCCTGGCTGTACATGAGTTTGTTGTTCCCAGGAGGGTATCTCTTGTTGATTTGGTTTTGACATCACGACCGGAAGTTATCTACTATGCTACCCCTAAAAGTCGTGAACACAAACAGCTAGTGTACCTAATTAATTCTCTTGGAATAAACTGTAGATGCTACAATAACAAAACATCAACAATACTACGTAGCACATTCAAAAACGTATCATATGTAAGGGAGTACATGTTATGTTATAATGATTATTACGAACTGATTTGTGTACGATATAGTGATTAACTAAGCATGCGCAATACAGTTTTGTAACAATTAAAAATGGTGTTCTATTGTTATTCATGAACCCACCTTATCAGCCAGCATCCTTAACACTGAACATATAAATTGGTGTCAGAATAATACACAGAAGATAACGGACATTACATTAGGCAGATTTTCCACAGATGCAATGGAACGCTTCAAACCCATTCGAAGCGTGGAAGAAAATCAAGCAGCATGTCCAGCTTATTTTTGATGGGTCTCTCGCAGAAAAAAGATGAGAAACAAAAGATTCGATACCTCCGACTATGGGTGGGAGAAAAAAAGACGAGATGTATACAATACTTGGAATCTTAAAGAAACTCGCAGTAAATCGCTATAAGCTAATTATAAAAAGTTCCAAAAATGCGTACAACCAAAACAAACTCCTTTTTTGTAGAGGTGTAAGTTCAATAATGAAACACAGGGAGCACAACCTGTGTAACAATACATTACCCGTTCATGCTTGCTTGCTAAAGACTGCGCATTTGAGGGACCTGAAGACGACATAATTCGAGACCACTTTGTATCTTGTAACAACTCTGTTAAAAATTGGGAGAAACTAATTAACGAGGGCGCACAGCTTACACTAAATAAAGTAATCCAGATATCAGGAAATAGTGAATATTCTCAACAGTAGCTGAAGACGATGGACAAGCTTGTAACAGGAAGTTCCGATAGTACAAGTCCGCGAGATGTCAGTCCAGTGAATCGTTGCAGACCACATCAAAGGGGGCGAGGCAGAGTAAACATGCATCATTGCAGATCGACAACACTGTCGCGTGAGAGACGCACACAGTGTAAAAGACGAGATGAACATCGATGGCGATACAATTCGAGCACGCATCAGAGCAGGTGCCCAAACTATGGTTTTGATCACAAAAAGAGACGTGCGATGTCTTGCAATAGGAAAACAGTGACGCAAATCAGGAAGTGGAAGCATTTCTCTCAAGTGTGCAAAAGTGATATTGAAATTCGTGAATCAGAATATTGTGATGGTGATAAGTATAATGATATGATAATGTCACTGATGATTATGATGGTTTATTTATTGATTGTATTGCCTATTGATGAACCAGTGTTACGAAAAGTGAAGCATTTGCTGAATTGAATGTAATGCATGCAGATTCCTGTGGCATTGTAAATTAGATACTGGGTCACAAGTGAATGCCCTACCTCTAGAAGTGTTTTAACTCATGAAAGCAAGGTACCCTTTCCACCCAGCCCAAAATCTTGTAGGTTATGGGGATTCCCATTCAAGTCAATAGGGATATGTAGTCTACATGTTGATTGTACAAGCAAAAGGGTCCTCCCAAATTTTTTTTCCATATTATTGATATACACAAGAGAAAAGCTCCACCTATCCTGGGACTAACCTCCTGTTTTAACCTGAAACTTGTCAAGTTGGTTGGTTCTGCAATCAACACACCTTCCCTCAAGCCTCTCGATAAGGAAGGTGCACTCACCGAGTACAACGACGTATTCAGTGGTATAGGTCTGTTCCCAGGGGAAGTTAAAATTGAGGTTCAGCCAGTAATAGACCCTCCACGTAGAGTTCCACAGGTCAAATCCAAAAAAACTGAAAGTTGAGGAGTTGGATAAGATGAAAGAGAAAAGTTCATTATCAAGGTAAAGGAACCTACTCAATGGGTCAATTTCCTTGTGGTTGCTGAAAAGCCCAATGGGTCCGTAAGACTTTGTATAGTCCCAGAGATCTAAATAAGGCTATACGTCGCCAATATTACCCTATGAATACGGCTTCAGGATAATACTTGTCAAGGTCACTAACTTAGAATCTTGAGCAGTTTCATACCTAATTCTATTGAGACAGACATCACTCATTGATATACAGCTAGGTATCATGTGAACTTGGACTTCAAGTCCTCTGATTTAGAGTCTTTTCTGAACAGAGTCTGCCAAAGGGATCTTCTCACCAGGGACACGTGGTAAGTGAAGTGAGCATCTCTGGAGTTGCAGTATCATACGTTGCAAGATGCGGGTTAATGGGTTTCTGGATAACAGAAACCAAAGGTTTGTGATCAGTTTGAACCGTCACATCCTTACTATAAATGAATTGGTGAAAATATCAACACGCGAATACTATTGCGTACATCTCTTTTTCAATCTGGGCATAACTGACTTCGCTAGGAGTCAGAGCTTTTGAAGCGTAGCATGCAGGCTTACCATCGTGCAATACAGTGGCACCTAACCCAGGCTTTGAAGCATCAACCTGTAGTACTATATTCTCGTCTGGGTTATAATAATATAAAAGAAGACAACCTTGAGACCTATTTAGAATATCTTGACCTTGTTAAAGGCTTCATCTTGAGCATCCCGGATACATTCAGACTTTGGCGATAATGGCTTCTTCATAGGAGCAGTTACCTCTTAAAGGCTAGGCACTTCGCAAAATAGGTATAATCATACCTAACAGAGTTACGAGCTCACTGCGATGTTTTGGGAATTGCATTTCACTGACGGCTTTGACCTTTTTAGGATCGGGCTTTAGACCTTGTACTGAAATGAAGTGCCTAAAATAACCAAGTTCTGTTTGACCAACAGATAGTTTCTCAGAATTAAGCTTTATACATTTCTTCCTGCATCGTTGGAGAACAGCATGCAAGTTTACGTCATATTTTGTCTTAGTCTTGCTATAGACGAGAACATAATCAACTATTGCAACAAGGCCGGGTAGGTCGTCAACGCATTCGTCAATTTTACGTTGGAATTCGTCCTGAGACGACTGAAGACAAAATGGGAGTCTAAGGAACGTATATCGACCATACGGGGTGTGGAAATTGTTAGCATGCTAGACTCATCGGACAATTTGAGGGTCCAGTAAGCACTACGAGCATATAGCTTTGTGAAGTATCTTGCTTGTATCTACAATCGGATGTATGCCTTCAATTGCATTTTGCATATGCTTGTATTTAGCACTTTTGGTTTCCTGTTAGCTCAACTGGTCAGAATCCAGAGGAGCTTATGCGATAGTAATGTATCCGTCCGTCTGTAGTTTTGGTCTGATTTCAAAATAACTTGACACCAAAGAACAAGAGGCTCATGGGCCTTATAGGTCACCTGAGCATCATGCAACAACTTTCAAATGATTGAATTTGGTTCATATTCTAGCTAGATGCTATGGCATGCACATTTTGAAAGAGGCACAATTGCTTATCACAACTATACACTTAAATTTTTAGTTTGTTTACTTGATACCCATAAGCAGGGTGAAGGAACAAAAATGCATGTCAACTAAACAGTAATATTCAGCAATAATCAGGAGTTCCCCTACCTCACATGAACCGCTGACCCTAGGTCTACACATTGCACAATTTTTGAAAAGGTACACTTGCTTATCAAAAATGGTTAATACCAAGGAGCAGATTTCAAAAATTTATTTTTAGTATATAAGTAGACCCCCCCCCCCTCTTTGGTATCCCTGACCCAGGGGCCTTGAAATTCACAATTCTAGAAGAAGAGCCCTTGCACATCATAACTAAATAAACAGTTCATCTGCTTATAACCCAGGAGTAGAGAGAAAGATTTTTATAGATGTAATGTATTTTCACTATATAATTATTATAGAGCCACAACCTAACACCATAACCCCTGACCCTGGGAAATAAAAAATTCACAATTTTTGTAGAGACACTCATCATAACTATGTACTTAGTTAGTCTATTTAATACCTAGGAGCAGAGAAGAAGCCTTTCAAAAAAAAATGCATTTTCACTATATAATAATCAACAGAGCCCCGCCTTAATACCAGAACGACTGACCCTGGGGCCATAAAATTCACAATTTTGGTAGAAGCCCTCTTGCTCATCATAACTATGTACTTAATTTATTTAATACCTATGAGCAGAGAAGATTTTCAAAGATTTAATGCATTTTCACTATATAATCAATAGAGCCCCGCCCTAACACCAGAATCCCTGACCCAGGGGCCATAAAATTCACAATTTTTGTAGAGACACTCTTGCTCATCATACATGTACCTAGAAGAAAGTCAGTCAAGAACTGAGGTGTGTTTGTACCTTGCTTTCTATTTATACCTTTAAAGGTACTTCGACACAGATTTGAAGTTAATATTTTCTCTATAATATTACGACTTATATATTATAATAGCATTTCACACAAAAATTAATTAAAAATCTTGTTTCATTTAAAAATTATTAAAACTTTAAATTTTTTGGCGGGTTTGATTGACACATCCTCGCACTTTCACAAATTTTAACTTTATTCTTAATCCTTAGGAAAAGTGGCAATCATGATGTGTATTAATGAAAACTATTAATACTATAATCCAGAAAATTCAGAGTAGACATGTACTTAAGCAAAATAAGCACACAATATATTGTCAGTCCGTGCAAATGTGGTGAACAGACCTTGGCGATTTAACGCACCCTATGAATCGTAAATACCAAACAATAACATGTTTACGAAAACCTGTGTACATAACACGAGTGTGATCGATTCGAAAAACTTTTTACACACCGGAATGACGATACTTTTGAGGTATTTCTGCTTTCTAACATTTTTACTCTGAATAAAATCATTCTTCTTGATTTAAGTTTAAATATTTCTCATTAATACACATCAGGATTGCCACTTTTCCTAAGGATTAAGAATAAAGTTAAAATTTGTGAAAGTGCAAGGATGTGTCAATCAAACCCGCCAAAAAATTTAAGGTTTTAATAACTTTTAACTGAAATAAGATTTTTAATAATTTTTTTTGTGAAATGCTATTAAAATATATAATAAGTGATATTATACAGAAAAAATGAGAAAATATTAACTTCAAATCTGTGTCCAAGTACCTTTAAATGGTATCTATTTTTACCACAATTTCAATCAAACCCTTACCGCTTTGTTTTGTGTATTGAAAAATAATCTATGGTTAAAGGCAGATAACCTACTTTTAAAAATAACAAAAAAACACAACTTTTTTATTGAGATCTAACAACAAGCAACAACAAACAGCAATCAATTACATTACATTTTGATAGAAGCATTGACAAGTTAAACCACTGAGCAACATAACGATCTCTTTGTAAAACTGTACTCTGGTAAAAGGGGATTGATTGATTGTATATTGTTTAATGTCCCTCTCGAAAATTTTTCACTCATATGGAGACGCCACCACTTGCCGGTGGAGGGCTACAAATTTTGTCCTATGCTCGGCACTCAGGGCCTTTGAGCAGTGAGGGATCTTTTTCGTGCCAGCACCTACTGCGACACGGGGCCTCGGTTTATACGGTCTCATCCGAAGGACCGATCTCCACGTCCCGCAGTGGGATTCGAACCCGCGACGTAAGGATTGACTCCTTACTTTGCGACTCTAGAGCAGATGCTCTAAACCACTGCGCCACGTGGGCGACTGGTCAAAGGGGAATAACCATTCATCTGCTTTTTTTCTCTTTTTGTCTTTGATGTAAATAATACAAGCAATAATTTCCACATACATCTGTATACCAATCTTGATATCGATGCGGATTATAAATCCATTGGTGAGCATGACGCGGGATAAAGTCTTGAATTTCTTTCTGTAAGGGAGGAAATCCATGGGAATCAAAATATTTTACCACTGAACTGCTCATATACAAGCACACCCAGTGTTCTTCAGGTCGATTTTGGGGATCCGTTTTCACCACTTTGGCTTTTTCTCCAGGTCTTAATTAATCATGTAATAAATGTAAAGGGTACACTCCACCAAAAGAACTCTTTAATTCTCTAGACAAGACTTCTCTTAATTTTCCCGTATCCATTAATAATCAAAACTCACTTCTCTGTGTTTTTTAATTTCTAATAGGTTATCAAATTCTGCATAAACCACACAATTTAAGGTGGTAGCAGTATTGTTGGTAAACTGAACTTCTCTAAGATTTCCAGTTTCTATGATGTGGAATTTATCCGACTGCGCCTCTTGATCTTTGGTGAAATCCCAGCCCCACAGAGTGTATCCGTTTTTATACTCTTCTAGAGTAATGTCAGGAGCCCAATCTTCTAATTTTCCCAGGGCTCGATACAGACTGAGATAAGATCTCAGATATAAATCATCATTGATTGATTTCATACTGTTTAACGTCCCTCTCCAGAATATTTCACTGATATGGAGACGTCAGCATTGTCGGTGAAGGGCTGCAAATTTAGGCCTTTGCTCGGCACTTACGGCCTTTGAGCAGGGAAGGATCTTTATCGTGCCACACCTGCTGTGACATGGGGCCTCGGTTTATACGGTCTCATCCGAAGGACCGCCCCATTTAGTCGCCTTTTACGACAAGCAAAGGGGTACTGAGGACCTATTCTAACCCGGATCCCCAATCGTCATTGAAATTAGGCTCAAAACAACGAGTACTCATGGTCTCTCTGTTGATACTAACATCTTATTTCTTTATCCGAAAGGAAGGGATTTTTAGTTTGATCTCCATTAAATGCTGCCACAAGATGAAATTACACCATTCAGTCGACGGAATGGTAACTGAATGGTCACTGAAAAGATCCTTTCCTGTGACTTTTCCATGATCATTCCGTTACCATTCAGTCGACTGAATGGCAGGTACATTTCAGTGACCTTTCAGCTATCATTCAGTTGCATCTTTTTATAAATAATCGGCTTATTTCTTAAGTTAAAAATTTTATTTAACTTTTTCCTGATTTAATAGTATTTAGTTTATATATTTTCGAATAAAAAATGAAGAAAAAAAAATAATGCCAGAAAAAAAATTATTCCCAATGCAAGAATCGAACCACGGTCCCCAGCGTGACAGTCCGTGATCTTATCAATTGAGCTACGAGTTCTTGTTGCAAAGTAAGGAATTAAAATCAATCTTTTTGTAGAAATCTAAATGGAACATGGTTCACCTGTTGTATCGAGGAGTTGCGATGTGTATATATCTTGTATATATTTTGTATATTCTATGTTAATTGAGCGGATTTTGGGGACAGACTGATTAATTACACATATCTTATCGGGATGATGACAATTACCAGCGACGGGCACCTGTTCTTGTCAAAGAAATCTTCTCCTCGGAGATCGCTTTAAATTCTCTATCTAAAACTTTACCTGTCTCATCGTTCAATATTATATATTTCCATGAAAAATATAATAACTGTAGAATGTAATAGATTGATATAGGAATAATGAAATCTATATTAGAGCTGTAAAAATAAGATAACATTTTCTTTGTTTATATTAAGATCGCATTGTGATCGATAACCTCCAATTTTTATTCAGATTGATTTCTAATTAATTTAATAGCTTTTAAATAAATGTTTATCACCGAATTAGAGATTTACAGAAAGAAAAAAAAAATAGACAAACTCATGCGACATTTTACTGAATTTTGCTTCGAGAGTCTGATCCGATTCATTATTTTTTTATCACTTGAAGAATTTTTTTGTTTTTTAAATCTAATTGGAAAATTAAATATCATTTTGAATATTACGAGTCAACACTTTTTGAATTTTACGAGTTCAGTTGAATTGTTAATATTTTTTTGTAACATGTAAATAAATAATTGTTAAGACAATTTTTTTAAAGTCTGTAATCGCAATTTAAAGTTATACAAGGGAGTATACGACATATATCTGATCTAAAAAACAAAAATACAAGATCAAGTGTAGATTTACAGGATATTTGCTATATTTATACGTTCAGGTCAATTTTTTTCGCCGAATTTGACCTTAAATATCCCCTCGTTTCTATGGTTAAATTGACTTTAAACTGAGTGTGATATTTAATTCCGAGTCGGAAATAAATCGGTTATTATTTTAAATCTTGGATATCTATGAAACGCAATTGATTTAAATTGTATAATTTACAAGAGTCTTTTCATTATGTAAAGTATCAAAAGAAATAGAAAGATCCTTCTTATTTCAGTTAGTCTGAACGTATAAAAAATATGCCATATATGTCTTTTAACATTTGGTAAACACTTGAAATACAATTGAACATCTTACTGTAATTACAAGTTTTAGGTACCTTTATTACGTTAATGAAACAAATACACAGTTAAGATTGGATAATAAATTTATGCAAGATATTTTTAAGGAAAAACTACTGATTAAAAATTAATAAGCCAGTGAAAAAAATCGATGAATTGATACTAAAGTGTGTACTAAAAGATAACGGAAAGATAACTGAAAGACGACGGAAAGGTCATTGAAAGACGACGGAAAGGTTAATGAAAGTCGACTGAAAGGTCACTGAAAGTTGACGGAAAGGTCACTGAAAGATAACTAAAATGTGTCCGCTGAAAGGTATCTGAAATAAGAATGAAAGGTCACTGAAATGTACCTGCCATTCAGTGGCTGAATGGGAACTGAAAAGTCACTGAAAGCCGCCTTTCAGTCTTAACTGAAAGGTCTCGTTTCTTCCTGTGGGGGTGCAATGAATGTGAAAGTCCCATATCTTATTGGGTGGTAGACGACCCCCCTTCTTTGGAGGATTGTGGGTGCACTTGGGGCCCAGTAAGATTGGCATTTTTTCTTTTCTACGTTAAGCCAATACAATATTCTCCAACTGAAAGTCATGATTGGAAATGAGAGCAGTCAGTCTGAAACGTCGGTTTTATATCTGTAGATATCTATTTTTAGTCTCTTGAAAAAAAAAAAACAACAACACCAGATTTTTTTCCTTAGGTTTTTTATTCATAACAACAATCTAATAATAACAAACATTCAAAACTTACGAGGGGTGATCAAAAAGTTCGCGAAATTACAAAACCGCAATTCAGATCAGAATGAAATTCGGCACACAGAGTCATACACATGTTCTTTAAATAGCATATATAATGGAACGTTTTGCCCCGTGTTTGTGACGTCAGAATGTGAAAATGACGTCATGACGTAGATCACTTGTGACCAGAAATGGTTGACAGTCGTAATTGAGAAACGAACGGCTGTTAAGTTAAACGTACATCTTAGAAATTCCTTTATAGAGGTTTTTTAATTATTTGTACACGGTTAATGAAGACAAAAGACTTGCCATAAGTTTCGTCATTAATTGGATTGATTGTTTAAGTGAAGGAAGGGAGATGTTTAAAAATAATGTTTGTTCTGTTGCCCGGTGAAAGCAAACTAAGAGAGACACGTGTCTTTGTTGAGCAATTTGATTTGAAAGATCGCCAATTTACAGTTAGAAAAATAGATGAATATCTTTACAATAATATAATTATAAAATCTCTAAAATATCGTTTACTTTAGACTTTAAACATATCAGATATGATAAAGTGAAGGCACCCATACTTTATCCACATGAAATAAACGACACTCAAAAGACAGAGGACTTGGGTTTCTGTCTTGGGTTTTGATGGCCACCATGCTCATTCTACAAAAGGATATCATTATCCACCCATACTATTGCAGAGATTAGGCCATTTCTGACAAATGGACTGTTTTTGTTGCCAAAAATAACTTGCATAATAAGAAATATGAGTCCGAAAAAATTCTGTGACGGAACGCTAAAGAGCATGTCACGTGATCGCCTATATCATTAACAAGAGGCCCAAGGGCCTTATAGGTCACCTGATTATTGTGTAACAACTTTCAAACAATTAAATTTGGTTCATGTTTTAAACCAGAGGCCAAATTCACAATTTACAATTTTGAAAGAGGCACCATTGCTTATCAAAATTTTAAACTTAGCATGCTTACTCTATTTACTTAATACCCAGAGGTAGATCAGAGTAACAAAGAGAAAATGCACTTCCACTTTATACCCAGTTGTGCTACTCACCCTAAAGGAACCGCTGACCCATGGGCTACATATTTCAAAATTTTGCAAATGTGATCATAAAATGGTTAATTAATACCAAAGAGCAGATTTCAAAGCATTAATTTATTTTCAGACTATGTAACCCCCCCCCTCCCCTCTTACCCTGGGGGCATAAAGAAACCACTTTGCTTGATGCACATTTCTTCATCATAAATATATATATACTTGGATCATTGGCATAAAACCCAGAAGCAAAGGAAAATATTTTCAAAGAATTAATATATTTTTACTATATAATCAATAGAGCCCCGCCCTAACACCAGAACCCCTAACCCTGGGGCCATAAAATTCACAATTTTGGAAGAGGAACTCTTGCTCATCATAACTAGGTGCTTAGTCACTTTATTTAATACCCAGAAGCAGAGAAGAAGATTTTCAAAGAATAATGAATTTTAACCATATAATCAATAGAGCCCTGCCGTAACAACAGAACCCCTGACCCTGGGGCCATAAAATTCACAATTTTGGAAGAGGCACTCTTGATTATCATAACTATGTACTTAGTTTATTTAATACACAAAAGCAGAGAAGATTTTCAAAGAATTAATGCATTTTCACTATATAATCTATAGAGCCCCGCCCTAGCACTAGAACCCCTGACCCGGGGGCCATGAAATTCACAATTTTGGAAGAGGCACTCTTGCTTATCATAACTATGTACTTAGTTTATTTAATACCCAGGAGCAGAGAAGAAGATTTTCAAAGAAATAATGCATTTTCACTATATAATCTATATAGCCCCGCCCTAGCACTAGAACCCCTGACCCTGGGGCCATAAATTTCACAATTTTGGTAGAGGACTCAATGGTCATTACATTCATGCTAACAGTTTGCCTGCTTGTCCAGGAGTAAAGAAGTACATAGTTATGATGACCATTGAGTCCTCTACCAAAATTGTGAAATTTATTGCCCCAGGGTAAGGGGTTCTAGTGCTAAGACGGGCCTATATTGATTATATAGTGAAAATGCATTAATTCTTTGAAAATATTCTTCTCCGCTTCTGGGTATTAAATTTACTAACTAAACACATAGTTATGATGAGCAAGAGTGCCTCTTCCAAAATTGTAAATTTTATGGCCCCAGGGTCAGGGGTTCTAGTGCTAGGGAGAGGCTATATAGATTATATAGTGAAATACATTAATTCTTTAAAAAGCTTTTCCTTGCTCCTGGGTTTTATGCCAATGATCCAAGTATATATATTTATGATGAAAAAAGGTGCATCTAGCAAAATGGTTATTTTTTATGCCCCCCTCCCCCTTCGGGGCGGGGGTTACATAGTCTGAAAATAAATTAATGCTTTGAAATCTGCTCTTTGGTATTAATCAACCATTTTATGATAAAATTTGCAAAATTTTGAAATATAATGCACCATGGTCCGTGGTTCCTTTGGGGTGAGTTGCAAAACTGGTTAAAAAGTGGAAGTGCATTTTCTCTTTGTTACTCGGAACAACAACTAATAGAGTAAGCAGGCTTAATTTATGATAAGCCATGGTGCCTCTTTCAAAATTATGAATTGTAAATTTCATGGCCTCTTCTTTAAAACACAAACCAAAGTTATTTGAAAGTTGTTTCACGATACTCATGTGACCTATAAGGCCCATGGGCCTCTTGTCTTAGACACAAACGTTTCTCTTTACCCCTGTATAGAAGGCAACTTTTCTCGAGATCTGGGTGGCTCTTAAAAGGGCCGTTGGGTGATTTTTTGTATAAGGGTTTACTCCTTTAGCAGGCGCTCAAACAGGCTGTCGATGTCCTCGTCCTCACTGGTGGACCCAAAACGGGGGGAGTTAAATCGTCATCTCGGACTTTGATTTCGATCGAATTCACCACACCAAGGATATATACACCAACCGCTTAGAGGAGAGGATAGGCCAACAGACGCGTCAAGAGCTGGAGCAAGAGAATGAGAAGATACTGGAGGATGTGAAGGAATGTATCTAAAAAAAAAATTATAATAAATGTTTAAACCTTTTTCATATCAAAAAATAAAATTAAGGGGTTTTACATTCAATTTCACCTCGCACTCTTTTTCACCTCGCAAACTTCTCCCAAACTTTAGCACCGCTATACGTAGGTACAGTATTATTTCATCGGTTAAACATATCTGCACTTACCTTTCACGTGAATCTGTTCTAGTGTTACTATAATTAAGTACATGTTACTTTTCTTAGTCTTAACCAGTTTTAACAGGTTTAGACAAGTCTAAATCTTTAGCAGTCTTAACTCAATCTTACTTATAATAAACACTCATTTACCTAGAAGGGGGGAAAAGTGCACTCAGTTGACCCCCCTATCTTGACCCCTTATACTACTAAAATTTTAAGCTTCTTCTCTGCAACCACTCAACAAATTTCCACCAAATTTGGTATAAAGTATCTATAGGTGTAGGGGGACAAAATTGTGATGGTTCCTGGGGCCCAAGGGGTAGGGCCAAAACCACTAAAATTAATGCAATATTTAAAAATCTTCTTTTCTCCTGGGCATCAAGCAGGCAAACTATTGGCATGAATATTGTGAAATTTATGGCCCCAGGGTCAGGGGTTCTGGTGCTAGGGCGGGGCTATATAGATTATATATTGAAAATGCATTATTTCTTAAAAATCTTCTTCTCTGGCCCTGGGTATTAAATAAACTAAGAACATAGTTATGATGAGCAAGAGTGCTCTTCCAAAACTGTGAATTTTATGGCCTAAGGGCAGGGGTTCTGGTGTTTGGGCGGGGCTCTATTGATTATATAGTGAAAATGCATTTATTCTTTGAAAATCTTCTTCTCTGCTTCTGTGTATTAAATTAACTAACTAAACACATAGTTATGATGAGCAAGAGTGCCTCTTCCAAAATTGTAAATTCTATGGTCCCAGGGTCAGGGGTTCGAGTGCTAGGGAGGGGCTATATAGAATATAAAGTGAAATGCATTATTTTTTTTTTGAAAATCTTCTTCTCTGCTCCTGGGTATTAAATAAACTAACTAAGTACATAGATATGATGAGCAAGAGTGCCTCTTCCAAAATTGTGAATTTTATGGCCCCAGGGTCAGGGGTTCTGGTGTTAGGGCGGGGCTCTATTGAATATATAGTAAAAATGCATTTATTGTTTGAAAATTTTCTTCTCTCCTTTTGGGTATTAATGATTTAACTAAGTGCATAGTTATGATGAGCAAGAGTGCCTCTTCCAGTATTGTAATTTTATGTCCCCAGGGACAAGGGTTCTGGTGTTAGGATGCGGCTCTATTGATTATATAGTGAAAATGCATTAATTCCTTGAAAATATTCTTCTCTGCTTTTTGGGTATTAAATTTACTAACTAAGCACAAAGTTATGATGAGCAAGAGTGCCTCTTCCAAAATTGTAAATTTTATGGCCCCAGGGTCAGGGGTTCTAGTGCTAGGGAGGGGCTATATAGATTATATAGTGAAATAAATTAAATCATTGAAAAGCTTTTCCTTGCTCCTGGGTTTTATACAAATGATCCAAGTATATATATTTATGATGAAGAAAGGTGCATCTAGCAAAATGGTTATTTTTATGCCCCCCTCCGCCTTCGGGGCGAGGGGGAGGGGATTACATAGTCCTAAAGTAAATTAATGCTTTGAAATCTGCTCTTTGGTATTAATCAACCATTTTATGAAAAAATTTACAAAATTTTGAAATATAAGGCACCATGGTCCGTGGTTCCTTTGGGGTGAGGTGCAAAACTGGTTAAAAAGTGGAAGTGGATTTTCTCTTTGTTACTCGGAACAACCTCTGGGTATTAATTAATAGAGTAAGCTGGCTTAATCTATGATAAGCAATGGTGCCTCTTTCAAAATTATGAATTGTAAATTTCATGGCCTCTTGTTTAAAACACAAACCAAAGTTATTTGAAAGTTGTTACACGATACTCAGGTGACCTATAAGGCCCATGGGCCTCTTGTCTTAGATACAAACGTTTCTCTTTACCCCTGTATAGAAGGCAACTTTTTTCGAGATCTGGGTGGCTTTTAAAAGGACCGTTGGGTGATTTTTTTTATAAGGGTTTACTCCCTTTAGCAGGCGCTCAATAAGGCTGCCGATGTCCTCGTCCTCACTGGTGGACCCAAAACGGGGGGAGTTAAATCGTCATCTCGGACTTTGATTTCGATCGAACTCACCACACCAAGGATATATACACCAACCGTTTAGAGGGAGGATAGGCCAACAGACATCTCGGACTTTGATTTTGTATATAGTTATGCTATGTTCTGTCAACATCTGGATCAAGAGAAGTTTTCTGTTCTTTTTGAGGATTCTTCCGTTTAGGAGAGAGGATAGGACAACAGACATCTCGGAATTTGATTTAGATCGGATTCATCATACCAAGAATATATGCACCAATCGCTTGGAGGAGGGGATAGGCCAACAGATGCGGCAAGATCTGAAGGAAGAGAATGGAAAGATGCTGGAGGATGTAGAGGAATGTATCTAAAAAAAAAATTATAATAAATGTTTAAACCTTTTTTTATATAAAAAAAAAAAATTAAGGGGTTTTACATTCAATTTCACCTCGCACTCTTTTTAACCTCGCAAACTTCTCCCAAACTTTAGCACCTCTCTACGTAGTTTCAGTATTATTTCGTCGGTTAAACATACCTGCACTTACCTGTCACGTGAATCTGTTCTAGTGTTACTATAATTAAGTACATGTTACTTTTCTTAGTCTTAACCAGTTTTAACAGGTTTAGACAAGTCTAAATCTTTAGCAGTCTTAACTCAATCTTACTTATAATAAACACTCATTTACCTAGAAGGGGGAAAAGTGCACTCAGTTGACCCCCCTATCTTGACCCC